>OX359249.1:2841416-3036480 GCA_947179485.1 Allacma fusca | reverse complement strand
TTGCAAGTTATATTGCCTGCTGCTGAGGAAGTTCGAAGGTATACAACCGCTGAAATAGCTTTCTCCGATGCATCCGAGAAACCATGCAGTTGGAAGTTTCGTGCCTTACAACTTCCAATGTACCGGGGTATTTGTATAGATTGGATTTTGTGGAGTGAGTTTCGGAACGACAACCAAGATTCTGAGAGTTGTAGTGGTAGAGCTTGATCCCAACCCAAATCTACCTTCCAGAGCTGCTGCATAAATAGTTTGGCAGTGATGGTCACTGGAGCCAACAGTCCAAGCGGATCAAAGAGCTTAGCGATATCCGACAGAATAATTCGTTTGGTTAGAATTTCCTGAGAGAATGGTTGAACTGAGAATGAGAATGAATCCAGAGCTGGGTGCCATTTTAGACCCAACGTCTTCACTGTTTCATCGGGGTCGAGTTTTAGTGGATGCTGGGTTTCACGGAGTTCGATAGGAATGTTTTCAAGTACCTTGTTACTGTTTGAAGACCATTTACGAATGTTAAATTTCCCCGTTTTCATTACAGCTACTATACCTTTCTGTAGGTCTATGGCTTGGTCTTCCGATGATGCCCCGCTCATTAAATCGTCTACATAGAGATCCCTTAGTATGATTGTACAGGCCTCAGGGAAGTTCTGCATCTCGTCAGATGCAAGCTGTCTAACTGTCTTCACAGCCTGATAGGGAGCGCATGAAGATCCAAACGTCACTGTTGTAAGGCGATATACTTGGAGTGGACAATCTGGTTTCTCCCTCCAGAATATACGGAAGTAATCCCTGTCGCGGTGATCCAGCTGGATGAACCGAAACATTTTCTCCAGATCGGCCTTTAGAGCAATAGCGTGACTTCTGAAGCGCACAAGCAAGGAAAATAAATCATCCTGAAGGGTGGGACCTACCATCAGCAGGCTATTTAGTGAGATCCCTGTAGTCGTCTTTGCAGAAGCATCAAATACGACTCGAAGTTTTGTCGTGGTACTATCCTCCTTTATGACAGCATGATGTGGGAGATAGTAGCACTTGCTCGTATCTTTCTCCAACTCACTGTCAGGCACAAGCTCCATATGTCCCATGGCAAGATACTCGTCCATAAAATCGGAGTATTGCTGGTGTAGTTGAGCGTTTGACTGAAGCCTGCGTTCAAGCTGTGTGAACCTCCGTAAGGCTGCATTATAGGAGTTCCCAAGTGACTCGGTCTTCTCTTTGAATGGAAGTCGTACCGTGTAACTTCCATCTAAGTTACGGACATGTGTCTCTGCGAAGTGAGTTTCACAAGCCTTCTCCTCCCCAGTAAGCTTTCTGCTCTCCGAGATTTCCTCGATTTCCCAGAATCGTTGTAGTGTGGACTCTAAATTAAATTGAGCGACGTGGGTGAAGACCTGAGGTTCACGGTTGACAGATGCTGGACCATATATAACCCAACCAAAGGCAGTCTCTTGGGCAGTTGGTGTGTTTTTCTCACCACGAACGAGATTTGCTCGTTGAATTTCAGGTAGAATGTCAGCTCCCAGAAGTATATCTACACATCCAGGCTTATGAAACATTGGGTCGGCCAATCTAAGCCCATTTAGATGCTTCCATATCTTGGGGTCGCATGAAAATGTTGGTAGGTTACCAGTGACTTGCTTTACCACAAGAGCGGTGACAGCGAATGTGGCTTCTTCAAAGCGCGATACAAGCTGGACATTGACTTGACTATCCGCAGTGGGTCCTCCGCAAGATGCAATGCCCGTTACCTGGCAGAAAGTGGCTTCAAGTCGGAGCCCAAGCCGATTCACACAGGCGGAGGTTATAAAACTGACCTGTGATCCCGTGTCTAATAGTACCCTGCAAGTTTGTAAAGCTCCGTGATGGTCATTTGCGTGTACAACAGCGGTACCAAGGAGGACTTGAGTTGCAGGTCTTGCGTCATTACTAGCGTGGTTAGTAACTACTACACTGTCACTACTCTGAATTTGGTGAAGAAGAGAGTGATGTTTCTGTTTGCACACGCGACAGACAAAAGTTGAGGGACAAGAGGACACAAAATGGCCGGTCCTTAGACAGTTGAGGCAAAGCTTTTTCTCCTTAGCTGTTTGCAGCCGTTCGGGTATAGATTTCCCATTGAAAATTGGACATTGAAAAATATTGTGACTCTCTGAGCAAAAGCTGCATTGATTCTTGTCTTGAGCTGAAACAACATGGCTTTTGACATTTCCTGGAGCAGGTCTTGGCTTCTCATTCATGCCGAAGAATTTCTTAGGAGAGTCATTTGCAGAATTTCCCTTCCCCTTGGAGTTAGACATGGTGTCCAGAGCAATTGAATGTTGTTCAAGCAAAATCATTAGCTGATCAAACGCAGGTACCTTCTTGTCAGTTAATGAAAGTTCAATCCTTCGACGAGTTTCGGGATCCAATTTTTGCATTGTCACATACACAAGAATATCATCCCAGTGACCAGTGTCACGCTTTAAATTTTCCAAAGCTCGAACTGATTCCATTGTGTTGTCAATGAGCTTCCTCAGACCGACAGCAGACTCTTGAGGGAGAGATTGATTGTTAAACAGGCGGTCCAGGTGCGAGAATACCATAACTCGTTCATGAGAGAACCTAGCTTCAAGCATATCCCAAGCTTTCTGGTAGTTTGCATTAGTTACGGGGATGGAATTCAAGTGGCGAGCAGCATCTCCCCTCAAAGCAAGCTTCAAATACTGGAAGCGGTTCACATCCTGTAGCGTTTGGTTGTTGTGAACCATTGTAGTGAACATGTCACTAAAGCCAAGCCATTCATGAACTTCCCCGGAGTATGTGGGAATGGATAACTTGGGAAGATTGACTGACAAATTAGGCGTGAGAAGATCCTGAGTCTGTGCAGAAGTGTTCTGACAAGATGTCGGAGGTCGTGTCAGTAGTAGCATAGCATTATTCAATGAACACTGAATTTCCATTACCTTGCTATCGACCTCATCGAAGTCTAATTGGTGAGCGTCCCGCTCATTGTCATCAGCGCTAGCTGCGATGATTTCATCGTGGTTTTTCTGTAGCTCCGCCCATAAGCCGTCCAGGCGTCTCTGGTGAGCTTCCACGTATCCTTGATTAATGGCGTCCGTGTAGCCATCTACAGTGTTCTTGAGCTTGGTTAAGCTCGACTTGAGAGTTCCTCGCTTCAATTTCAACGCTTGCATGATTAGGTTGGAAAGGCTGGAGGATGAATTGCAACAATAAAATCACTTTTCGCCGAAGTGCAGGATCAGAATCCGGTTTGAGAAGGACCAAATGTTCGGATGAGAACGGGTTGGGCGTTGTTAGTGATTTTAGGAGAGAGAGCTGTGATGTGATGCTGGTTCGGTTTCTTGAGCTTTTCTCAAAAAGATGAGATACAAACTTGACGGCAACAGTTACTGGCACAAGTAATACCTAGTATGTATGTATGTGCGTGAAGCAAGGGCCCCAATGGGTATGTATGTGAGTACGCTACTAAAATGACTGGAGTGAGAAGGTGAATCAATCAGTAATTATTTATTGCATAAATAATTCCTATAATAGCACTTAGTCCAGATGACTGTGCACACTTGATTTAATCTGGGTTATAAGTAATTAACTGCTGTGGGTCTGAACCAGGGTCAGTCTGCAATTAAATAAAATAACTTAGTTCAGAGAAAATGTCACTTTCCAGAGAAAACCTGTAAATGGCCTCAGATAAAAAAAGCACTAAACAGTGATTATGTGCTTACGGAGTGAGAGCCTCGATCGTACTGGTGATGAGAAGTGAGGCGTTGAATGGTTTCTCGCTGGCCGTTGGAGTGGATTTTCCGAAGCCGATGAGGCGAGGAGAAACCTCTGCTTAGCTTCAGCAATGAGCTTTCTGAGGCTCTGGCTGAGGCGCGAGACAACAGAAATTGTTGTTGAGCCAGACTGTTGTGCGTATAGTAATGTGTACTCAGTCTGTGCCCCAACATTGACCATGATTTTATACGCGCGTTTCGGGTCCAACTTCAACTTGACTTGACCATGACCCGAACTTGACCATGAACTTGAACTTTCAAGTACTTTCAAGTAATCCATTGGACATCAAAATACTTAAGTTTTATTGAATTTATATTTCTAATGAAAGCGAACCTGGGCTTCTAACACACTAGGTTTCACCCAGCATTTTGCTAGCAACCGCCTCTAAAAATAATAGTTGTATTTTTGGTTCCTTTCAATGAATGTAGAACGATTGTACACTGCAGATCTACTCTGATTTCGTGTACCGGGTGGGTCTGGTGACTCAGTTGACATTTTCGGGGACACAGAACTCCTTTTAGGTTTTGTTGTCACATACTATTATAAACATGGGTGCTAACATTTTTAAATCAATTTCCACGGAGCCATATGAATGTTGAGCTTTCTTTTGTATTTGTGTACACGAACAAATTAACAAATGCCGCTTAAAGTGATGTATTAAATGCCGTTTTAAGTTTCATTTAGTACAGTGAATCGTAAGTGAATTGAAAACTCCCTCAGCCATGAAGAATTGCACAAACAAAATTACTTGAACTTGTACACGAAAAACTCAAGTTCGTGGTCAAGTACTTTTTAATATTTACTTGAACATGACCAGGTACTATGGTTCAAGTAAAATAATTATACTTGACCACGAACTTGACTTGAGGTAAGAAATCATGGTCAAGTCGATGAAATACCTGAACACGACCCGAACCGTTCATGGTTTTAAATTTATTTACTTGACCACGACCCGAACGCGAACTTGACTTGAAATACTCGTGTACTACTTGTACTTGTGCGCAGCTCTGATAGCTGGTTAGGGAAAAGTCACAGAGTGACCTGAAAATACATTTACACGCTAGAGTTGGATGCGGGGAACCCAAATCTGAACTTACTTTTGATCTATAGGTACGCGTTTGGAAATTAAAGTATGGACATGGTGAGAATTTGAAATTTTTAGAATTTTCAAAGTCTAAAAAATAAAGGCTTGTACGGTGTATTGTACGAGAGTGTTTCCAACATAATTTTAGTAGTAGTTTTAATTATACTATAAATGTTATGCATAAATAGTGCCCAAATTTTGCAACGCTGGTCAAAAGCGATGTCTTACTTTAGATTTCACAAATTAAATACTACAAAGAAACATTTTCAAACTTAGCTGAACAATAAAACTATTATGACAACGGAAATCTATGTGCTGACTGACAGCATATCTCAGCAAATCCTGTTTGAAATTTGAATTGTGTTCAAACGCAACTATTTATTTCAGTGGTATACAATCTGCAATTATCAGTCGCGGATTATTTTTTAATTTCCATTTTACCAGTTCCATATACCATTAATTGAAAATGATGTGCTTCAATAGCCTACATATATGCCTACAATTCTATGATGACTGAGCCTACCTATTTTATAGGCTAGGTTTTAAGTGTATATTCTTGCCCCCTATTTTGCCTACAAGCCTCTTTAATAAAATCTTCGCACCCTATAAATAGTCTACAAATAGGCCTATATGTAGGATAGGCGGACACTAGTGCCCCGCATGGGTACAAAAATGTTGTACCTGAACCTGTACCTGTACCTGAATCATGGGTACGTGTATTTTTTGAACCTATACCCGTACCTGTACCTGAATACCTGGGTTCGATTCTCTTGAACCTGTACCTGAATACCTGCGTTCAATTCTCTTGAACGTGTACCTGTACTCAAACTAAATCAAGAGTATCTGTACCTGAAAATTACCTGTACCCAAAAAGTACCCAAAAAAGTACCGGTACCCAAAAAGTACCTGTACCCGAGTATATTTTGAAAGTACCTGAACCTACCCGGGTATTTTCCATTGTAATAATTTAAATGATTACCAAATACATTGCACGAAATAAAGCATTAAAATATCTGCGACCAAGACATTTTGACTTAATAAATTTATTTATCAGATTAGATTTATTTTTATTACTTATTCTTCGAAAGCATGACTACGTACTGGAATTATCAATAGGTATACATTACATAAAGGTTGAAAAGGATAATAGATAGCAAAATCTACGATATGAATAAGTTCAATCCAACAATACAAATGCAGTGTAATATATTCTAAACGTTCAATAATGGCGAGAAATTAGACGATTAAGAATTTGTTTTGCACCCTGCAATTGGTTTCGCAAAGGAAAACATTTTTTTAGATTCAAACTCCTCAGATTTTAACTTCAGCCAAGCTTTGAGACAAAAACTGACTGAGCTTATATTTACTGTATACTGTTATACTTATATTACTGACGTATAAACTTTAATGCAAAATGTTTCAAGGTAAAAAATTCAGAGGAGTTTTTAAAGCTCAACAATACCTTTACAGGAGTTACTTGGAAATTATTATTCACTGTGAAGTACCTGAAAGTTCAGGTATTTTACATTCAGGTTCAGGTATTTACCCAGTGCGTACCCGTACCTGATGGGTTTATATCCAAAATATTGGGTTTTGAACCTGAACCCATACCTGAACCTGAACCTGAATTTTCAGGTATCTAACGACTGAACCTGGACCTGTACCCAAATTGGATGGGTACAAGAAGTATGTACCTGATACCTACCTGTACCTGAACCTGTACCCAAATACCCGGGTAAAACCTGTACCCATGAGGGGCACTAGCGGATACCTTTGTTGTGTGGTATATAAATACAACGTTTAATACTTTGACTGTGGCATTGCTTTTCTAGCGCTTCTTTTCTTCTTGCAGTTAAATCAAATATGGGTCGTAGATAAACTCCTTATTTATTTGTACTGCTTTTTTTCCTTATGCAAAAAATGGAAGGTAAATGAAAACAGAATGCTCAGTAAGCGTTATTTCAAAGCTTCAATATGTTCAACGAACAACACATCGATGATTTTTAGAGGCATACATGCTGCCTAAATCTCTAAAGGACTGTTTGTCTGTAGTCAGAACATCACCTGATTTCCACCTGATAAAATGTTGACTAAGACAAGGGGGTGGATATTGTCGTGTATAAAAATTGTCGTGCACATTGCTTCGAATCCTTCTCCTTAAACGTAAACCCTTAATTGCGAGCGATAAAAAGGGCTGGTCATTCAAATCGGAATCGGTATTTCATTCCTTTTTGTTGGTATTTTTATCGGAATTGGTATTTTTAAATATATTTGAATCGAAATGAAATATCTGTATTCGAATAAGTATTCAAAATATATTTGAATACTGTATCCAACGCCTAGATATCTGAAAAATCCGTGAAATTGTGAAGTAAATTCAAACAACAAAACAAGTTTTCAGTCAGCCGATACATGACGTTTTCAAACAACTGAATTGAATACAAAATTTAGGATAACGTTCGACTCCACCAAATGACGCAGAGCAACGATACTAATTTTTTTCTGGAAATAAATTTGCTATAATCTGTAAGTAATGAATTCATTTGTCAGTAATTTTCCGAATTAAAAAAAGGGTTCTAATTTTTGCAAGGGAAAAAACATGTCGCTCACGTTTTTGCTACTAGAGTATCCCTGGAAAACAAAGTGAATCAACGAGTTATGAATATACGGCTGGTATGTATACCCTACTTGCAACAGACTTTGAAAATTCCCGAAATTTCCAATTCTGACCATGCCCATAGTTTAATTTCCAAACGAGATGACATAGGTCAAAACTAAGTTCAGATTCGGATTCCCCGCATCAAACTCTAGCGTGTAAATGTATTTTCAGGTCACTCTGTGACTTTTCCCTGACCAGCTATAGACTGAAAATTCCCGAAATTTCCAATTCTGACCATGTCCATAGTTTAATTTCCAAACGCGTACCTATAGGTCAAAACTAAGTTCAGATTCGGATTCCCCGCATCAAACTCTAGCGTGTAAATGTATTTTCAGGTCACTCTGTGACTTTTCTCTAACCAGCTATAGACTTTGAAAATTCCCGAAATTTCAAATTCTGACCATGTCCATAGTTTAATTTCCAAACGCGTACCTACAGGTCAAAAGTAAGTTCAGATTCGGATTCCCCGCATCAAACTCTAGCGTGTAAATGTATTTTCAGGTCACTCTGTGACTTTTCCCTGACCAGCTATAGACTTTGAAAATTCCCGAAATTTCAAATTCTCACCATGTCCATAGTTTAATTTCCAAACGCGTACCTATAGGTCAAAACTAAGTTCAGATTCGGATTCCCCGCATCAAACTCTAGCGTGTAAATGTATTTTCAGGTCACTCTGTGACTTTTCCCTGACCAGCTATAGACTTTGAAAATTCCCGAAATTTCAAATTCTGACCATGTCCATAGTTTAATTTCCAAACGCGTACCTATAGGTCAAAAGTAAGTTCAGATTCGGATTCCCCGCATCAAACTCTAGCGTGTAATTGTATTTGAAGGTCAATCTGTAGCTTTTTCTCTACCAGCTGTAGACTTTGAGAATTCCCAAATCATTATTGTAAGTGCAAGTTATGTACATATTGTGTGGTGGGTTGGTTACTTGGCGACCTCCGGATACATGCGATCTCCGGATATTTTGACGCTTATCTATACATCTAGTTTAGGAGGGGCCTTCCTTCTCCCCTATTTGTGCAATTGCTGGGCCTATATCCTTGCCTACAAGTAGGCATTTGCCGCTGCCTACATTTCTGCCTATATAGGATAACGGAAAGTGTTAACCCCTTCCTACATGGGATCCTATACTGTAGAATTAAATTATATATTTTTATTGAAATTCATAATTATATACATTTTGCTGTTTTTATTTTAGCAAATTTATTTACGACATAGAACATTAGTTTATACAAAATTTAGGCTATCCCTCATATGCAACAATTATTCGCAAAGACTTGCAATTGTTTGTTACTCTCATATGTATCATATTCTTAAACAAACTGATTGTGAGTACTTCTTCAAAATTAATGTTACTCGTGCATTATGTAAAACCTCGTATTGATCGGTTGTATTGAGTATTCCACCTTACAGTAAGTATAAGCCATCTAGCAATCACATACAATATATGTACCTATATGTACTTACAATTAGTTATGTATGTATATTATTTTGATTTTGAATGGGAAATCTCAGATGTCCCTGCAGTAGCCTGATATTCCAACGTTCAAAAATCGGTTTGGCTTGCATTGAGATAAGACTTCCATAATGTGACAATAGTTATGTATATATCCTATATATTTGCCTTCTTACAAGCGTGTTCTCGTGCTGCCTACATATATGCCTATATGACCGCGTGTATGCAGGCGTGCATTTCCTATTTTATAGGCTCTCGTCTGCGAAAATCAGTGCACCCTATTTTGCCTATAATTTTTTCTGAAAATAGCTCGCACCCTATAAATAGGCCTACAAGTAGGCCTGCACGTAGGATAGGCTAGCTTCTTTGCAATAGTTACAATGCAAATTAGGGAGCGTTCACAAATGACGTCATCCAAAATACTGGTTTTTAGGCACCCAGTCACACACTTGTCATCAGACATCATCATGTGATGAAACGACGCACCCACCCCATGTAATGACGTCATCATCACCAGGGCTGCAGAATTGAAAATGCCCTGGGTTTTATGCCTGCCTACCTAAAAATGCCCTGAAAATGTCTTAATTTAAAAATGCCTGGCATTTAGGGCATTTTCGGCAAGTAAGCAAGTCGAAGCAGGTTGAATCAAACTACCAAAACTGTTAACGGTTAAGCAAAAAAAGCGTTGGTAGCATTCGTTGGTTGATGACATCATCATTTGGTCAAATCCACCCTATCACTGCGTCATCAACATCATCATCTCCCGTTAGCACCCACCCACTAATTTGATGACGTCATTTGTGAACGCTCCCTTATTGGCCAAGCCGCGGACATACGAACAACTTCATGCAATACAACAGGATGCACCAGTCCCTATCTTTTTCAGTCCAAGTCAAAATCAGTCTTAAGTTTCCGATCAGTCAGTCAGTCCATAAGTCTGTTTATGGTTTCCCATGAGTCCCAGTCAGTCACAGTCATTATCAGAGTCACTGAAATAAGTCACAGTCGCAGAAGGCAGTTTCCAAAATGCCTAACTAAGCATGCAGAATCCATTTCGTGTTTGTAATACTTGTTGTTCATGTGAACTACAATTATTGCAAGATTTTAAGGAGAATAAATTTATCTTTACCTTAATTATGCAGACGTAGTTAAAAGGATAAAAAGGACATGCCTGGAGCTATACATTACAAACAAAATCTGCAAAAGTGGTGCAATACAGTCCTCATGAAATAGTTTTTATTTCAATGTATTTATTGTTTCAAGTACCATGTTACTATTGCTGTAATTTGTACTTTTGTATTTGTTTTGTAGTTTGGTGAAAAGTACAAAGGTAGGGCAACTAAGATAGTTTTATTTTGGTTTGTACTTTTATCAGACTTCTTGTTTTTGTACAAACCTTATTGTATTGTTCTAAGGTGTTAGAAGACGCTAAAAATTTGGTAAAGTGATAGCTGTATTAGAGACGTAGGAATTGATTTGTGTAAATGCCGTCGTTTAAAAATTCCGTAAAAGGACAAAAGTCAGTCATTTTCCATTCAAAAACATGCCTTGCAAGAAATGAAAAATAAAATGTAGATCTTTGTTCCGCATGTATGCTTTATAATTTTATTGTTTCATACATTGGTTTACGCGTTTGTCTCAGTCTCAGTCAGTCCCGCTGAACCAGAAATAAGTCTAAGTCAGTCAAAGTCATAAGCAATAGTTAGATTTATCAGTCGCAGTCTCAGTCAGTCATCAGTCAGTCACTCAATGTTGCAGTCAGTCTTTCAGCATCAGTCTATAACTGGTCTATCCTGCAATACAAGTCAAGCGTCAAGCTGACAATGAGGAACCACTTATGGTGGTGCACATTCTGCTACTAGAAAGGTAGCCCGCTTCGCAGGGCAATGTAATTTAGTATAACAGGATTGCATTTGAGTAAAATAACTTATTTCAAATAGTTTACAATACATTACATTAGATCAAAAAATCATGGTTGAGGGCTCTTGGCAAACTTTCCACCAAGGCCCTGTACATGCACTACGCTTGACCCATTGATAGTGGCTAGGAGTTAGTCCCTCATGAAGCGAATTCATTGAACTTAACCATTAGAAACCTTAAAAAACTTTGGTAGTATATATTGAGTTACTCCCCTCAATTAATATTCTTTGCTGGTCGGTAGCACCAATTTTCACTTTTACTTTACTCCCCGACGTAGCTCTAGAAAATGCCACATATAAATCACATTTTGGAGTGTTTTTGTGGGTACTGGGTATCTGTTCGGGACGGGATAATTCGATGGCACAAATATCGTCCCCGTGGTATTTCGGTATTCGGAGCAGCTTTGTTTTTTATACAAAATGTTTTTGGGTTTCTACTTCTCCAGCCGAAAATTCCGTCCCAACCCGAAATCCTTGAAATAACAAATTTTATCCCGCAGAAAATTCCTCCAAGTCCCGAAATCCTTTGAATACAATATTTATGCCAATCCTAACCTGCAATGACTCGGGGCAAAAATATTTGTACCGATTTCGCCCCGAAATATTATGGGATCAATATTAGTGATCCAAAATTGTCCCGAAATAATATGGGACCAATATTTATGTTTCGAAATTGTCCCGTCCCGATCAGAAGACCTACGTATTGTCAATTAAGCAAATGAAGATGACTTAGTTTTCGAACCTTTACACAAAAACATTCATACTTGACTACACGCAATAACATGCAAGCTCCTAAGGAGCCATTCATCAGTTCGAACACGATGTTCCGAAGTATGGGTTTCGCAAATAACAAATTGTGTTTTGCCCCACTTGCAGAAAAATTCGTGTACGTTGTTTGCTGAACAGGAAGTAATAGATCCATATTAGATTGAAAGACGAAGTATGTGAACAGTCGAAGAGTCCTCCGAAGAGTAAATAGATTGCAATTGGAATGCATGGAGATAGAATTGAATTCCTTAGCAGACAGCATTCGTTGCAGATATGAGCACAGAGAGAGATGTCGGTCTGGAATTATTAGAGATTATACTGTGGAAGTTTCTGAAGTACGTTGAAAGCCCAATCGAGTAGTAGCGCATAAACTCTATGGTACCTGGGCTATGCCGCGTAGTTTAAATTGTTTACACGCACCACGATCTGGATCCTGGAATTGATTTTGATTATTCAGGATGCAGACAGCGATGAGGAAGTGAACGGTGTAGAAAAGTAAGACTATTTCATGCGAGCGTAGCGCGGCATAATTTGAATGCACACAGAGATGTGGAAGTGAACGATATAGAAGAGTGATTAACTGCTCTGCTAAGCTAACAAATAGCTACCCATTGAAATCTGAAATCTTCAGAACCAGAACCATCGATCAATCCATGGATTTAATTAGCTTAAACATAGAGCGCGAAAATTAAACATTTGCATGGCCCGAATAGAATCAGTAAACGGGAATCGTATCATCGTATGTACATACATACATATTCAGTGATCGACCTGCTAACTCCTCATGGTTCCTGACTAATCCTTAAGAATAAGTCAGTTACATTCATAAGTCGTGTACATTCTACGTCTTTCAATGACTGATTGATTGGAGTGAGAAAGTTTAAGAGTGAGTTGAAAAAGAGTGAGTTTTGAGACTACAATTATCAGACAAGAAATGAATTGATTTTAAAAACTTTTCAACCGGCGAGTCTTGGCTTTGTTGGTTCTGGTGATTAAGATTTAGATTTTTATATTCAGGATGTGCACATATTCCACTAGACTCAGACTTCATCGTTACTTGTCAACATCCACCAAATCAATTAAAAAAGAAGGGATACAGTCCACGGAGGGGGAAGGACATTGGGTGGAAAAACTCTTACATAATTGTTTCCTGGAGAAGTACACTCTCAGACCTAGCTTCAAGCAGCGTCTATTCCTTCTAGCACAGGATAAAAAAACGAGGGTAGTTGATTTGAAGAAGAAGCATGAGACTTTAAATAGCATTGCCTTAAAATACTTGGATTTGGACTTGGCCAAAACCAAAGAAGCTGATGAAAGCGGCGTATTTCAAGAGGACATCGATGGTAATAGATACGATGGAATGGTACAATATCCGTACCAGATCGTGACAGAATACGGTAGCAAGGAACTGGAAGTAAAGCAGGAGGAACTCAAGGATCAGTCTGGGAAGGAAGATTCTGAAAATGTGGATCCTTCCAAATTTTCTGAACAAGCAGACTCCAAGACGTGGATTCATGACTATGGAACCCCCAACCCTAACATCCCGGCTAGTGAGATTCCATGTGGAGGTTGTGGAGCCTTGTTACAGTGCCAGGATACTGGGATCCCTGGGTATAATTAAGTTTAATTTACTAATAAACTCTCAAAATATAGTACCCCGAAAAGGTACAAGATACTCAAATGGTTAGCTCTTGTAACGAGAAAAAAATTAACAAAGAAGAATTTCCCCAAGAAGGGAAAGAAGATTTCTCTTTGTCAAAAAACTATTGCCATTTTCCATGTATAGAGCAAGTGCTCTTATTAGGGAATCCCTTACGTATAACTCACTGTATTAGGTTGACACCTTTCGTATTGTCAGTTTGATGTATTACAGAAATAATTAGTTTCCAACGTAAAAAAATCCTCAGAGTTGACAGTATGCATTATGAAATGTATTGTTAATTATGATTCAGCTAAAATTACTTGTTGATGGTGAAATTAAACAGTGCCTTAAAACTCTTTTGAAGGTTTATACCGAGTGAAAGATTTACAAACATGAAGCCGTGGGATTTGAGGAGTGAAATTTGTCAGCGTTGTTTTTTCCTAAAAGTTCATAATGCTGCGTTAAATGTGAACGTCTCACCAGCTGCTTATCCGAAAATTCTTAGAGAAATTGAAGGCAAAAGAGGGCTGGTTCTCCTGCTTGTGGATCTAATTGATTTCCCATGTAGTATTTGGCCGGGAATTGCGGACATCATTGGTAAATGCTCATTTCAGTAAATACTTAATTAATTTACATGGAATTTTGTGTTCTCTAAAATTCTTGATATATAGGTAGCAAAAGACCTGTGATTTTGGTGGGAAATAAGGTTGACTTGATTCCACGGGATTCAAAAGGCTATTTAGAGCACATTAAAACATGCTTACGGTATGCTGCTGAAGATATGGGTCTGGATAAATGTAGAATCATTCATACTGCATTAATCAGTGCTTCTTCTGGCTACGGAGTCGAAGACTTAATTAGTAGCGTGCATTCTTTGTGGGAGTATAAGGGTAAGCTAAACTGGAATGTGATATGCAAAGAGTAAGTAATGTTACCCTTATTTTAATGCTTCTAATTTTTAAACTGATTTCAGATGACATCTATATAATGGGATGTACAAATGTGGGAAAGTCTACCTTGTTTAATACTTTTCTTCAGTCAGATTTATGCAAAATTCAAGCCGTGGATTTAGTTCAACGGGCAACTGTTTCTCAGTGGCCTGGCACTACTCTTAATTTGCTAAAGGTTAAAACAGAAACTATTTCAAGGTTTTACAGTTGAGTAGAAATGATTTGAATGGTTTTATGTTTTATCAAGACTTTGCTAATGCTTCTTGCTAATCATTTTGTATTTTAGTTTCCCATCATGAATCGGGACGGTTGGAGGATTCATTTACGCAATGAAAGACTGAAGTCGTGGAAGGAGGAAGAGGCTGCTGAAAAGAAATTAAGAGAATTTCACTTAAAAGAAACAGGAAATTCTGCATATGCTTCGTTGATCGGCCGAGTCGGCAGGAGCTACAGGATGGCTGACGATGACGAGAAGATGGCTTGGTTGAACAACACACAAGATGTGTTTCAAGTAAACGCGAAAACTTTTCAGTTACCCAAGCTAACAAAACCAGGCAGTTGGAATCCGGATAGCAATGATTATTCTCGTGGTAAATGGTGCTACGACACTCCCGGCGCTATAAATGAAAATCAAGTTAGTTCATGCGCGTATATGCGCAGTTTATCTAGTCTAAACATGCTTGCATTAACACAAATAGCAATCGATAGAAAATTTGAAAATTACGAAGTTAATAAGTAGATGTGAAACATTCTCTGCAGATCCTGGATAAACTGCTACTTCCAGAATTGATGAAAATGTTACCCAAGAAACCACTTGAACCTCGCAGTTTTTTTATCAGGCTTGGAAGGACAGTCTTTGTCGGTGGGATAGCTAGGATAGATTACACCGGCGGATGCAATCCCATAAGGCTTACTTTTTACGTATCGCAGCATGTACCAATTACTGTTGTTGAGACGAAGGATGCTGATGAAATTTATGAGAAAGTAAAAATTCTCTATTTCTACTTGTTCCACAAAATTAGGGAGCGTTCACAAATGATGTTATCAAGATAGTGGGTGGGTGCTAGTGATGGAAAATATCGCCACATTACCCATATCGGAAATATCGTTATCGCCAAAAACAGATTTGGCGATATATCCCATATCGCCGATATATCGCCAAGTTTATGCCCCATTCAATATCAGTCATGTTATCCCATTCAAAGACCATTTTTTCGTCAAATATTTGTAAATGGAGCAGATCCGTTACTATTAATGCGAATATTTTGAGTATTTTCCTTACAGTAGTTGCACTTTGCTTTTAAACAATCTTTTCGTCTCAAAAAATAATTTCAAGCAACAGCCCGTCGCCCTGCCCTTCCACTGTATTCAATACATTTACTGTTGTGAATACTTTGTCCATATTTTCGATGTCAATCTTTTTTGGTCAAATTAGTTTTTTTAATTTTATTCATTTTAAACGAATATTAAAAGGACTACTTAAAAATTTAAATATAATCTGCTCACCGTTAATCCGGAATACCTGCTACCCACCATATAAATAATGTAACAACGAGGATTGATGTAGTGAGTAATAGTAGGTATGATCAAAGGTTGCATTAAATGATGGAAAAGAAATATGCATGGTACGAAACTCTTTAATAATTAAAGAGTTTTTACCATTTTTTTAAAGAGTATGTAATTATTACATTCACGCTCTCGCACAAAAGTCGTGAGCTATTTAACCGTAGTAATTGTGCGATAAGCCGATATTATCGATCCACTTGGCGAGATTTATCGCCTTAAATATCGCCACTCGTTGTGGCGATATTTTCGATATATCGTGTCGCCATATCGCCATTTGCCATCACTAGTGGGTGCTAACGGGAGATGATGATGTTGATGACGCAGTGGTAGGGTGGATTTGGCCAAATGATGATGTCATCAACCGACGTTTGTTACCAACAATTCCATAGTTTTAAAACTGGTCACCGACGTTATTTTTGCATTGCAAAATTTTGAACTCCTAGAATTACAATGTTTTACTTGGGCCAATATAATTTCTACGAGCAGCATAGCCACCGCCTGCGTCGGTGGAAGCATGCTATGTAATGGAATGGGAGAGGACGCGGAGCGGCAATTGTTGCTAAAGCCAAAGCGTTCTGCGTTGCGTGGCTTGTGCTTGTACATTGCATTACTTATAGCAAAAGCGCTTTATGGCATTGTGTACTCGCAAGCCTAAAAGGCGCGTTGAGGAGGGAGCGAAGATTTAAAAATACCCCTCTTCCCTCATCATCTTCAAATTATAGTATTTAGATACGTGATCCAAGTTTTGAAATATTTTCTTTCTTTATTTTTTAAACCACTGATCATAAATAATGAATTCGGACAATTCAATTTATTATAAAATCAACATTATAACTGGATGGGCTTGAATATGTCATTAACAACTCCAATGTTTACGCAAGACGATCAATAATGGTCATAATGTATGTTTTTGTCAAACAGCCGAATATGCCCATAATGCGTGCCCAAAATGCTAGCATTTTAAAATGAAGACATTATCAGGGCATTTTCAGGACATTTTCAAGTGGGCAGGCATAAAACCCAGGGCATTTTCTATTGTGCAACCCTGATGATGATGACGTCATTACATGGGGTGGGTGGGTCGTTTCATCTTATGATGATGTGTGATGACAAGTGTGTGACTGGGTGCCTAAAAGCCAGTACTTTGGATGACATCATTTGTGAACGCTCCCTTAATGCTAGAACACTAGAATTTTAACTTGGAACTCCGAGATGTTTACTGATTGTTTATAAATTACCAAATTCTAATTATGTCATATTTCAGGCTCTGGGTACACCTGTTTTTGGCATTCCAATGGGTAACAAAGAACGCTTGAATCAACTCCCTCCCCTTAAAGCCCGAGATTTTGAATTGAAAGGAATCAGTGTAAAATATAGTTGTAACGACATCGTTATTTCTGGAGCAGGTACGTTTATTAAAAAAACTGTTATTACAGTAATTGTGTACTGTTGTCTTGTATAGTTGTGAAAAGGATTCGTTCATCTTCTTTACAGGATGGGTTGCTGTTACTGCTGGAAAAGATGATATTTGTCATTTGAAAGTTCATACACCGAATGGTGCAGGGATATTTTGTCGCCAGCAGTCACTCTTACCAAATATGATCCGGCTGAAAGGAAAACGAATAAGGGAATCTGTTTCCTATGGCAAACATCAAGTGTACGTGCCGAGTTAGTTGATCAGAACATTGGAGCCGAAGGAAAATCAAGTAGCTATCATCTTTAGCATGCTCTATATTACATGTGGTAACAGTCTGCGGATAGCAATGAAAGTACAGTGCACGGTTCCTACAAGAGCAAGCCTTAAAGTTTCTTCTGACTGCTAAAGTAGTGTGATGTTATTAAAGAAAAAATAACTACACAAAGTCTGTGAAATCTTGTTATAAAAAAACCTCGTTACAAGAGGTGTTACCAGGGAAAATAATTTATTACATCTTCCAAATATATTTTCTTTCAGCTTAAAATATTTCAGCAGAATATCCTAAATTCAGCAGTACATTCGATCCTGCAGCAGATCATCTGAACCTACAAAATATAAATCAATTTGCTGTGGAACATCTGAACCTACAGCAGATATCTGAACTTGCAGCAGGATACATGATTTTATCCTTTCCGAGATACAAGATTTGAGGTTGGGGGAGGCTTGCTATTTGCTATCAATGATAGATATTCACCGCAGTCACAAAAAATGCAGTGTTGCCAATACACTTCGTTATTTGTAAACGTGGAAAAAATGGCTAGTGGTAATGCAGAATAAAAGAACTACATTATGGCTGAAATCACCTAGTGTTAATTGTTAGGCATCATTTGTATATAGTAATAGTGTAAATGAACAATTTCTTTATTTAATTTTTATATATTTTAATATGAGTAAAGTTAGTGTTGGACCGTAATTGTAGGACAAGGAGACTAACAATGTCACAAGTCAAAGATTAGCGGAGTCTCCAAACAAAAATGATGGATTTCTCGCAACAATTAATGGGTGGTTTGAAAATGTCTTGTCTCAGCTGGACATCGTTTGATCAGGTTGTGACTACCGACGAATTCTTGAAATCATTTGGCATATGGTATGTGGTCCCTGAACTGTAAGTCAGGTAACGGCAAACACGTCATTTTTCATGTTACATATGCAAGCAATTCGCTGGTCTTGCTAATCGAAGTTCATCAGTAAGGTCAAGTTTGTTCCTGTAGGACAACCGGAAGCGAGACAGGCCATCGAATTACGAAGAAACTATATTGATGTTCCTAATTTAGTAAAGTAAAATGAATAAATGTGAAGCCGTCATTTTTGTTCTATTATAAAATGCGGGCGACGTGCGTCCGTCCGTCATACTTTTTTTCCTGTCCAACTAGACACATTTTAGGTTACGGATAGGGCGGGTTTTATGGTTTTAAGGAGAACTTATGGGTGACATATTTGGTTAGCTTCATGAATTAGGAGTACGTGGAGCTTTTTAGGTTCCAGATAATGTCAGGGTAGGGTAGTAATAGGAATGGTATGATTTTCCTCTTCTATAAAAAAAAATTATTGTATATATAGATAACTAGTCAATAGGTAAGATTTAAATTTGTGAAAAGTAGATTTTGTACTAGACGTAAATCTCTGCAACTAAATCATGGATTATTCTTTATTTTACAGTTTGTCTGCGTAGATCATCCCACATAGTAACATCAACTTTAACATGTGTATCTATACGAAATTTTTTTCCGTAGCACAAAAAGTAGTAGTACAAATAGTATGTTTTAATAATAGAATTTTTGTTGTCAATACTTATTTCGCTAATTTTAAAAGAATCGGCCACAATGCATAGGAACAAAAATATCCCCCTTAAGCAAACTGGACTTTCTAGGGGTGTTAGTTTTCAGTAGTGACTTAATGGTGCATCTCTAAGAGAGCCCTGTTTGAATATATTTTAGTCTTTGGGGAAGGGTTCATTTGGATCCTTGCCATTTTATCACAAGGGACTGTGTACTAATGAAGTCACTCCAAATTGCCCACTTTTGAACACCCCCTCCCCCAAAATCACATCAAATCATATTCTGTCAACCCCACCCCCACCATCTGACGTCATGTGTAATACTCATGTATTCATTAATACAATAAAGACTGCATCCTTGATTAAAGCGGGATTTAGTAAAATATTAATAATTTGTGCATATTGTGTGGCTGGATTCCGATGTCTGTGAAAGCCATCAAATCGATTTGTTGCAACTGAATTCTAAAATATCTAAGATTACTGCTTTGACGTAGTACAATAAACCATCCTTATTTTTGTATGACGTCAGACAACAATTGCCCCTCCCCTCCTCCTGTCACCCGAAGTCACTCATTCTGCTACTCCCCCTCCCCCTAAATGTATGACGTCAGTAGCACACAGTCCCCAATGTGAAATGCTTGACTCGTCTCGTGCTTGGTTTACCCCTGCGCTTTTTGGCCATAATTGGCGGTACAGTGGGTTTTGGTACAATATTTATAAACTCAAGGAGACTCAGAGGTTTATGAACCTCATCTGGAAGAATTATTCAGGTTCCAAAGTCATTATCCTGACTCTGTAGCAGATCATCGTAAAATAAATAATTATGGTTCATGATTTATAATAGTGAATTAATTCAAGTGAACAAAATTCTACTAAGCTTGAAACATCAGCTTTAAACCTAAAATACAATGTGAATATTCGATTTTATATAATTACGTAGTATGCAAAAAGCTGCCAGATCCTGACGAGCAAAATTGTAGGCTCCCAAATCATTGCAAGATTTATTCATGCATGTAAAAAACCTCATCTAACCTCACAATTTGATGTATTAAAGTGATTTACTATTCATTTCTTTGAAAATAACTGGACTTTAGGGTAGTGTAGGATGAGACAATAGCACTTCCTGTGCTATTGTTCAGTGAAAGGTACCAAGATACAATTTGCTCATACTCCAGCCCATTTAAGGGGCAATGGTAAAAAAATCAATTCTGTTATGAATTGTTTCAACATTTTACCACAGTTCATCTCACTATTCCAAAAACTTCGTATATATCATAGGCAAAAAGTCGGACAAAGGAAAAAGTAAATTTTGAAAGTTTATGGGACTTTTAGGAAGTTCCTATCTTGAGCATTGTGGCCATGACATGAAACGCACAAACAGACAGCAATGTATGGGGAATTCATTATTGAAAATATGAAGCAAGAATGAAACAAAGGAAAAAGCTTTTTTGAAACAATTTTACATCTTCAATTCGGGAGACCAAAGGTGTCCAAATGGCTCAGCCTATCCTACATCCTTCCTATATGGGGAGCACCAAGCCTACATATTAGCCTACATTTCATTGGCAAATTAGATCAACCAATTCTACACCCTTCCTACATTTTATATGCTTTTCGTTACTGACAGACTATTTAAGGGCGTTCTACTCTAATTCTACACCAACATATCTCAGTAAATCCTGTTTGAAATTTGAATTGTGTTCAAGCGCATTTTTTCGTTTCAGTGGTCGAGTTTATACAGTTTCCACTTTACCAAGTATTTTGAAGTTTTAATTTTGGTGAAGTTCTAGCGCATATTAAGGTGAGATAGTGACTAGTATATATAGTCACTATCTCATATATATATAGTAGACTTTTCATGCTTGAACCGCACCATGAATCATACAATCTGCAAGTACCAGTCGCGGATTATTCTTTAATTTTCATTTGGCCGTTCTGTTGTAATAAGGGCTCCATGCCTTATTTTGTATATTGTGTACGTGTAATCTCAATAGTTGAATCACATGAAGTTCACATGTAAGCTAAGTACACATGAGTAATCGAATAACATGATAAGTCCTGGCCTACATCAAAACATGTTTTGATGTCACAGGGACTCATACTATTGACTTAAGTACCCACATTAATGAACATGTAATTTGAAAATGTATAAATACCAATGACTCTGAATAAAACATTAATTAGTTGAAAAGCATCTCTCCCAGACTGAAGTTCTCTCTCCACCACCAAAAATCACAATTCGTTATCAAAACGAGCAGCCCTGGAGCCTGAGCCTTGGAGAAGAAGTCCTGGAGAAGAAATCAAGCTTGCAAAAAGAGCCCTGGAGAAGCAGCCCAGCAGAAGAAGTCAAGCTAGCACGAACAACCCTTGAGCAGACAAGTTGGCCGATCATCCCTGGACCAGAAGACGAGCATCCTGGAGAAGATATCAAGCTAGCCGATCAACCCCGGAGCAGAAACCAAGCATCCTGGAGAAGACATCAAGCTAGCCGATCAACCCCGGAGCAGAAACCAAGCATCCTGGAGAAGACATCAAGCTAGCCGATCATCCCCGGAGCAGAAACCAAGCATCCTGGAGAAGACACTAAACTAGCCGAGTAACCCTGGAACAGACGTCAAGTTAGCCGATCAGTCCTGGAGAAATCTTTCAAGCCTAGCAGAGGACCGCCGAAGTCACGCTGGTAATTCAAGCCAACCTATCACAAATCTGTCAAGCCTAGCAGAGGACCGCCGAAGTCACGCTAGCCAACCGATCACAAAACTGTCAAGCCTAGCAGAGGACCGCCGAAGTCACGCTAGTAATTCAAGCCAACGGATCACAAAACTGTCAAGCCTAGCAGAGGACCGCCGAAGTCACGCTAGTAATTCAAGCCAACGGATCACAAAACTGTCAAGCCTAGCAGAAGACCGCCGAAGTCACGCTAGTAATTCAAGACAACCGATCTCTAAACTGTCAAGCCTAGCAGAGGACCGCCGAAGTCACGCTAGTAATTCAAGCCAACCGATCACGAAACATTGTCAAACCTAGCAGAGGACCGCCGAAGTCACGCTAGCAATTCAAGCCAACCGATCACGAAACATTGTCAAGTCTAGCAGAGGAACCATCCCAGAAGGAAGATTGAAGAAATCATACCGAAGAAATGGCGAAGAAACTGGAATATGGATCTATGCTGAAGCTAGACGACACGAACTACTCTCTATGGAACATGCAAATCATGGTCGTTCTAAGAGCCGCTGGAGTTTATGATGTGGTCAGCGGGAACACCCAACGGGACGCAGCCGAACCAGCAAGACAAGCCGAGTGGGACAAGCTAGATAATGAAGCAAAAGCCATTTTGCTTCTCAGCCTCAGCAAATCGCAACTAATTCACGTCCATCGATGCCAGACGTCAAGAGACATCTACGAAAAATTGACGAGTCTAAATTCGGACACCAGTCAACTCAACATCCAGCAGACCATGGCAAGATTTTATAACTATAAAATCTCGAAATCTCAATCCTTGGTACAAGTTTACGTGGAGATTGAAGACCTCGCAAGAAGTTTGGAAGCAATGGGAATTCCTATGGGGGAACTTTCTATTGTAACGAAAATTGTAGAAAGCCTTCCCGAAGAGAAGTATCAAAGTTTCAAGGACGCATGGGACAGTGTCGATCACCAAGCACAAACGATGAGTAACCTCCTGGCAAGACTCAAGAAACTGGAACTTTCAAGACCAAATGCACCCGCCGAATAATATCAGCAGATTACTAAGGCGTTCCAATCAAGAAGTAACTACAGACAACCTGAGAAGTCTGATGGAAGCAGCAAGACTACGAAAATCAACGCATTAAAGAAAAAGACCAAATGCCACAACTGTGGTAAGCTTGGACATTGGAAGCGGGAATGCAGAAGCAAGAAGAAGGACTCGAATCCGAACAAAGAAGACAGCCGTGATGACACCCCAAGGGCCTTCATGGGAAAACAAGAGGAACACACAGGGACCAAAGAAAAATGGACAAGTGATTCCGGAGCTACACAGCACATGTGTGGAGACCTTACATGGTTCTCCGAATATGAAGATTTCCCAACCCCGAAGAAGGTCGAACTTGCCGATGGTAAAACTGCCTTAGCAAAAGGAACAGGAAGAATCGAATTGGAAGCGTTTATGAAGAACCAATGGATGCCTATCAATTTATTTGAAGTCCTGTACGTAAAGGGTGCAGCAAATCTCTTTTCAGAAGTCGTTCTAGCCCAAAAAGGTTTCACGATTATACGAAACGCAAAGGAAACTCGTTTCTACGAAGACGACGACATGAGGAAACTGACCCTTACAGCAAAATACCAAGATCGGAGCTACTCCATGCAGTTCCGACGGATCCCTACCGCTGCAAAAGCAGCAAATGCCAAACTATGGCATGAACGCCTTGCTCATGTCAACATCAAGTATCTGAAGAATACAATTCGCAAAGGAGCTGCACGAGGAATCAAAGAGAATGAACTGGATGATACATTTCATTGTGAACCATGTCATCTTGGAAAGGCAACAAGGAATTCATTCCCCACCTCATCTACCAGAAGAAACATGAAGCCCGTAGAAATGTTCCACGTGGATCTCGCTGGACCAGTGCCCACGCCATCTCTAAGCGGAGCCATCTATTTCTTGTTGTTCAAGGATGATGCAACCGGACTCAGAACAGTACCCATTAAGAACGAAAGATAAAGCGAAGAAATGTATTCAAAACTATGTGACGTTCATGGCTACCCAAACAGGAAGAAAGACCAAATTTGTAAGAAGTGACAACGGGACTGAAATCATCAACAATGAAACGAAGACGTTTTTTGAAGAAAAAGGAATTGTACACGAAACCAGCGCTGCATACTGTCCGGAGACCAATGGAAGAATTGAACGCGAAATCAGAACAGTCAAAGACAGCGTTAGGACAATGCTCAACGATGCAAATTGTGAAGATAAACTTTGGGGGGAAGCGGTGGCCACGGCTGTTTACATTTTTAATCGCCTACTAAGCAGCCAATGTCCTGAAATCACCCCATATGAAATCATCTTTAAGAAAAAACCCACGTTGGAGCACATCCGAAAGTTCGGGTGCACTGCTTACTTACAAATCCCTCGAATCAAGAGATCAGGTTTTCAACCAAAAGGAGAAACATTGATTTTAGTAGGATATGACCCCCATGTCACTAGAAAATTTCGTCTGTATAATGAAGACAGTGGCAAGATCATCGAAGCCCGAAATGTAAACTTCCATGAAGAAGACGACCCAGTATTCAAGTCTAAAGAAGAAGTTGCAAAGCCACAAGAACCTCCTAGCGAAGATTCCGGAGATGATGACAGCGATCCCAGCTATTCAGTTACAGAAGACGAAGACGGTCATCTCAGCTTCTCAGCTATTCAGTTACCGAAGACGATGACGACATCTTGAATCTTCATGCAGATGGATCAATTACTGACGGAGAGAAAAATGAAGACCCCAGACCTGGCACGAGTTCTAGCTCAGATAAAAATAAGTTAACGTTACAAACCCCAGACGGAACCTTTCGATACAAACTTGATCCTTTTTCATCCACTTCACCGTTTAAAATCCCAACCAAGAGAGCACCCAAAAAGAAGCCTTCAGCATTTTTTCAACCCGAAGTTCTTGAAAGCCGTCTTCGAGAACGAAAGAAGGCGCATTTTTTGGAAAAGTCAACATTCTGCTTGAAGAACCCAAAAAATATAAAGAAGCGACTACCTCTAACGAGCATCAAGAGTGGAAACAAGCCATAAAAGAGGAACTGGAGAGCCATCTCATCAACAATACTTGGACTGTTGTAAAGAGACCTGCCAACGTGAAGATACTTGGAAACCGATGGGTATTCAAACTGAAGAGAAACCCAGATGGATCTGTAGACCGATTCAAAGCAAGACTAGTAGTCAAAGGCTACAAGCAACAAAGAGGAATGGATTATGGAGAAACCTTCTCTTCCGTATGCCGCTACGAGTCGATTAGGATGCTGATTGGATTAGCTGCCATAAAGCAAATGCACATAAAACAGTTTGATATCAAGACCGCATTTCTCCATGGAAAACTGGAAGAAGTTCTTTACATATAACAACCTGATGGATTTCAGAATCAAGACAAGGAATCAGTCTGCCGACTCAACAGAAGCATTTATGGACTCAAACAAGCCCCACGATGTTGGTACAAGCGATTCAGCGAATTTCTAGCCAGTGTTCAACTGAAGAAAATTGCAAGCGATCCCAGCGTCTACACTGGTATGATAAGGAACCATAAAGTGCATCTCTCTCTCTACGTCGACGATGGACTAATCGTCTCACCCTGCTTAGAATCCATTGAGTATCTCCTACAGATGATGAAGAAGCAATTTGATATAAAAATTAATGACCCAGATGAATACGTTGGAATTGAAATTCGAAGAAACAATTCTGGATCCATCACACTTTCACAAGAACACTACATTCATCGACTCGTGCAAGAATTCAAGATGGAAGACTGCAAAACAGCAAGTGTACCCATGCAACCGTACGTGAACTTACAACCAGCCCAGAATTCAGTCACCAACCTACCCTATCGAGAACTCATTGGTGCGCTACTGTTCCTAGCCCGAGTTACAAAACCAGACATTGCGTTTGCCGTGTCGAAACTGTCACGATATTTGACGTGCTACGATGCATCACACTGGAAGGCAGCAAAAGAAATTCTCAGATATCTTAAAGGTACCCCCAACATTGGACTCACTTTCACAAGAAATAAAGTTTGCATCCTCACCGGCCACAGTGACTCAGACTACGCCGGCGATGAGGAAGAAAGAAAATCGACAACTGGATTTCTCTTCAAGTTAAACGAAACCCCAATCAGCTGGTGCAGCCAAAAACAATCATGCGTGGCTATATCATCCACCGAGGCAGAATATATAGCTCTGGCGTCTGCAGCAAGGGAAACAGTTTGGCTAAGAAGATTTCTGAAGGAACTCTCAAATCCCCAAAGAGAACCAACCCTGCTCGAAGTAGATAACCAGAGTGCTATCCGTTTAGTGAAAAATCCTGAAATGCACAAAAGAACCAAACACATCGATGTTAAATACCATTTCTCCCGAACACAAGTAGAAAATGGAGAAATTGCAATTAAGTATACTCCAACTGAGGATCAAGCAGCAGATGGTTTGACTAAGCCACTTCCCAAGACCAAGTTTGAAGACAGCATGAGGAAAATAGGAATGTCCCTTACGACCTCTGCGGTTTCTGAAGATTCAAGAGAGGACCCACCTCCAAAGAAGATGAAGTTACGAAACGATCAACCTTCCCAGATTAAAACATCAAATGACGTTCAACACAAGAAGCAAAAAATATCAGTTGAGCCAAAAGGACATCCTATAAAAGGAATCAATGCAGTTATGTTAGCAGCACTCACGATACTAACCCTGTGCTGTGACAGTTCAGCCCGAATCGAAAGGACCCCAAGCAATGTTCTGTGGAGGAAAAGTCCACTGCCGGTCACCACAGGTTACAACAGCGTTAACCTGCTCATCTCGTTTGTGTCACCATGCGAGTTAATATCATCCGGAGGCCCGAATACGCCCCTTCTTGCTACAGCCCGAGCAAAATGTGAAAAACTGTATAATGAATATTTCCTAAATGAGCTTGAGAAAATGTGCGTCCGAAAAGAATGGTCTGAAATTCAACGAAAAAAGCGTGAGCCTATCACACTGATTACACTACTAATTGGTGCAATCGTTGTAAGCGCCGGGATTGGCATTGCTGGTGTTGCCATGGCTTCCACAAATAAAGGAGAGATCAAGGAGATTACAAAAACGCAACAGCAAATCGAAGGAAAGCTAGATGAACTGGAAGCAAAAGTAAAGAACAACACTGCAAACATCCTTCGTCTCCAAAACAGTTTCCGAGAAGCTGTGAAAACCATGGAAGTTGTCCAAGAAGATCTAAAATCTTTCAAATCCCAGAGCATAGAGTTGAATTACGCCATATCGTATATAACGAGCAGGTTATTACTAGGACGATCCACCTTGAAAGAAACAAATCGCCAATGGAACCAGGGGAAATTGTCTAGAGCATTTCTTGACTACCTCAACTTCAGTATGCCATGCGGAGATAATTGTCCCATCCAATTTGCTCAACCGAAAGGATGTAGAATGTTACATGACCGAACCAAGATATTTTTGGATTTCTTGGCCCCTACAGTCAGTAAATCACTGATTGTCGTAGAAGCCGACCCATTCGACCTCATGTTAAGAGAAAAGAACAAGACGTGTCTAGTTAAATACAATGGTCCCATCAACGCCATAGTGTCAGAATCTGAAGATTGCCTGTATGGGATCAACGTTAGGCAACATATTTCACAGAATCTTGTTACTTCCCCATTCACCGGATGTAAACCAGGAGCCAGTTTCAGCAAGCGTGGAAGATATTTTTCTATCTCAAGATGCCAGAAGACATATCAAAATGATCAAAACGAATTCGTTCAGATCAACCCGTACAATGGTATGTACTACATCTATTGTGCTGATTCAAATTACACCCTGAAGAACCGGGAACCAACTCCGTGTCCCTCTGAAGTCTTCACTTTGCCCCTAACAGCAAGCTTCAAACTAAATAACATGGATTTTGAAGGAGTCGCCATGAGTCTTACCCACAAAGAGACTCTGGACCCGATGTTTACTGTCAGAATGAATTGGCACCTTCACCCCTCAATAGACTGGAAGAATCTCCGAGACAGCGTGGAAAGCCCTATTCCTGCCACCAACCCGGAAAGCAGCCTAGAGACAATCCAATGGTCCGTCATCGGTGTAGGAGCAACCCTTGCCGTGTTACTGGGAATCCTTAGCCTGTTCGTCATACTCAAACGTCGAGTTATCCTGACCACAACTACTGCAATCCCATTGGTTACCATTGATCAAGCATAAGTGTTTTATGTTTCATAAAATGTATGTAGATTGAGATTAAGGGAGAGTGTTGTAATAAGGGCCCCATGCCTTATTTTGTATATTGTGTACGTGTAATCTCAATAGTTGAATCGCATGAAGTTCACATGTAAGCTAAGTACACATGAGTAATCGAATAACATGATAAGGCCTACATCAAAACATGTTTTGATGTCACAGGGACTCATACTATTGACTTAAGTACCCACATTCATGAACATGTAATTTGAAAATGTATAAATACCAATGACTCTGAATAAAACATTAATTAGTTGAAAAGCATCTCTCCCAGACTGAAGTTCTCTCTCCACCACCAAAAATCACAATTCGTTCCATATACCATTAAATGAAAATGACATGTATCAATAGCCTACATATATGCTTATAATTCTACGATGCCTTAGCGTACCTATTTTGTAGGCTAAGCTTTTAGCGTAAACTCTTGCACCCTATTGTGCCTAGTGCCTACAAGCCTCTTTAATAAAATCCTCGCAGCCTATAAATAGCCTACAAATAGGCCTATATGTAGGATAGGCGGACACCTTTGCGGGATACCGTAATTGTTGATTGGGGACGATCATATTAGGCTCAAATAGGTTCTCATGAAATTTTGTACAACCCCAACGTTATGAAATATTTATATAACTGACAGACCGTCTACGAAAATTTGGCCAGATCAGAACCTCTCCTCTCTCCCATCTTTGCATCTAAAGGTGAATTTTCCCAACGTTGTTCTCGGGTTTAACGTTTCATGTCCACCATTTTCAACGAATAAAACTGTATGATAGCTGCCTTGCAAGCCCATAAAATTTGCCACCAAAACATCAAAATATATTTTGAAATAAATTTTCAAGCTTGAGTAAACAATTTAGAACATCCAAAGTTTGATCTTTTCAAAACAATCTAGTTGCTCCACTTTCCATTACCTTCAAAGTTTTTCAGTAACAAGATGAAGCAGAGGAATAATATACATAGTTTTTTATCATTGCCCCTAATATTGGCTAAGGGACTGTGTACTAATGACGTCACTCCAAATTGCCCTCTTTTGAACACCCCCTCCCCCAAAATCACATCAAATCATATTCTGTCAACCCCACCCCCACCATCTGACGTCATGTGTAATACTCATGTATTCATTAATACAATAAAGACTGCATCCTTGATTAAAGCGGGATTTAGTAAAATATTAATAATTTGTGCATATTGTGTGGTTGGATTCCGATGTCTGTGAAAGCCATCAAAATGATTTGTTGTAACTGAATTCTAAAATATCTAAGATTACTGCTTTTATGTAGTACAAAAAACCCTCGTTATTTTTGTATGACGTCAGACACCACTCGCCCCTCCCCTCCTCCTGTCACCCGAAGTCACTCATTCTGCTACTCCCCCTCCCCTTAAATGTATGACGTCATTAGTACACAGTCCCTAATGCGGTATTATCAATCCTTACTTCATACCCTGCACATCGCGTGAAAACAATGCAGCTGTATGACCTATACGGTTAACGCTAGCAGCTACATCTGAAATTTTTCCCCAGTTAGCATACATGCCAATTTCTGAAAGGTCAAATAGGTGTCGCGTAACCGTGGTTGATTTTGATGACATAAATTGAATTTGGAATAATTATCAGCTTATCAGATTCACCTGCCATTTTTCCTATCTTCCAGAACTTGAACTATTGCTTCGTGACATCGTGAAAGTCACTGTCACTTATCCACAGTCCTTGGTGGGAAATCAGAAATCATCGACGTTCCAAACCTTACGACGTTCCATTTTAAGTTGGCTCATAAGTTCTCGCACAGACGGAAATCTGGAGAGTTTCCAGGTCATTCTGAATTCCCGAAAACATCAATTTTGTTGGTTAGCAAATGTTTTTGGGTCACTTTTGCTTTCGTGCACAGGGCTTGGTCATGGAGATTGGTGACTGGTGACTTCGTCTGAATAGAATCACATGTTGCCCCAGGATGATATTTCGCAGCAGAGGTACTTACAGGAAATCTTTCTCCGTCCATAATCGCAAAATATTCATAAGCTACATCCTGTTCTCACGGTTCAATCAAGTTAAGAAGGGTCCGTACTCCATGAAGAAGTCACTCCTCTTCAGTATCTCTTATTTCTGACATAGTTTAAAAAATATCTCATAATTTCTATATGAATGAAACAATTGCTTTGAAAAGAATATCATTCGATTGTTAATAAAATTCTGTACAATAGTATACCTACCATATACGCATGTGCAGCTTGCTATAGGTCTTCGTAATTTCTACACCATGGTATATTATGGGAAATATCAAATCCACGCCTTAAAATCCATTGTTAGATTTTTTTAAAATGTCACGAAATACTAAAAATACTAAACCTATTTCCTTTATCTAGTTTCTTGACGGCATTTTGAAGCCTCTACTCATATATACAGATACAGATCTGTATTAATGAGAGGGACTTCAAACTCGCCAGTTTAGGAAACATCTAGATTCTAAGATGTTGATGGGCGTTATCCAAACCAATTGACGGCTATACACGTCGTATACATTTTAATAAACAATTTTAAGTAAAATAAAAATTCAACGGTTTTACTCATGGAATTTCATAAAATAACCTTAATGATAGCAGTACATGCAGAAATACAAAACAAATTGATCAATAAGTAATAGTAATGATTTGAAATATAGCTAAATGCAAAACAAAAATCGCTCTAGTATCTTCGATAAAATCCCCTGAAATCACAACAGGCTAGACCTGATGAGAATTATTTCTACTGTTAAACATGATCACATCGTTATACAATATTATTTCCATATATACAAATTAAATGCGTGTAATAATCGATAGAACAAATAACTATTCCAGTACATTGGATCCATCATTGTAAAACTTCAGCCTTCTTCATTCTAACGCCGGCTAACAGTCGGTTACAGTATATCCAATATACTATAATATATATAAGATATAAGTACACTAAACAACTGTACTAAAAATGTCTGGACTGAACATAACCTTACACACACTCATAATATCCTGCATTGGATGCAACATGAATATTTTGAGTATATAGTAAACTAATTTACGTAACCTAATTTTGCAGTTTGAGACTATTCTTTATCGATCACAAGTATCACAACACAACCCCTTGACGTCACAGTTTAGGATATGATGAGTCTGAACAACAACATTTGGTAGACTGAGATTCGTAAATCTTCTGGATGTACATTTGACAGCAGGTCAAAACTTGAGCCTTTGAATATTTTGTTATGAACTGAAGGCGTTCAGACCAGTCACAATAACCATGAACCCGTCTGGAGAGCATCATAGTGCTTGCTGCGACTAGAGATGGGGGGAAATCGTCGTTGGGTTCCTCTATTAAAAACAATACAATAACATGTCTCATGTCTTTCTTTATAAACCATACGCCGCAATGTTACTAGCAAAAATGTATTATTATCCACACTAACCACATAGCAGAGTATCCAGAACTTCCACGGCGAAAAAGCGAATAGTGTTGACGTTCCGAGTCGAGAAGTGCCCGTCTTGGAGTGAGAATGACAAAAAGTTATTATTGTTATTGCTTTCTATTTCCCTCAGATTTCGTTCTTCATGAGCGTCAATAATGAAGAGAGCAAAGAACTCCAAGAAGGTGTAAGCGTTGGGGAGGAGTAAGGACCATTTGAAATAATCCAATATATACTTCTCAAGTTCGGTGAACAAGCGAGTGGAAAAAGTTGCTGCGGCTGGTAAGTACGCTTGTAGCTTTCTCACCTTCGGAGTTTTCGCATCTCTTTCTTCCAGCTTTCCTGCTCCAAATATAATTAATTCTAAAATGAATTAAACTGAACTGCTTACACATTTATGGCAATAAATTTTCGATCGGAAAACTACTTTAAAGAACATCACCAAAATCGTCTCATTATTCTACTAAACCTAATGCGAGCTTATTTTAAATGATTTTACTTGCCTTTGCTTCTCTGATTGTAAGTAAGTACCTTATAATAAAAGACATGACGCATTATGAATATTCTGTGTGTATATTCTAAGTAAGTAAGTGCTTGAAAATATATTCTGTAACTGTTTCAAATCTCAATCCATCATTTAAAATATTTTATTACTTAACTGTCTAATATTTGCAATCACAAGACTGACGATGTGGGTAGTGGGTAGACATATCTTTGGATTTCGTGGAACACGTATTAATCAATTATTAATGATTGCATTATTAGTACTTCATAAAAAAAAATTAAGGGCAGTGTCGTCAAAAAAAACGTTTTTAAATGGGAAAAATTAACTGATGTTGTTCATTTTACATGAAATTTCCTGAAAGTTGAACAATTTATCTATTGGAAGCACTTTATTCCGTAAAAAACGAATACCTTTATTGATGACAACCAGAGATAAATATTTCACTATTACAGATAAAATTTTGCCTTCTCCTACACATAGTCTTACATTAGAGTATTCCATGATATCCAATCTTGCTGTTGGGGACCCCTTTTATAAAATAGTATTTATTTATGTAAACAACGGCTAGATTATGTAGAAGTTGTGCACATAAACCTCAGTGTTCCCCCATTCAACATTTGAATTCCGAATGGAATAATTCATTTTTACAAGAAGAACATTTTATATTTGTTACTCAGAAACCCACTCCTGAAACAGATTCCCTCAATTTTGATACGGATCAGACAGAGCGTGTTATTATTGATATTTGTATTTATCTAGGAAACAACAACTAATTCAATATTCAGTCTAAACTCTAGGTCTAGCCTATAAGTACGGAGCTTAAAAGAACTCGTAATTTAGGGCAGGAGCCCAACTTATCCGTCGTACATAGTGCAGACATTACCCGAACATACTAAAATCCCGGGAAGGTCCTTACCCGCAATAACAAGACAACATAATGCTGCCAACCAGAGTTGAGTGATGGGGATGGAGTGACAGTCTGCAAAACGATCGTACAAATACATAGCTAAATGAAGCGTAGCTCTGGTAAGTTCTTCGCCTTCAGCAATTTGCATCATGAACTTCACCATCGTGGGCCTGGCTGCTCTCTAAATTTTAAAGCCAAGGTTTAAATTGATTGGTGAACGGAAAGGAAAAGTAAGGAAGTATTTGTAAAAAATTGCAGTCACTAACCTCCGGTGAATTTCCTTGATACTTCAATCGGTTCTTTTCCCGATCCATAAGCACACTAACGTAGTCTTGAACTTGAACACAAAAATGGTCCACATCATTGGTTCCAAAGGCATTTTTCATTTCATGAACTCTGTAGACCACCTCTTGAAAACCGGCATACAAACCCTCAAAACAGCAAGAATCCTGGATATTTGGACTTGAAGATCCGGGCATCTTAAAACCTCCAAATTTGACCATTAAAAGTGGGGAGTCGGCTGTGCTACTATGCGAACTCGAAGCTACCGCAGCCATCGAAAGTTATTTCTTAATGTTTCTTAAATATGAAGATACTTCTAGAAACTATATAATTGGAAATTACTTCTAATCTTATTTACCCACAGTTTCTAGAGCAACTGCCTAAAAACGAAATGGATTTTGCCTTGGACAATTTCCCCTTTTAGCTTGTAGAGGCGACGTAAGATTTCCTAATGACTTTATAACGACCTAACTAGCCAAATTATTCTCTGCCGATTCTGATGAACAAATGCGCCTATATTAACGTATCCTAAGATTTAAAATATTTTGCTTATTATTACCACTTTTAATTTTCGACAACTAAATAATAATTATTATAGATTCCTATTTAGCACTTTTAGTAATATTTTATTTATTGTTGTCCCAGGACGTGTGTTCGAAGGAGGTCAAAAACTTGAAGAGAATGAAATTTTAAGCAAAAACGCTGGGAAATTGAGATCACTGTTATAGAGCCAAATTGATTGTGAGTTGGGTTGGAGAGTGATTGACTGTGTGGTCGCCTTATTTTCACATAAGTGCGTGTCAACAAGCCATCTAAGCAATTATAACTAATATTATTATGACTGTACAGTGTATTTATACAGTATTTCGTATGCATTAACAAAACATATCTAATTTTAATAACTCACTACATAATACTTATATAGGCTTCAGATAAATAACATAATAGGCCAATGCTACGCTATTCAAATATGGGGAAATAATACTACAGTCCACTCTCCTAATCACGTCTCTCTTGTCTACCTAAACCTACCCCTGGACCTTACAGTTCCTCTGAAATACCTTATGCGAGGCTGTCAAAAGCTATAATTATGCCCCTATGGCATGAGTCTATACAACATCCCTCCCAACTCTATACATATTAAACAATGTCCAAAAATGTCCGTAATTCGTTGCCCGAATTATGTATTTAATTGTTGCCCAAATGTTTTACCATCTCAATTTGGCTAAAATTTCTACAACAGCTTATTTAGGCCAAGAAATAGCTCTGTGAATTTTTCCTTTCACTCAGTGATAGTTCAAGTTGTTAGGAATACTCTGCATCTCCTAAAATTAATAAGAATGAGTTGACGAAGTAGTTCCTACGACAGCACTACATATATCGTTTCTGATGTCACTGCATGATCCAGTGAAGATTGTGTATAGTGAGAGTCGACCGTAGATGATAAGGGAGCGCATAGGAAATATTTGGATGAACATTTTTAAAAATAAAATGGGCTAAACATAGGACGCCTAAGGTAAACATGAATTGCTCGAGATATCTATATACATGCGGAATAAAAGGAAGCATTTCAGCGATTTCCTTTAAAAGGATGGGAAGTATTCAAATAACGAGGTAGAACTTGGACAGTCATTGGCTATTACTTTTGAAACTGAAGAAATAATTAAGAATTCCTATACTCAGACATATACCTGTACATATGGGTGGTTGAAATGGTATTGGCCTAAATTGCTCACTTCCCGAAGATGAACGACCAGTTTCGTGTGTGTATAGAAGACGGGAAGGAATGTTTGGAGGTTTTCTTGGAGAGAGGAAGATATTATGAAGCTTTTCACAGATTTTTTTTTCATCCTGGCCTTTTCCCCGGTTTCCCGATTACCTCAAGAAGAATGAGTGGAACGACCGGGTGAAAAACCTGGGACCACGTTTCGGGATGGGTCCCACGCTCGAAACAGTGAACCATGCCAAATGTCATTAGTATGTATGCATGAATGTGAGAGAGCTGTATCAGTTTGTATAATCTGGAGAAGCCACATACATGCCAAACCTAGACTCATAGGCGCACCGTCCTCACTTTAAAGTCAACTTTCTAAATGTAAGTCGGAGCATCTGCCCGACTTGTATACATAAGTGATGGGAAGTATGTACATATGTAATTTTGCATTTGGCATAGTTTCTCTACACACAAAATGATGAGGGTGCTGCGATTGGGTACGAATTACTAAATACGAAAGGGCAACAACTTGTGACTGCTGGTCGAAACTTGGCTCGAATTTTGCCTGTGCTTCTGTTGAAAACATGCAATTTTATTGAATGTTATCTTCCCTTTAAACTGCACCTAAGTAGTACTAAATTCCGTAGCCACAGATCCGCTTCGGAGCCATACAATCGTCTCAATGTGAGTGTAGATGTAATTTTACTAGTTGGAGTGGAAGTGGGACCGTATAGTCGGGGGCTAAGAAGTATTGAGCATCTGCAATGGGCGTTCAAAATATAAATGAGTATCAGGAAATTATTTCAGACGCGAAGATGAACTTTTTTTTACGATATTAGTCAAATATGTTCGTTTCTCTTTTGTTTTAAAGTTGCCAGGTATCCACTTCATCCTCTATAAATGTTTGCAGATGTCCACCATTGCTTCTTATCAGAAAATAAAAAATTGGCAAGAATGTCGTGAGAATTGAATTCAAATAACGTTACAGCAAAGCACAGGAAATAATTAAGTGAAGACTCCCTATCAGAGTTTGTATCTAGTGTAAAAGTTCATTAGAGTTGCGCTTGATCTTAATCTTTTAATGTCTCTCGGCAACTAGAGGGCAGCAGAATGTGGCGAATGGATATTAAAATTGTCGTATATTGTTAGTTTACGTTCAAAGTCCGCTTCTGTATAAGAGCGACATTGACAGAATATTTGGCTCTTGTAAGATTGGTTTTTGTAAGATTGGCTCTTGGAAGATTGGCTCTTGTAAGATTGACTCTTGGAAGATTGGCTCTTGTAAGGAGAAAAGTTAACATTGTAGAAACAGAGCAGTATGTGTCAAAATATAATTGTCACTTGCCACTGCATAGAAAATATTTTAGAACATGGGCTCTAATAGCCTGAGCGAGAGTGTATAGAGTCTGCAGCATCTCTTGTATTTACCAATTGCTGATAATATACTGTAGTGTTTACAATTTAACGTGTGTACATATGTAGGTAGGTTGGACATACTCGAGCTATCCTAATATTATTTTTGCTATCATGTTTTCCCTTTATCCCTGAGGTCCTGGAATTATTTTAATTTATCAACCCGTATGAGCGCGGATAATTTTAGACTAACACATTTTGTCCTTATAGCATATATAGTCTCGGTACAAGAGTTGAGTTCTGAAGAAAACATTAAAGTTCTAAATACTTAATATACAGTTCCAGGCTAGGCTGCATACAATACAGTACATGCTGAGTTGAACTCAATGTTGCCGGAGTAATAGTATAAAGCGTGTAATGTACATGTGCAGGAACTTACAAATATTGAATATACTTAGTTACTTGTGTCAGTGTGTATTATAATAAACTTTTGACTAGACCACAAATAATCTTGCTAATTTTCAACGTCCAGGGAGAATTAAATGATACATTTTCCCCATGTCATGCTTTCTGCTATTTGTCCACATTATAGAATAATTCCATGTAGATAAATCAGGTTGTCAACTAAGACAATATTTTTTATTTTAGCTATAAATCTTCCAGAGCTCAGGAAGACGTCAAATTAAGCTACAATATCTTAAGAAATATTTCGGGTGTGTATATAGAAGTTGAATTTTACAGAATCTGCTGGTTTGGGTTTGGGTGCTCGGAGCATTTTATTGGTGTTTGATTTAATTAGGGTCTTGTTTTTACGGATGCAGATTTTACTTTTTTCCCTTTCATCTTTCTAATTGTAAGTATCTATAGTCCGGAAACCCTATGACTTAAAATTAAGGAAGAAATTTCCAAGTCTGTAGTCTTGAACTATTTAATTGTTTAAATAAAACTGCTGCTCTGCTGGATGAGAAAGAGACATGTACATTAACTCTTTATAAGAAAACACACAGGAAATTTAATGCTTGTAATGGAATAAATGCTCTTAATCAACTTCATGGGAATGGTGAATATCCCCGAATATTTTTGCCCCTACAGAGACAGTACACTTCTAAAGGATGAGTATCTTATAATGAGACAACATACAACACAGCAACAGCATAGTTCCTTAAATGAATAGGATTAATTTGCTAATTACCGCTGGTTTCCGTTTTTCAAACACAAGCACATCCAATTAATTTTTGCTGCCACATAAAATATAAAAAACAAGAAAAATTCTCCGTTTTGGGGGATTTAAATTACCTTTTAAATGTACACTTTGTTTTTGTTTTCTTTTCAGAGCCCAATATCATTAGCTGCATTGCATCACGATAGCTCCACAGTTCCAACTTCCAACAATGAATGAATTTGATATTATGGCAAGTACTTATCTACGTACGTACCATTTACTACAGCGTACTCTTAGCCAGCAGGGGCGGCAGGAACATCTGTCGATCTGTCATGAATCAAAATGATACGCGAGTATATGCACATTGTATTTAGTAATGCATGGCCCACCTCACAGGTAAGTATTATTACCATGAAAGGAATAGATGCAATGTGTTTTTGCCCATTAAAGGCTTCACATTGACTGTGCAAGGAGTACGAGCACAAGCTACGACTCTGTAAGTACCAACTGCGATTTAAAAATATCTGCGGTGAGTGGTGAGCGACTGATTTACCATTTACTACTAAGTATAACTCTTAGTTTTCTATAAAATTAATACATGACGAATTGTGGACTAAAATTCAGTTGAGAGGGCAGGAATGGAACATTTACGGTACGCATACATAGGGAGCCTTTTCTCTATGATAGGACATAGAGGAAAGGCTTGTTTTTAATGCAAACGGGAGCTGAAATTAATAAGGATATATCGGATTAGGGCAGGGTGATTCACAGGAGCGAATAGAGTGGAATGACTCATAGAATGGCAGTGTCTGTAATTCATAGATGGGGAGTTATTTCCTCCTTCGTCCAGAGTGCTATGGTAAGCAGTGTCCATTGGCAAACATAGGATTTCCATCAAATACCCTCCAGTAATGAACTATGTACATAGTTGGGGAAAATGTATGCAGTACAATGTACTTGCTTCTTTTAGGTGTGGTCTTAAAGTAGTAATGTAGAAAACTGTGTATATTCTTTCAATAAATGACTTGCTCAGGAAATTATCTCAATAGAGGTAAATAATTATTAGTAAAATTAGTAAAGCTTGGCGTATCTATATTTCTTCCGCTTACAACTTACAACAATTAAACACTATATACACATTATGCACTAGTCAGCAACGAATTTTTAAAAGAGAACTTGTCTCCCATTTAACTCAATGTGAGGCTCCGTTCTGTGCCCTCCGAAATTGTGTTATTCGGAAATTCCCTTATATATTTTGATGTAAAGCATTTTTCTTGCACAAATCCTAGCTTGAGCATCGGTTATGGCTTGAGAAACCGACTGTACGTGGCATATTCTAATAACTCTGTTACATAGGGGTAAAAGACCCTCTCAATCATTTTTGGGAAGTACAACTCCTTTTTCTCCGTGGAGGCAATCATTTTCGGGGATCCTCGTTGAAGAGGTAAAATGGGTTAGATGCATTCTCATTCTCATTTACTGGTCAAAAGGACATTCTTATAGAGGCAAAATAAACTACATGCAAATTTTCACTGGAAACTAAACAACAATAAAAATATATACGATGATGCAAGTATTTGATTTTGCAATTCGGCTAAAATTTGCACCTAGTTTATTTTGTTTTTAATTTTGAATACACTTCGTCCCTTTTGCATTCAATGAAACTGCGTAAAAAGTACAATTCCTACTTGGGATCAATTCGCATCTTGTCCATCTCGTAATTAATGAAATGCTCTTGGAAAAGTACATTTCTTGGATCGAAAGGATACTTTATATCGTCGGTGATGAGGGAAAATGGTCTAAGTTCTGTACAAAAGCATGCGCACGTAGACCATTTTGCTCTTCAGTGACGATATGCTGTATAAGGATACTTTTTTTAATACGGCGTCTGGTGGTTGCTGAGTAGAATTAGGGGTTGGACTGGATGCCCAGGAATGGTGTGTCGTCAGGCTGCTGTCAATGTAGCATACTTACTTGCAGGAAGAAGAATAAGTGACGACGAGCTAGAACAGTGGAGCTGGGACTACATATGAGGACGGTTCTGTTAAAGCTCTGTGAGGCCGAAGATAAATATTGGGGAATTTTTCCCCTCGCTTATTCACCGTAGCCAAAAAAGAAGGAAGATAGGAGTTTTAGATTAAAGGAGCCACTCCTATCCTCTCTTCACTCTTCTGTTCAGTCAACGGAACCACAGCACTTTCTGCATCTCTTTTTACCTTCTTCCTTCCAATTCTTCCTATAATACCAACTCCAATTTTGTCTCACCATTTCCCTCATTCAACACTAAATCAAGGATAGTCCGACACAAACCAACACAGAGAGTGCTCGTCATCAAAATGTCATATTCCAACCGTAAGTGCTTCATTTCAAAAATTCATCGAAATTATTAGTCTCTTCGTAATTTCCCAATGGCATTAGCACATTTGTATCCGAACCGGCTATCTTCCACTACATTCTCTCCAAATTATTGGGTCACTTCGAAATTTCAGTTATTTATAAATATAAATTTAGTCCTCCGTCTGCCGGGTGTACTTATGACCCGGTAAAAGTTAATTGGAATTCAAATTGGGCCTTAGTTGTGGTTGTCAACAATTGGATTTCGTGGGAATATATCCAGAGTTTTTGTGTCATTATTGCTGATGACTTGCTTCACTTCAGTAATTATTGTAGCTGAGTTGATTATTTCTACATAATGTTAGTTGTTTCATTTTGTTTTGTTCCTTTCAGTTCCTTTTGTTGCCTTTTAAGTACACTTGACGTGAGCCACTTGAGAGTTTGCGTTATTTTTTAAGAGATCAGATTCTTCCGGTACAATGAATAAGCTAATTGTTCCAGTTCCAGTTAATGTCATTCTCATTTCCCGACGTCCAAAGGTTAAACAGTGAGATGTGAAGTAGGAACTAGTGCAAGATTGTTGAGTCTCAAGTGTGAAGAACGGTTCGTAGTGATAATTATGTGTAGTAGAGCTCTTCGGAAATTGACTTGATGGGGGAATCATCTGCGGTCGGAGATTCAATATTGTTGATTCCAATGGGAATACAATTGGTAGAAAAAACAAATGTAGAAAGGGACTTCTTGTCTGGGTCGGACTGGAATAAGTTGTGTGTATTTTGATCGGTGTCATGTTTTCTATTGTGAAGACGGGAAGGATTCGTATTTTGGTTTGACTTGATTTTAGCAATGATTTGATTAATTTTGTAACTGTTGTATTTGGCTTGCAGGAAATATTTTTGCTACTTTGCCCCGAACGCAGCGAGGCAATCCTATTGTTTTAGGGGGTGATCCAAAAGGCAAAAACTTCCTTTACACGAATGGGAACAGTGTCATCATCCGAAATATTGAGGTTTGTTGTTGCAAAAAATGAGTGCAGTAACGCACACACAAATATGTTCTAGTCAGAATTTTTGAGTGGGCGTTGTTTGTAGAGTGTAGAGTTGGTGGCACGACACACGAGGAGGACTTTGAATTTAAGCCGGAGCATTTGAGGAATACTGTGTAATTAAATTGATTTATTTCTGTATTTTTAGAACCCTGCTATATCCGATGTGTACACGGAGCATTCATCAAGTGTCATTGTCGCTAAGTACTCTCCCAGTGGATTTTATATTGCTTCCGCAGGTAACTAACTATATGACTGTGGGATCTTAGCCAAATTAAAATTTTTATTTCCGTGAAGGTTACAAAAACAGACCTGTGGTATGCTGCATGCTACGTATGTGTGACAAGTTTCTATTTGCTACTGTAATCTTTTGTTTCGCAGACCAGACGGGGAAAGTTCGGATTTGGGATACTGTAAATAAGGAACATATTTTAAAGAATGAATACCAACCATTCGGTGGGCCCATCAAGGATATTGCATGGTCACCTGACAGTCAAAGAATGGTGGTGGTTGGTGAAGGCAGGGAAAGGTAGGTTTTAACTACGAAAAACATACATTCTTGAAGGATGGAACGATGAATATTGTCTAATTAATAGACTCTAATTAACTCTAAATAATTAGAGTATTTAACTATTTTAAATATTTGCTTCAGATTTGGCCATGTTTTCATGGCTGACACTGGAACCTCAGTTGGGGAGATCTCAGGCCAATCCAAGCCCATCAATTCATGTGACTTCCGTCCAACACGGCCTTTCCGAATTATAACCGGTAGTGAAGACAACACTATCGGAATTTTCGAGGGACCTCCATTTAAATTCAAAATGACCAAAAAGGTGTGCGTTTTGTAGCTAGTCTCGTTCTAGTTAGCTCAGAAAGCGTTCGTACTGATTCACTTTTTTTTTCAACACATAGGATCACGGTAGATTTGTTCAAGCGGTTAGATACTCCCCTGATGGAGAAAAGTTTGCGTCTGGTGGATTTGATGGAAAAGTCTTCCTATACAGTGGAAAAGATTCGGAACTTATCGGAGAAATCGGATCACCTGCACACAATGGAGGAGTTTACGGAGTAATTCATATATGAAAAATAAATGATTTTACCATAGCCTATCAAACATTAGTTTTTTGTAATACTTAATGGAGTGTGTAAATTTGACTAGGTGGCTTGGAGCCCTGATAGCAAGCAACTCCTTACATCATCCGGTGACAAGACTTGTCGATTGTGGGACGTTGAAACGAAACAATTGATCTCGGAATTTCCTATGGGATCCCAAGTTGATGATCAGCAGGTAATTTTAAGTCTATTATTTACTCAAACTTGTCTGTTCAAAATTGTAATAATTGCATTTGTTTTTATTTGTACTGTAAACAGGTTTCATGCATATGGCAAGGTCCACATTTGCTCACCGTTTCGCTGAGTGGATTCATTAGTTATTTGGATGTGAATAACCCTACTAAACCTTTGAGGATAGTTAAGGTAATTATGCAGCTGGTATCAGTGAAAGTAAAATTAATATTAAAAGTTCAAATAATGGTTTTGCCTCAGTATACAAGTTTTATTTGAAATAAAGGGCCACAATAAACCTATTACCGTCTTGACTGTCAACGAAGACCGAAGTCGAATATTTACTGGATCTCACGATGGCTGGGTCACGCATTGGGATGCTTCGACTGGAGTAAATGACCGTGTGAACGGCGTTGGTCATGGTAATCAGATCAATGGAATGAAAGTGGTTGGTGATACGCTCTATACATGCGGAATCGACGATAATCTTCGTCTCGTGGATCTTAACACTTACACCTACACAAACGTCAATGATGTCAAATTGGGATCACAACCTAGAGGAATGGATACTAGAGATAATCAAGTTATCATTGCAACTGTAAAAGAGGTTGGTGAAATTGATGTGATTTTATGATTAGATGAGCCATGTTATTAGGTTTAAGTGTCATCTTCACTAATTGTCATTTGTGTGGATAGTTGCAAGTGTTGGAAGGAGGGCGAAAAGTAGCAACACTAAAAGTAGATTATGAGCCATCAAGTCTTTCGATCAACACCGATGGAGATGTAGCAGTTGGAGGATCCATGGATAATAAGGTAATTTTTTGGTATTCCAGCTTTAAGTAAATATGTAGTGTCTATTTTTTTCTTTATTTCTAATTTGAACACGCATTGTTAGTATGATTTGTAATGATTTCGATATTATAACCTATATAGGTCCATATTTATTTGGTGGCCGGTTCATCTTTCTCCGAAAAAGCAAAATTAGATCACTTGGGGGCCGTAACGGATGTAGCATATTCTCCTGACGGCAAGTACTTAGCAGCATCTGACTCCCATCGAAAAGTAGTGCTGTACTCTCTACCTAATTATGAGGTTTGTTGAGGAAATGCAATTCAAAAAAGCTGTCCTTTTTTCTAAAATGCACATGTAATTAATTGTCTTAATATCTGATCCAATTATATGCAGTTGGCTCATAACAAAGAATGGGGCTTCCACAATGCCCGCGTCAATTGTGTGGCATGGTCTCCAAATTCTAAGTTAGTTGCGTCTGGAAGCTTGGACACAACAATTATTGTATGGAGTGTGGATCAACCTGCCAAACATCTTACCATCAAAAGTAGGTTTTTGGTTTATTCTCATCCTTTAGATGTATCTACGGGTTTGTCCGTTCGTTTATAGCAACAAACAGCATACAACTATTTTTTTAATATTGAACATGAGCCGACTAACTATTATATTTAAATTGTAGATGCACATCCACAGAGCCAGATTACAAGGATAGTGTGGCTGAGCAATGAAACACTTGTTTCCACTGGCCAAGATGCAAATACGAAAGTCTGGGATGTCACTGGATTTCCTTAATCAAGCCACAAGAGTATCCGTCAGTATTCTGGGAAGTGTACCTTATAATCTAAAAGATGATTCAAATTACCAGGGAAACAAGTCTTCTTCGTGATTGGCCAATGCTACTACTAACCTAAAATTCAACCTAAAGACTTTTTCATGCCGACAAAGGAATTATTTATACATGAAAGTCGAAACTCAAAGTCATTTTTTCTGTTCACACTTATTTTTACATTACGTATATCTGCCAATTATTTAAATAATGTACTAATCTATGTAACAGTTGTGATTTCTATAATCAGAGTTTTGATAAAAAACAATTATGACCAACCGATTAAGGGTAGTTCCGTCATTTGTAATCTAGCCCTTATCGCCGTAATTAACTTCAATAAATCAAAATTTGACATCTTAAGTCACAAAATAACTTCAAAGTTTGGTCTTGTTTGAGTATTTCTGCTGTTATTATTTTTAAATAAGGTTGAGCTGTTAATTTTTAATTAAATTGGAGTAATGGAGACCGTGTAAACAAACTCATGTTTTTACTTTTACATTACCCAGAAATTACCTACATTTAACTGTTTTCATGTTCAGTGCTGTCGGCGTCTAAAACTCAAAGAGTTGAAAGTCAAAATTCAATGACTTTTATGTAACCGTGTTGAGTAGCGTTCTTGTAAAACTCACTGCAGTTCTGGTATATCTTCCCAGCATTAGGTTGATTATGATTTCCGAGTTTAGCCTTGGCTTGAGCCTGTACCCAGCTTTTTAAAAAGGCTTCTTTATGTGTGTCTAAAAATATACAGGCATTTTGTTGGCTTTTACTCGTTAAATCACATGTCAAAAGTAAGGAAACACATATTTAGACAACCCTCTGGTTGGTAAACAAAGCACTTCCTCACTGCGGGCCAATTCTAGGAAATGTTATCCTTCTGTATGGTGCTATTTCTGAGTTTTGTTTGAATTTTTCAAATTGCAAATGGCCCCCTGTGAAAAATATCAAAATTGAAAATATTTCAGACGTCCTAGTGCACAAACCAAGAGGAGTCAACCAATCAAGTCTATGGTTGGTGTGAGCAGTGAGTACACTTACGAGTAGCCATAATCCCACCAAGATCTAATCAGTTCTAAAGTTTACTTCAAAAGACTGCTTGTTAGTGACTCAATCTGATCGCTAATATAAATTACATACAATTCTCATGCTTAAAATACCAAAGTTTACTTTAGTTACTGGTCAAATCAACGATACGCATCATCGCTACTTTCGTAATAATTCGACGATTTTTTGTATACATGCATTTCAGGTGTAGCGTCTGGTGTTTCTGGCTTTCTTCAAACATCGATTTTTATATGCAAAATTAAGCGCTTACAACAATGCTCAATCTTGACAAGGACTTGTTATCAAAATACTAATATTCACATAAAATGTACACCACATACTTCCAACTGCATTTTAAATCCTTATTTCACACTGACCACAAGACCAAGACTACTTGGTATATGACATATGTATCTAGTGTTGGAAATAATACAAATTCAAAAAGAAAAATCAAATTAGGCAAGTGTAGATACTCAGAAAAGTCCATAAAAAGAATTTCAACCAGTCGAAGCTTTCAAATTCGTCAATCTAATTGCAAAATTACCACCAGCCGAAACGATGGTGATGGTGATGATAGTGGTGACGGTACTGATGATGATATCCCCAGAAGAATCGACCTTCTCTACCATTCGGCAGCTGTAATAATTAAGGGTTCAATATTATTTTGAAAATAGTTGCAATAAACTACCACCCCTGAATTAATTATTTTGCAAATTTTTATAATCGCTGCAACAACATTTACCACGATTTCGTCACTGGGGATATCAGACGAAGTTTCTGCCAACTCTCCTGGTGCTTGCTCTGCAATCTGCAACAGCCATTGCTATGCACGCGCACATCAATGCGTAACAAATGACAAACTGAAAACCATCAATGTATCAATCACAATCAAGTAAGTAATTGTGTGTATTAATCCTGTACCGTAACTTAACTAATTATTTCTTGTTCACTTATCAGTATCTACGTATGTATGTCCGAATGCAGTGCACGTATTCGCGTGTATAGTCAAATGTCATTATAAGGGATTCACTAGGCACTGGGAATTTTTGCCCCTTATGAAAACCCCCTCATAAAAGCTAGTGATTTTGAGATGAAAATTTTGTGATGAAATGTGTCTGTTACTCCTTTGGGCTGTTAAATCATTTTTGTGGATCGTGTTTTAAGATTTTATAAATTTGTAGGAAGTTTTGAAAAGGCACGGAAACATGGCGGATCTAAAAGTCCCGACTACTCACCCCTGTCTTTTTGAAGTGCGGATGGTTACTTTGGAGACGTTTTTGAAAAGCTTCACAAGTTCTTACGGGTGGTCGTTGTATCTAAATTTTTTGACTGGCGCACTTAAAAAGCTTAAGATTCCCACCCCGGGTAGTGCTGTTCTGGAAACAAATATTTCGCTGCACTCACACGCAGGAGACCGTAGCAATGCAACCATACATGTACTTACGTATATACCTGAATTGTATTTACCCAACGGTTTTCGCAGTACTGTTTTCGGTATGCCCATATTAAAAGATCACGGAAATTGTAAATAACAAGTTTTTCTTGTATGATGTAGTTTAATTTAAAGTTTATTGAATGTTTTCAGGGTGTGAAGCTGGGCAGTTATTAATCCATTATATTTTGTTACTTGTTACATTATATTAGCAACTGTTCTGCGCATCAAATTATTTTTTTTAAATGTTTTTTTAAAAGTATTAGTCATTAATCCCAAACCCGAACCCAATGTTTAAGTTAGTAAAGGTGGGACGGTATTTAGTTTCTAACTTTCTAGTTCACTTTCGAATGAGTTTAGTTAACAGGGTGAGCAGTACATATTGTTGATTGTATTGTTATTTTTGGTTATATGTTATAGCTGTGAGCGATTTACGAGCAGCTGATACATTGTTTTTACGTTTACGTTATATCTACTTATGTAATAATTATATAAACTTATAATTTCTTTAACGTGAGAATAAAACGCTAGAATTGCAAGAAGCGACAACTTTAGTTAAATTCAGTAATTTATTTCAAACGTTGCAATCCTGATCGCAGCAACAATCACAGTCGCAGCAGCAGCAGCAGCAGCTACTTCTGCAGCAAGGGTCAGGAATACAGCAAGAAACTTTTCGGATGGGTAATTGGGGGAAAGGTGGTTCTTCGCATTTGGAGCAACAACAGGGTACACAACCACAGCATTTACATACACTACAACAGTCCGCACAACGTGGGGCTCGCCGTTTACATTTCCGCTTTCTTCTGCATCGTCTTGAAACGGGTCGGCAGATCAAGCAGGGTTGTGGACAAGGTGTACAGGGCAGGGCAGTATTGCATGGTGAACAGCAGTCGGAGTAGTGAACCACTTTAATTATGGTCGGGGGTTGCGGCGGAGTTATTGGTGGAAACATCGTACCATTGTTCCCACTGGAGTAACTTGTAGAATACGGTTGGGGTTTTCCGCTGGAGTAACTTGTAGAATACTGTTGGGGATTTCCGCTGGAGTTATCTATAGAATACTCTTGGGTGCTCCAACTGGAGCTATTTGTAGAATACTCTTGGGTGTTCCCGGTGTAGGTAGTTGTAGGGTACGATTGAGGGTTTCCGCTGGAGGTAGTTGTAGGGTACGATTGCGGGTTTCCGCTGGAGGTATTTATAGCGTACGATTGGGGGTCTCCGCTGGAGGTATTTATAGAGAACGATTGCGGGCTCCCAGAAGAGCTACTCATTGTAAACTGATAGGGTGGAACATAAGGATATGAGTTGAGAAAATTAGGATTCGCAGTGGAAGTAGGGTAAGATGTATTGGGAGAAGTTATTGGGGGAAGCCTGCTACCAACGGAATTTTGGTCAGCTTGGTAGGAGTTGACTGTCGAATAGTTTATTATGGGCTGAGTGTTAATTTGTGGCAATCGGTTCTCACTTTGAAGGTACTGTCTACTAATTTCGGGGTATCTAAATTCAGACTCGAGATGATTATTAATGGTTGGCAAAGTATCGTTATTTTGCGGGTCATTTCTGTTGACATTTGAATCAGGTCTATTAAGCTGAAGATTAGTATTATATCTTGGTAACATTGGGGGTGGTGGTCGCGGTGGGGCGATTTTCAGCCTGGCAGATTTTGGAGGCTTAAATTTTGCATAAGTCGTGCTAGGGACAGTACTTCCAGTATTAGTAGTTTTAATATATGGGTCATCATTTTTTGTTGATGTATTTTTGAATGACTCGTATAATTTCTGTTCGGTGGAAAGAAAAGATTCTGTTTCATTTAAAACGTAGGTCCCTGGCCTCCTGGAACTAACTGGGGGATCATTATTAACGGTCAGGGGCTTTGTAGGTGTATTACTTGTACTTTCAGGATAATTATCAGAAGTTGACTCCGTTTTGGTCTGATGCTTATTATTAGCTTGGTTGCGAGATTTACAACGATACTGCTGAATTGAAGATGGTGTGGGGGAAGGTGATCCAGTGACTCCGTAGTCATATTTAGGAAAAAATTTAGCTCCATCGTCATCATCTTGGTATTTGAATGGATAGGATTCCCATGAGGGAGAAACATTAGGGGTTGACGAATTCGAGTCCAAGCCAGAAGTGATACCTCTCCCGAAAGGGCTGGGATTACCCACTGGTGTCTGAAGTTTACTTTCCCTCTCTTGATTTGATGGTATGGAATCATTAATGTATCGATCCGTATTTCTTAGAATTAGAGGGTTAGCATTTTCTGATCTGTTGCTAATATTTTCAGGTGCTGTTCCAGATACTGGGGGAACCGTAATGACTGGATTCGGATTTGTGGTCTGTTTTTTTGATTTGGGCTTGTCGATTTGCACCGTCATGACGCAGAATTGTTGCTGAATAATCTTATCGATTCTTGAATTTTTCATGGTCTGGTAAATCGGTTTAAGAGACTTCTCCATGCTACAGTCAGCTGCCGTTTTCGGGGGAATCTTACTTTCGCGTTTAATTAATCTATAAAAATTTTCGATTTGTCTAACGGACTCAAATGACCGAGCTCTTCTAATAATAGATGATTTCTTATCCAGACGACCATCGGCACTTCGAGCATGGGTAAGGCCATCGCCACCAGGTGTCACTGTCACGGGTAAGCTAACCATGAAGCTACTGGCTGTTTGGGGGCAATGTGGTCCAAATAACTGAAGCGTACTAACTGGGGTTTCTTTCTTTGCAGTCATTTCTGGCAGGCATTCAAGTAGCGCTAAATTTCCTGGACAAGGCTCTGAATGGGGTAGCTTTTGCCTGTCTTTATAATCCGATCTTGAACTTGATTGCTTAGCATCGTCATCTCTTGTGCTGCAGTCTAGTTTTTGTCCATAGTCACGCATATGTTTTCGAGCTGTGCTCCGTCCCCTGCGCACTGGAAAGACCAAGCGCTCAATAGTTTTTATTTGCAATCTTTTTATTTCTGATCCATCACCATGTGTCCCAATGATTTTTATCTGAAGCGGGGATTTTAGTTTCTGACACGCGTACGGGTCATGTTTTGATTTACTGTGCGATTTTTGACCTTTGCCTGTTATTTTCAAAGGAGTTGAAGCTCCATCTGTCCACTTCATGCATTCTAAATGCTCTGACAAACGCGCTTCCACACCTGCACTACGCACTGCCGTGCGCTCTGGAGAGGTGCACTGCCCCGCGCTTTTGGTCTGTGGGAGTGCTAGTCTTCCAGATACTGACTCGTTACAGAAGTCTTCTATCATTTCTTTCAGTTCTTTAGATTTCCTTTTCGAAAACCTATGACCATTTTTCCTATGCCCGGAATGTCGGTGACCGCTCCTAGATTTTGTGAAACTTGGAGACGACCGCTCTGACATGTTCCTGTGACTAATTTCATTATAGATGGGGCCGCTACCGGACGCACCTTTGCAAACCTTGCCCAACCCTGGCTCTCCGTAGTAGGGGTTACATAAGGAGTGGTGCCTATAGGGGGTGGGTGATCTGGACTGACCATAAGGACTTCTTTGACGGGAATGCCAACCGCTTGTTCTTCCCTTCCTCCCAGGCTTGCGATCTCTTCTGGGAACTGGAGCCATCTGATCATCTCCTGCGGCGCGGTTATTTCCGCTGCAAAAAGGTGGGGTTGGAGGGCAGAAGTCGTCAGGTGGACAACAGTCGTCAGGTGGGCAACAATCATCTGTTGGAGGGCAGCACGGATGTTTGTAGAAGTTATTGCATCCGCCATTTGCTCCGAAACCTTTCGGCAGTTCAGAACAGTAAAAGTTGCAGTTGTTAAAGGAAGCGGGCTTGTCCGAACAACAGGGGTCGCAAGGGTTACAACATGGCGAGGGACAGCAGCAACAGGGAGGACAGCACGGAGAGCAACATGGTGAGCAGCATGGGTTACAGCATGGTGGTGGGCAACCTCTGGAAGTACCGCAAAATCAAATATCTTTAATATATTTGGTTTAGCAATGGCTACTGGTTATTTAAACAGTTGGAAGAAATGGTTTACAATGCTAATTTGTTCTTTACTTCGGTACACAAATTATCGTATTTCTTCCCCCACAACAACCACACTTTGACTTGCAAGGGTCGCAGCTTGGAGGACAACAGGGAGGTGGACAGCAGGGTGGTGGGGGTGGACAGCACGGGCCCTTGGGACAACATGGTGGCGATGGACAGCCTGGCGGTTGACAACATTGTGGTGGGAAACACGGAGGGCAGCACTGTGGCGGACAGTATTGTGGAGGGCAGCACTGGGGCGGACAACATTGAGGCTGACAACATTGAGGAGGGCAGCACTGAGGCGGACAACATTGAGGAGGGCAACACTGCGGCAGACAACATGGAGGTGGACACCCTGGCGGCAAGCAGAGTGGCGGCATTATAATTCTTTTCTGGGTATTCGCCATATCGGAATCTTGCTTATAAACTACTGTACTTATATTATCCCACCAAAATGTTCCACAATCGTAATTTTTTCAATTAAATAGAGACAACCCTAATATTGATTTACATGTGCTGTAGAATTATCCAGCTATAATTTACATTTATATCCACACAAAATTTAGTAGTATCAATATTCTTTGATCTTATCGGCTCATATTTACATTCACACGCAGGGTTTCCATCAAAAATTTCGCTTTTAGATCTTCATTTTTAATAACCAACAGCACCAAGCACCAAGCACAAATATTAGTTCATGGTAACATTGGTGAGTTGAGAATTCAGTGTACAGTAACCTATACTAAAATAGCCGAATTTGTTTCTTTCAAAGCCAAAGTTCAAAATGTTGAAGACTCTGATTTTCCGTTATACTAATTTGAAAGTGATTGTCAAGATGGCGATGATGGCAGTCGTCACTTATGTACATGACATGTTGAAGCATAGCGGCTCATTTTTTTTCATTCAAGCAAAAAAAAGTCTGATTTTTATTTTAAAGCATTTATTTGCTCGAATGAAAGAAAAAATTGACAATAATTCTTTATTTGGTTTACTTGGACAGGCTTAAGTTATAGTAACCAAGTGCTTCTACATCCTGTCCAAGTCAACAAAAAATAACTCCATTTTAGATTGCAAAAAATAAAATGAGAAATGAAATACCGCAATGCTAAACAAAAGTTACCAACAAAGATATTATCTTGCATCTTGGAATTTGTATGGTTAATTTAAATCAATTACGACTAGCTTATTATGTACGCCTTTGAATATTTAGCACAGCCAGGCTAATATGATCAGTCATAATCTTTTAACCACCACGATTAAATTCTAACTTTGGGTGAATCGTCCATCAGCATATGTCAGACATACAATTAATTAAAATGTAATAATAATTTAAATATTAAACTGAATATGTGATAGAATTATAGAAACAACTGTTTCCAAAAATGGTTGAAATCTGGAGTTCACAATCAGTGGTCAAAACCAGAACCTTGTTAGCTGCAGACACCGGTGTTTCGTCCTAGTTGGGACTCGTCAGTGCAGCGCAAACAACGAAAGATGACTCGCGACTGACTGTGTGAATGGTCAGTTGCAGACTGAAGATTGATGTAGAAAATAAAATTATTATTTTTGAGAAGTTGCTTTTAAAGGTTACGCGCCCATGTCTGCGTGCATGCCCAGGTCTGTCCAGAATCCTTAAAAAAGCAACCTCTATGCTTTCACCCATACCTCAAAAAGTGGCTTTCCTGGATATCTCCTGAACAGATTGATGTATTTCTGATATCAAAAGCTTAAAGTCAATGGGAGATCATTGTGAATCTCCATGAATTTTTGTGTTCCTGTAACACTTGAAGTCGAAGAGCGCTTCGGAAAAATAAACAAAAATTGGAGGCAAATGGCGAATTTAAGTTGCATGGTGACCGTTCATTTAACATTGGAAAATATTTGAGGGTGTTCCGCTAATCAGAAACGCATGAAAACTTATTGTGAGACGCTTTTTAGAACTAGGATGTTACTGTAAAATTTTGGTGATGCGATCTTTAAGGGATCACCCCTTAAATATTAGTTGAACCCTTGATTTGGATTACAGGTCACCTGTGTACATGACATGTTAAACATACGGGTTCATTTTTTCAACTTTCATTCGTGCAAAAAAAATTATTTTTATTATTAAGAATTTTTTGCACGAATGCAAGAAAACAATGAATCGTTATTCTTTTTTAACATTCGTTTTTTGTTTACTTGGGTAAGTTTAAATTACAGTAACCAAGTTTTATACAACTTATTGTTAGTCCTGTCCAAGTCAACAAAAAGTAATGCCATTTTAGAGTACAAAAAAGAAAAAAGATAGAAAAGAAATACTGCAATGCTAAACAAGTTAGCAAATCTTGCATCTTGTAATTTGAATGGTAAATAAATTCGAATAAATTAACTTTTTTTGTACGCCTTTGAATATTTAGTAAAGTGTGGCTAATATGATCAGTCATTAACTTTTAACCACCAAGCATAAATTATAACTTCGGATAAGAGAGTAAGTACAGTATAAGATTTCCTTTGGGGTCCATTAACATATGTCCGACATTAATTAAAATGATGTAGCTATCATGCATTGATAGCACCCTGGATGGTTCAAAACGTTTTAACCCTTTTGTGGATTAAATTCAAGTAAATAATCAATTTTTATAAGCCAAGTTTGAATGTTTCTCGTCCAAGCAAACAAAATCTCCAAAAATTAGCCAACAGTTACGTGCATATACTTCACTGGCAAAAATCATTATTGTCTGAAATCTTCCTGCAAGGCTAGTTTCACAAGTCCAAAAGGTCGAAATAAATTAATAGCTAAAAAAGCTTAAACAGAGAAGTCGCTTTTGCGCCCTCAAAAGTTGAAAACAAGTTTACTGGTAGATGCTGTCAGAATAAATCAAACTGGTTTATTGAAAATGATGAAAACTCTTGAAATGACGAAAAGCAACGCCACCACATAATTGTCACTGATGCAGAAATAGCCGGGAAAAAGTTGGTTTGCAATTATTATTACTATCAAATTTGAGATGTAAGATGGAAATGGTTAATTAATAATACTATTGAAAGAGTATTCAAGGAGAAAGTATCCATCGTGGCGTTGCTTTTCGTCATTTCAAGAGTTTTCATCATTTTCAATAAACCAGTTTGATTTATTCTGACAGCATCTACCAGTAAACTTGTTTTCAACTTTTGAGGGCGCAAAAGCGACTTCTCTGTTTAAGCTTTTTTAGCTATTAATTTTCTCTACTTCAACTGCTGCTCGAAATAGTTCATTGTTTGTATCTGGGAATGAGATGATTTTTCATCCCGAAACCCATAGCGTCCAACGTAATGTATAAAATTTAATGTTGAAGTTGAAACGCGTCTTTTCCTAGAATCAAAGCGTTCATTCAATTATTTTGTGGCCAATTCTAACGATAAAATAATGTAGCTGCCATGCATTGATAGCGTTCTGGATGGTTCAAAAAATTTTACCCTTTCGTGGTAAAAAATGGAGCAAGTAATTAATTATTAAATTTTAATGTTTCACGTCCATGTGAACAGACCTCCAAAAGGTAGCCTAAACTTACGTGCATGTTCTTGACTGGCTCATTTAACCGTACTAATAATTAACATATACGATTATAAAAATAATTCGTAACCGGTGCTCTACTTTAGCGAGAAAGTGTCGCTGTTATGAATATATTGAAATTACACTGGAAGACTGAAACGCTAAAGAAGTAGTTACATCCTTTCTTGCAAAAAATATTAGCGACATAATGCAGAAACATTTGTTTTCCTTGAATAAAAACGTTCATTCAAATATTTTGAAATCAATTCTAATAATTTTAGCAAAGTTGCCAAGGACAATTTCAAAGCCAAAAATTTAAAACAACTTATTAAATTTAAAGACTGACAAACATTTGATCAGCGTAAAATTTAATAATTATTACCGTTTCAAACCACCCTGTATAACCTTTATTTATCGTATTCATGCTAAGATTATTTACCTATTTTGGGATTTTATGTAATAATTCTGTGTAATAAAAAATTAAACTTCTAGGGTATTTGTATATTAACATTATTGTTTCATTCAAATTATTATTAAAATTCATTGCTGCGAGACATCCCATCCGCCTTGGCGGATGGCTTGATTGCTAGTACAATTTATATTGTCACATCCTATATACTGATTTGAAATAGGTCGTCTTGATGGCATTCGTCACTTACGTATGACAGTAGTTGTTGAAGCATGAAGGTTAATTTTTTTCATTCTTCAAAAAAATGCTTTGATTTTTATTTTAAAGCAATTATTATTTTGCTTGAATGAAAGAAATATGAACCTCTATTCTTTTTTTTACTTGGACAGGCTTAAGTTATAGTAACCAAGTGTTACTGCAACTTAATCCTTTTACAATTTTATTTTTAATTATTAAACATTTTAATTATTAAAAATTAATTATGTAAAAATCAAATGCCATTTTAGATTACAAAGCAGAAAAAATTAAAAAAGAAATACCGTAATGTTAAACAAGTTACCAACAAGTTACTGTCTGACATACTGGAATATGTATGGTTAATTCGAATCAACTACCACTTGCTTATTGCGTACGCCTTTGAATATTAGTACAGTTTGGCTAATATGGTCAGCATCATCTTTTAACTGCCACGATTAAATTCTAACTTTGGGTAGGAGAGTAAGTAGAGTATGTGTAACTTTGGGGTGCACCAACACATTTCAGACATACAATTAATTAAACTGATGAAGGTATCATGCATTGACAGCGTTCTGGATTTAATAACAAAGACTGGACATCATGAGACACAAAATTATGAGTAAAGAGTAAGTAATGATGTCTAACTGAGAGCACTGAATCTTGGGGTCACAATGAGGCCCACAAGAGGAAAGGAAATTTAGCGAGTAGTTTATCAAGACAAGATTTCACTCAAAATTGTCGAAGTTACTAGGATTCATTTAATTTAAGGTTGTAATTTATTATCTACTACACAGTCATTCCTACAATTACTCAAAATTAGGCTTGTTTTAGGAAAAATTTTTATGTTTGAGATAATTGGGTTAAAATTTTGAATTTTGAATTGACCTATATTTCTGCTATGCAAAATAACCCCGTATAATTACTGTAAGTACCTATTGAACTTGGAGGTTACAATCAATGCAATCCATTGTTATATCTACTATTCGTTTAAATGATAAAGTATTATTTTTTCTTATTTAGGGGTATTTTGAAGTACGAGCTAGCGATTAGTGTGTTCAGTAGTTCTATTCAAAGGACCGGTGGAATACATATTTCAAATTAGTGGAGGTACTCAGACTTATTGTTAGACCAACCTAGGAACCTCGAATATGCAATCGGCCAGATAGTTTCATAGTGCCTGAAACTTTCAATATAGTGAGAGTTTTTATATTTATTTGGACTGCACTCAAGCTTGTACTCATACATGCATATTTGGGAGTCACAACACAATTAAACATGCTTATAATAACACCCATGAAGGTATCAAAATAATTATGCATCTGTACATCTGTACTGCTTGTTTCATTCAATCTTTGTAAAAACTGCTCCTTTGAGCACCATGAGTATAGGGTATAGTTGTATAGGTAGTATCTCATCTCATTCACAAAAATCAATTATATTTAATATAAATAATATTTCGAGCAGTAAATGTTGAGAAACTGTTTCAATTATTTTTTTCACGTAACCATTTTAATAATATTTATATTAACACAATTAGAATGTCAGAAAAACTGTTCAGGAGATACTACTGGGTTGGTATGGTTAGTTTATAACAGTAAATTCTCATTTACGGGCATTTCTTATTTGTAGATCGATGTGTATGTGCTTTTATACACGAATATCGTAAGCACAGCACCAAAATGTTGCCACCCATATTTCATTAAATACACCTGAGTATAGATTTCCAGAAAGATTGACTGTGTCGGACGATTTGTCCATAATTGTGTCTCTAAATCGAGGGTTTTTCTCTGTCATGGGATTTTTAAAAGCATTATCCTTCACTTGGAAGGATTTCCTAGCACATTAAAGCAAAGGTGTAACCTCCACAAGGAAATGGTATTTGCCGCACAACTAAAAAGTAATTTGCGAAGTTTGACCTGTCGAGCAGATACATAATTGACATGCACACAAATAACTGGCTGCGGCTACGCCAATGACCTACTAAATATAGACAGACTGGAGCAACATAAAGGTATCCCTCACGTTATGTCTCAGTCTCAAACCTCTGCATTCATTGAAGGAGTTGCTTGAGGAGAGTTTTGGATGACGTTAGGTTGTTAAGAGTAATAAACAGATTTGTGGAACACAAATGATGCGTATAATCACATAATGAAGGAAGAATGATTCAAATTTATGGTTCATAACTGTATGGTTCCGATGTCTGTCTAAGATCCTTTGAAATTCGATGTACTCTTTTGCATGTTGTTTGATCATCATCATAAATGACTATTCATAAACACTCATTATGTATTTACCGATTCATTGTCAAGGGTAGCACTCGTAACGGTATACATTACATACTTATATTAGAGTAAGTACGTTGAGGATCAAGATGAGTCGAGCTCTTGAAGGTTTGGGTAAAATAGCACTTTCTGGTAAAACTGGTAAATTCTGGATTATCCCATATCCTACTTCCCGATTGGGGTTACTTGTAGCATGTACCGTACCATTTTTGGACATTTCCAGTTTCCAATGAAAACTCTTTTTTCACTCTCTCACTGTACTGAATGTGAGCATACTATTTCTGCAGAAGTGGGTCTACTTCTGGCAATTCAGGCTCTTATGAGTCTTATCATCTTATAGAATCCTCGTCGTCTAATATTGAGAAAAATAAAATGTTAATAAACGGCAGTGCGTCGAGAAATTCAATTCTTGTATAGAGAATGTGTTCCGACTGGGTAGTCTTACAATTAGGATGAAAGTATGCTCAGTTTGTCCACCATGTTATGTTTATATCATGTAGAGTCCGGAATAGATTAAGTATTAAAGTTGGAATAATTGAAATGAGTAAACTCCTGTAAGATGCACTGCAATTGGTAGGAGGCGAGAGGCAATTTCAAGAAAAAAATAGCATTGAATCAAGGGATAAATGCAGTACAATGATTCTTACGACAGGAGATCTCTGCACAATCTCTAACGCGTATTTACTCTAGAATAAATATCTGGAGGCAATAAGGAGACAATCTATCGGTTTAGAAGGATATTCATAAGTAAATTCTTATTATTTTTCGGAAGCTTTCAAAGGTAATCAGTATCCTTTGGCAGGCATTGTCTTTCACGACAATAGTACATCTTTTTAAACTGGAGGTAAAATAATATTTAATAGATATATAAAGGCATACATTGAATTAACTTACGATCGCACAACAAAACACAAAATACTACAGTAAAATCCCGCTGTAAAAGGTCTCCCAGAGCCGTTTCCCCGCAAGGAAAAACATTTATGTTCCTTCCCCTTTACTAATGTAGCACTAAATTTGTTCATTGTAAGAGCAAATCCCTATTCGAGGGTCACATTTGTTTCTTCTAGGGGGTGTTCCTACTGTCAGAGTGAACTGTATTTTTATTATTGTAACATAATTGATTCATCAGAATCATTATTCCTTACTTTCAGGGGTGCTGATCTATTGAAGTTCCAGCGAGGTATCACTCAAGCCAAGATTGCACATGTGTGCACACCTACGTACATACATACATCGAATTAATAGAATTTTACAACAGGTTATGAACAGTGTATATTTAAAAACAACACTGATTATGAGCATTGAAAAGGGGTAACTGACCGGGTAACTTTTCCCCTCAAACTGAAATTTTGCCCGAAAAAATTCAGAAATTTCAAACTTTTACTTATTCACAGTGATTAGTATATTACTGTATTTAACAGATAGAGTATATTTATAGCCCCTGTACGTTTCCAGGAAGGCCGCACCAATCCTAGCAGCCGTTACTCATGAATGTCAACTCTTGAGGGGTTATTAAGTACGGAGGGAGGCTACTCCTTTTGAAGCACAACTTACTAATCCTTACTCCAATGTATAAATACAAAATTGTCTATAGGTCTAACTATATGTTTAGTCCCATCCATATATGTATGTGTGTAGATCATTTCTAGAAGCATATCCTAGATTCAAGGTCTCATCATGCACTTACACCAACCCACATTTATAGTTACGATGAATTTTAACTAACTGAGTGTTTGGAGCCTGCTGGATGCCTTTTATGTATGTACATAAATACAGTCCCAATAAACTGGATTAACAAGAAACTTCGAGGGTGGTACTTGTACTTACTAAGGTTAGTCCGGATTCCGGAAGGACGTCTCTCACTGTCAATGATATTAGCTACAATATTTATTACTAGATATATAGTTTTACTGCTCATATGCTTAGCTTGCAATTATTGGAAGCTAAATGTATGTATTTTTATTGCCATTTATGTAAGTACATTCACTATTCATTTATATTCCAACTGGGGCTTACAATCCCAAATTAGCAACGACTTCCAATCACATAAACTGTAAGGTTGAAATATTTTGGGTGCCCATAAAATCTGGTAAAAGTTAAAAGTAAAATGAGTAAACAAAAATAATCAGAGTGTTATGCAGAGTTCCATTGTCACTAGTCCCAGGTGCAGATGTGCTAATTTCTCCTCTCTATCTCTCTCCCCAACAATGCCTATTGTATAGTTACAATATTATATTCCTTATTTTTGCAAGACTTCTAATTTAGGCTAACTGGAATGGGGGTTTATGAGTCACTGAAAATGAATTTAAGCATCAAGTTTATTTGTCTTGGAATATAATCCAAACAGCAAGTTTCTTTTTTGACAGAAGCATAAAACTATAAATAGCTTGTATTCAAAGTGAACTTGACAAACATTTACCAACACATAGATATGTCATGTATGTGCATTACATACCTGTAAGACTGGGTTTACAATGCAGATTACAAATTAACTCCAACTCATACCGACAATATCATGCTAAAATAGCATACTCTACTTATTCAATGTGCTCTATAGCTATAAGAGTCCCCCTTATATTATCTATCGTTGGAAATCAGTTCAAAAAACTGTGTACATACGTATATCAGCATTAGGGGTAAAAAGTTTTGGGTATATTCCTATTTCCCACAAAGTCAATTTTTCTCAAAAGTGCATGTCACTGTAAGACTCAAATCTTGCTCCTTGTAGAAAGAATACGCGATATATGTAACAATGTTTATACCTATACTTACTCTACTGGCATTAAATAAAATTAGTAGAATGAACTTATAATTCCGGAATTAACTTCCGCAACAGATTTTTGAGCTGTGAGGGACTAGGTTTAAGTCTCAAGCTCCATATCTGTATATGCATATTACTTGATGGTAGATTAGATACACATTTGAGCTGATCCTTTATGCCCCAATAGGCATCACACAAGTTGTCCATCAAAGCAGCGCCAGAAATCTTCCCGTCGAAATTCCTACTGTGTACGCAAGTATTTAACGAGTAATTGAAAGTACCGATTTAGTTTTTCCATTAAACTGGATTAGCGACTCCACCGAGACAGACTTCATATATGGAATCCCTGACACTTAAAGCTTATATCGTCGGTGAAGAGGCAAAATGATCTAGGTGCATAATCGATTAGAATCAAAATGATCTACATAACTTTTTCCCTAAAGGCAAAATGAACTGGGTGCAAGCCTCTTTAAAAGCAAACTGATCTACATACAATTTTCCTTAAAAGCAAAATGATCTAAGTGCTGGTCAATTTTTTTTTGTGAGAAAAATAGCATCTGTAAGGAGGACACGTGGCTTATAAGGGCTAACCATGACTGTAATTGACCTAGGGTTGTGGGTTAATATTGTCTGAAGGGTTTGCTATTACTAAGGATCATTCCGGCAACTAAAGTTAATTTCACTTATTGCATCTAATACATTTTTAGTTACTAAAACTGCAACATTCATTTATTTTAAAATCGACGAATTAAAAGACGAATCAAAATCACAGTAAGCTCATGTGTTAGTGTGCACATTGAATTGGTTTTCCCTTTAATAATTCTCAACCTGGAGTTTTTTCAAATCGTATTTTACGATCATCACCATTATCATAACATTCGGAATCATTTTCAAATGCTAAATCATAATTGACAACTTTTTTTTTTCAATGTTACTGAAAGAAAGAAATGGAGGCATTGGGGAATTAAATGCATGTATAAAAGATTTTGAATACCTCTTGGAATACCTCGCATTTTTGTACGCCGGCATTAGAATGTGTTTACTTATATTGTTTTTATTATAATTTGTATCTAGATCATTTTGCTTTTAGGAAAAGCTGCATGTAGATCATTTTGCTTTTAAAATTCAATGCAAGTAGATCATTTTGCCTTTAGTGAAACTGCAAGTAGATCATTTTGATTCTAATCGATCATGCACGTAGATCATTTTGCCTCTTCACCGACGATATGACATGTGAAATCAGATACATTAAGACACTTTTTCCACACACAATGGTTAGATACGAAACTGTTTTGTTTCTAGAAGTAGTACCGCTCATCAACCTTTTTTCCGGTGGTTAGTGTGTATTTCCTTTTAAACAGAGTGCATTCATGAGACAATGAACTAAATTAATATGATAGAAAAACTTTTCCATCCTTCCACTCACACGCTCATAGTCCAATCGCCAAGCTGAATTTCGTTTTTTGTGTGTACTAATTAAAGACATTACACACCAAAACTTTTGTGTATCTACTTCAGAACCAATCTTTGCTTGAACTACCTTCCCACTTTCTACGGACCCTAGTGAAGGGTTTCAAATTTTAAAAATTGCTCCTGAGATTCCGTTCCCAAACAAACGTAACATTTGACATTGTATTCTCGACATTGTAGTAATTAAGTGTATGATCAAACAGGTGCCTCGAAAGTGCAAAACAAGTGTAAACAAAGGAAAGCAGACAGTGAGCTCGTGAAACTAGTGCTAAACTTTGTATTTGTCCCCTGCAAAGCTATGTAAGTCAATAAATAGGAAAAAATATCACTACTGTGACTGTCACTACGGCTGTCTACTTATAAAGTAGCTACTCAAGTACGGATGTACGTATGCTTGCATTCCTCTACATCAACCACAAGGCATCATATATAGATAGGGATGTGAATTTGAAAGCACAAAACTTGAACTTTGGATCAAAATGAAAGCTGTCTAAGAGCTCATTGTCAGTGCGTGAGGAAGACGTGGTTGCAATTTTAATCACACTCAAATGGAAGTTTTGTCCGATCATTGAAAATAAAAGCTTTCAACTTTTAACACGACGTATCGGTGGTAATAAAACATTAGTAACACAGCCCCGTAAAGTCACTTGTCCGTGACCCAAAATAAGAACGATGGATCCGTAACTCATTAACATTGCTTATGCCCGACCAAGTTTGCTTCCCAGGAATTATTGCCATACTATTTCTAGGTTACCTGTAGCCTGAAAATCTGTGAGGTTCAAAAAGGAAAGCCCAGAGACTGTTAGGTGTAACACAGTAAGTGTTTTTTAACCTAAGTGAAACTCACCGTTTTAACTATGTACAAACAACGCTCTTTGACACCCTACAATACGTTCATTGAGAAAAAATGTTCTCAAAATGTGCCTCTTTATTGACAACCACCGCCATTTCCAATTAATGCATCACAGCTTCTTACAATAATTCACAAATTTTTGTCGACAGAATTACAAGTTATTGTCAAATTACAGGCATGCATGAATTTTTACCATGTTTCAATAAATAATGACCGTGGAAATCTAAAAAAACGTGGTAGCTTTTACCAAGTCACACTTGGGTTTTTGGAACTAATGTGCAACATACCTCATGTAGAGATTGTGCCATAGTTGCGGTAGCAGTATCAGTAGCAGTGGTAGTAGCAGTTCTCTATTGACTGATCCTGATCGGACAATTCTTACGACTTGGTGAGAGAATAAATGAGAAATTCCATCCCTAATATCAAACAATCAAGACTGGGCCAGAAAGAAAAACCACTTATTATAACACGGAAATAGGCAGGAAGATATTGCAAATTATAAATCTACAATGACTCCACGCAGACCTATGGACTGAGAAATCTATTTGAACGAAGAAAGATACAAACATGCTAATTGTAAGCAAAAGGGGTGATGTATAATTCATAAATGTTATGGAAATATTTGTGGGTGACCAGCGCAGATACATGTGCTTCGTAGCGGTTTCACAACACCTATATAATGAACGTGCTCAACAATTAGTCGAACTTTAGTACCGTAGTGGATAAACTTGAGCGGAACGATCCTCTATTGTGCAATTTTTTTTATCTCCCTCCGGTAGTGAGACGTCTCCTATGAACTTTGTTCGCCAAAGTGTTTACACCTGCACTAGTGCCTTTCAAACCGTCCGTCTAGAGGAAGCCGTCAAATTCTGAATTGTGCATGGTGAACCAGATTTCTAAAGTATCTTACACCTTGACAACCCTATTTGATAGGATGGTACAGTTTCGCCGATAAGTTTATTCCCTGAAATTGCATAAAAATCATCAAAGTACGTGCAAATAAACAATTTTTCTCAAGAGACTTAAGTGCGACTTCACCAAAGGTTTTGATAGAATGGAGTGCAGAACATTGGTACTATTTATTTTGATTGTGACAACTATTGAGCAAGTAGTTGGGATTGACCCTCGAATTCTCTCGGATTCCTTGTATTTGAGTGGGAAGCAAAAGGGAAATGATGTGACTTTGGTGAATGGGGTCACGAAATCCGGTAAAATCACCGTCTTGTATGACTCTTCAAGTCTAGATCGGGAATACCAGTTGGAACTGTTGACGGCCGTCCAGATGGCGTTCTACAATCTTAATGAAGGCGACTTCTTGCCCCAGTACATTGATTTGGGTAGAATGGACCCTCCCTTGACCACAGCTCTCCTCACGAGTACTCAATGGATCATAAACAATAGAACCAATGCAATGGTGTCACTTCTGGAACCTCAAGCCCTCACTCAATTCATCCAGATTTATGATCAGTTTAAGAGTCGTCGAGTACTCAAAGTTTTCACTCCCCGCCTAGTCCCCAAAAATACACTTCCGAAGACTTCCGTCCAAGTACTTTGTTTACAAATGAGTGAGATGGCCCTTAGCACAGCTTTACTAAATCGGGTGGAGAAGATTGGGGTGAAGACATTAATTCCTATTTTGGACCGGGACGATCCGGCCCAGTTGGAATTTCTCCAGCATTTCATTGCAGCCGGGCATCACAGAACCGAGCCCATAGGAGTCTCTTCCCCGTTATTTGTTGTGCAGGGGGAAAAAAGTCCGAGTTTGCAGGAAGTATTGAACGATGAAAGAAATTCCGGCATCAGTACCGGAATTCTTTTGCTAGCTACCCAAGGGAGTCAAACTGTCATGGAGGTTGCAAATGAAAGTAAGAACATTCTACAAATGCGATGGTTTTCTCCTAATTTGATGCAATATGAGGAGTGGGCATTAAGAGGACCAGAGAGTAGCAATTTAAGAAGCAATGCCACTTTTGGAATCTACTCCGTACATTTCGTCGGGACGCGGGGCTGGGACAATCCATCTAGAAGAAAAACTTTACGGGAGCTGACTCACAAAACCGGTAATTGTGAAAAATTGCAATAAAATGCTTCATACAAGTTCAAATGTATCTTAGGAAGTCACATTTTTTCCTATTATACTTATTATATTATAATACAAATTATATAAGTACAGTATTCTGCTAAGAAGTGTTTTATAGCTTGAAATTTGACATTTACCTTTTACTATAACAAAAACTAGCAACTTCGTACAGGAGTGCTCTTCTGTAACTTCTGTAACTACCCCTTACTAGAGATGCCCGTATAAAACGGCATTCGCAACATTTACATAACCGCACAATTTATCGTTTTATAATGCACTCGCTAAACGATCATTTATTATTAGAGCGTTATTGTTACAAAATATTTGGAAATGTTTCAGGTTGCCGCAGTGTTGATGTTTCGAATTTTAATGTATTCATTGTTGTATTTCACAGTTTAAAATGGCTACTTTTATAGATTATAAGAGAGAGAGAGCACTTGGCGTACTACGTGACTTTATAACAAGTTACATGAATGCACTCTCCGTATAAGAGCTCCTCTCATACAAGCATTCTTCGAGGGTCAAAATATCATGCCAAATTCCCATTTACCACAATATACGTATTTTTTGCCTTTATAATAATCTATGATTATAATTATTATAATCATAGATTTTAAATCATAACCCCTCACTAGAAGAGTTAAATTTTATTGCTTTTGCGGAGACTCTAGTTTACACTATGAGTAGTTGCATTGTAATTATTGCAAATACGAGACGCCATCATTACTTTGACATTTCCTTGCATAACAAACAGTTTTCAAATGACTAGTCTGCCGACTTCTCACATTTATTACCTATACGTTAGCAAAATGTTGCTCTTGTAAAACTATCCGGAAATTGAGAGAAGAATAGCGCTCAAGACTCCCACTTAAATGTATTTGTATGAATTTGAATGAATTTTTGAATTTAATAGATACATTTTAGATCATACGCTTTACAGACGTATGGACCTTGGCTTGACGTGAAGTTGGACTATGGGTTAAATTATTAGAATTAATTCACACTTTGTAAGAAATGACGGCTGTTGCTCCTCGTTAGCTGTTACATATGGATTAGTGCAGGTCACCGCAGACGATGTGTGCAGTTATATTTCTCCCTTACTTCATCTCTATTTGCTCGTTTGCTTTAATCATATACATTACAGGGTTGAGGATGAGTTTGCACACGAAAAATTCGAGCATAGAGTAACTGCACATTTATTCTTTCAATATTTTCCCCGACTTAATCGTTAATATTTATGAAGGTATGAACCTGTGTTTCTTGAAAGCCCTGTTGTTTGTTTGTAACATTGGTTTTAAAAGACATGGTCATGTACTTTAGAATACTATTATTGGTTTTACATTATGGTATCATTTTAGTCCACAATTAAAATTTTAATGCTCATACTTAGCTACAATAATTTCAAATCTTGGGAAAAAATTAACTGGTGATATTTAGGTATTAAAAATACAAATTAAAATATAAATGGCATATTTTCAACTTATTTACTTTAGAAGCCAGTCCCCGAATTTTATCCTCGATCTTGGCCTACGACGCAGCATGGGCAGCCAGGAATTACGTGAAAAACAATCTTGACCTCGCACTTCCCATGCAAGGAATGTCAGGGGAAGTCAGCTTCGATTCAGATGGCTATCGCCAGGAAGGATTGTACTTCGGCGTTTCTGCTGTCCCAGAACTAGTGTCTCCGTTGGTAACGCTCCTTCAGCCGTCAAAATGGATTCTGGAGGATGTAATCAATATCGTAGAAACCATCGAAGGACAATATCTCATTACGGAGTACAACGTGGCCACCTCATCCATGTTGACCAAAGAAGAACTTACCCGCTTTGCTAGCGGCACTTCTAACTCGTCCGACTGTCAAGAACACTTCATGGAAATTATGACTCATGACCCCTTCAGCCAAATTGCGACCACTTACTTGTTCAAAAAAGAAAATCTTCCCTATCATTTACTGATTCCGAATCAGCATGGCTATGGAATCACATTTATGTGCCGACATGCGGATGAAAGCAGAACTACAATGAAAATTGCTTGCACCCCAGGGGGAAGATTTAGTGACCCGGTTAAGTGCTTCCGGTCCCACTTTGCATCCAGGGAAAAGAGGCAGGCCCAGAATCGTTACAGGGCTTACTATGGCTACAACGCACCTCAATCTTACGCGAATCAAGCGAAAGTTTTGTATTCCAGAGATGACTCTAATGCTTTCGGAAACGCCTATTACGGAGGTCAAAACGGTGGTTCCTTCAATCCCTCAACTCTTCCTACCTTAACCACGTAAGTCCAGCCATTGTCAGCTATAAAACCAAACGGACATGACTAGTACATGAGTTACATAGTTTCTAAAAATAAATTGCCGAAATTGATTGGTGAGAACTAATTTTTCTCAATAGAGTGAGCTCCAATCTTAATAACATTCCTGGAATTTTTGGAGATTACAGTTATTGTTACAAAAATCCCTTATAAGTTTAGTCTGGAAAATTATCAAAGAATTATGTTCCGTCGGTTATTGAGAAATTATAAACACAGCTAATTCATATGATTTAATACTTCAGGCGGTTCGACATCCCTATTGTTTCTGAAGACGTGACATCAACAACTGCACCACCTCCCCCCGCTCCGAAACCATTGCCAGAGTTACGACAGGTTTTGAAAGCTTCAAAACCGTTCGTCGGGTCTTGCGTTGGAGCAGCAACAGGTTGCGCTATGTGTGTGCTAGTCCTGGGCCGACTGCCATTGGGAACGCTTCCACCCGCTTGCACAGGACCATGCTTTGTTGGTGTATTCGGTTCTTGTGGCGCCCTCTTGGGAAGAGCTTTCTCGGAAACGACCGTCATTTGCACTGAATTGTTCAGACAGGGTTATTTGGATATTGACACCTTCCTAGCAGATGCCGAGTTTGGTCGACAAATTATTCAGCAATCTCCAATGATTCACAAGGTAATTCCAAATTTAATTTACTGTAGTACACCAGAATGAACGGTGGATTAAACTCGTAGTTTCTGTGCCAAAGCTTTAAAGTATTATGCAATACATAATTATAACTAATAATTTTTTGAACTCTCCCCAGGGCTACAAAATGTTGGCGACACCGCTGGTGGAGAAAATGCGTCAATCCAAGGAATTCACCGAAATTGTAGCCACTTTTGCAATCCCTTGGGCCAAGTATATGAAGTACACACTAGGTTATTCCGACGAGTTCAGCTGGACTGGCTTTGCAGTAAATGTGATTGGTAGCCCTATATGCTTTATCGCAGGCACGATCCAAGGGTGGACAAATAATTTCCAACGAGAGAATATTCTACCTACCGGCGACAACTTATCAACATCAACTACAGCTTTACTCACTTTAATGTTCATATTTTTACTTTTCCAACAACACCTTCAGTCAAGACAAAAATATAGGAATCATTCCAGCTAGCAACCTTTAGAGTTACAATTTATATTATTTATTTATTTATTTATTTATTATGGCTAAACTATTTATTCGTTAGTTAAGGGTGCAGAAAAAAAAATGTTATGGAATGATTACTAATTTATTGGCTTCAATAAAAGAACTTTTTTGTTGTAAAACCTCAATTAAATGCCCTTTTCCCCAACGTTGCGTTTTAATTAGTAAATAAATAAAACAGAGTTTGTTGAATTTTAGATGAGGAAATCCCGAATAATCAAACGCATACAATTATTTCCCTGCCAAGGCTTCAAGTGTGAAATACTTTAATCTGTACAAAATTCATCTACAGCATAGTAGGTTTTACATAATTACACGATAATTTTGAATGCACTAAAAGTTTTACTTATCTTATGCTCAAGTATACTCATGAAGAAATATAAAAATACGGTTAACGTCTGTAAACCATCCCGATCATGGTGCTTCCCCTTTCATATTACGTAACGCGGAAGGCCAACCCAATGCGCACCACTTCTTCGATATTTCTACATTAATCAGATGATGGGGACCTTGACATCAAATAATACAGAAAAAAGAGAAGGACAGTCACGGAAAGTAGAGCATCACCCCGTGGGATATTTTAGGCCCGTGCCCGCCCGTGGCTCGTAACGTTTTACCCGTACCCGCCCGGCCCGAAATTAGTGTCTATCAAAAAAGCCCGGCCCGGCCCGCAAAATTAAAAAAAGCCCGTAGCCCGCCCGCAAATACCATACATCTTAAATACTGAAAAACTGTATTTTAAAATATTGGTGTTCTTGACGGTTACATACAGTCGTTAAACTATCTTGTTTATTAAGAAGGCAATACAAAAGCTTATGCTGCTATTTCGGCTTTGGTAAGCACTTCTGGTGGCGTTCTTGAATTTATTACAATGTTAACTTCTGGATTTTTATTACAAATACTTGAACTACTAGAAGGATTCATCTTATAGACTAAATGGAATTTTTCACAGTAATGAAGAGCGAAATGAAACTTACTAAATAACAAATGCAGGTATGCAAGAAAACTTTTCTTGCATACCTGCCTTTGTTATTTATTAACAGTCGTACAGACGGGCACGGGCCTAAAATATCCCACGGGGTGATGCTCTGTCGTACACCAAGCGTTAGTTTGTTTGAAAGCTAAAATTGCAAACGTCTGAAATTCGTTCAAGTCATTCAAGTCTATGTACATTCACAACCGCTGCTCCTGCATTCACAACTAATGGAATTTCTCACGGGCTTTTACGGGCTTTCACGGTCTTTTTTAACCGCGATGAAAAGACCGTACCCGCCCGTAATCCGTCAAACGTAATAATTTTTACCCGTACCCGCTCGAAGCCCGTGCGGGCCGGGCTTTTTGCGGGCTTACCCGTAAATTTTAACCGCCCGAGATGCTCTAACGGAAAGTCCGACACAAAGTGTCAATTTCTTCCCTGCAAGACCTCGATTACGATTCATGTTCCGAAGACGACCAGAACTTCCCCCCATTCTGTGAGAAGTTGAGTCCATGTCATCACCGACACCGTCCAGCAGCAGTAAATGATCGCGGGTTTCTCCGTCCAAATCAATGGCCAACTGTATATCCATACATTCAAATGAGTTCACTTCCTCGACTCCAAAAAATACAATACTATTCCCTAAAATACTAAATTGTATTCAACAAATGCAGAAACACCGGGTAAATATAAACATTTTGGTAATTAGTACCGAAAAGTAACACTTCATTTGGTTGAGTACATTTTAAAATTGGTTATTTATCATAATAATTTGTTGATTGCACTTACACTTTTCTATTGTCCAACTTTCATTGACAAAGTCTCAGCCATTGTTCGATTCGCATGATCCATGTGATCTTCATCTACAATATTTCATCAAAAATTAGTTAAATACACATATATAATTTCCAAGACTTACTGACCCACATTAGCTATGAATACAATTTGTTTCTTTATATCGGAGATTTACCTGGATTCGACATCATTTTGTTGAAACCTCTGTAGTTCGTAGATCCCATACTACTGCGCAAAATATCCCGTTAGCTGTCCAACTTGCTAGTTCTCCCAACAAATCACAAGTATTTACAACAATGATTGAAACAAAATTGAAAATCCCAGTTGTAAATTGTCTATTGAAGAAGACACGAGTCCTCGGATTGACATACACAAAATACCCGCTATGTACTATATTATTTCACAATATAGCCAAGCAAGTCGGTGGTATATACAGCAAGCCGAGAAAAGCACAGCGGGCTGAAAGGTTGAAACTCTGTCGCAGAGGAGAGCTTTTTCAGCTCGCTCATCTCTCTATGCTTCTCGACCAGAGGTGTCCATACTTCGAAGGATTTCCTTCAAAGAAGGCTTCTTTGAACGAATAAAGTGTTAGCTTCGGCAATTATGAAGGGAACGGAAGGAAGGCTGGGAATGAAACGAAGTCTGAACGAAGGCCTCTGCACTTTGCAGAAATAATGGAATGTGAAGGAACATGTTAATTTTACAGCCTTCGAACGCCGTTGTAACTTGCAATCCCTTGTACTATATGTAGGGTATGTCGATTTGAATCTATACATTTGACAATGGATTTGAAAATGTCTTTGTAATTTTGGACAAAAATCGTTCGAAATTACCTTGAAAATTTTATTAGATTTATGTCATTATGTTGACGAAGTTAATTCAGCCGGTGATGAAATACGTTTGGATACCATAGGTCATATTGAACATTACAATTTGTGAAATACCTGTACACGATACGGCTATAAATTAAATTATTCTAGGAACTATTTTTGCAAACTGCAGAAGAAAATGAATTTCCACCATCCTGGGAATATTCACATACCCCTATACATGTATATTACTGCGATCAGAAATGTCATTTCGGTTAAAAGTTGAACCATACAATAATTGTTTTATACACCATAAAACTAGAAACAACAATTTTTGGGGACCTGAATGGAGGATGTATGTATATTGGCTTTTTCTCGAGCCATTTTTGGCTGATTCTTGCAAACAGCAGACAGTATTGATGCAGAATAAAATGAGTATAAAATTCAGTTTCATCACCCATTAAAATTTTGACTGATCCCTTACCCTCAGATTTTTAATTTAGGAGTTCGTACTTCAAAAGAAAATAATATTTCTGCCCGCCCGTCAGTGACGCATATGTAAATTTATTTCATATTATTGTTTACATAGAAATTTATTTTCATAGAATATATTCATAAATAATATCACTTCATATCAATGAAATTAAATTGATTTGGCTGTTTTTGCCATTATAATATATTACGAACAAACGAATAACCAGACATTCACATTTGTAACGTTTCCTTGGCTGCACTTTCATGCATTTGGATTTATATTATTTGCCCGCCCAGCTGAAAATGCCCAACTTGCCCTGCCCAAAATGGCCAAAATGAGGGCATTTTCAACAGCTGCCCACATGCCCAATTTTTGGGCATGTGGGCAGGCATTTTGGGCATTTTCAGCTGGGCGGGCAAATACTGCAGGGCATTTTCAATCGACATACCCTAACTATATGTTAGGCAAAATCCTTCCGTAACTAAAGTCCATGTACATACGTACTTTCACCGTTACTCAACTGAAAAAAATGTTTCTGGCGGGCCTGCTTAATGTTATTCAATTATATGTGAAAATTTGAGCATAGCCTACAATTTTGCCTACTTGTAGGCATACATGTAGGGTATGCGCCCAGCTTTGGTGTACTACGATGAGAGTTATTTTGCAACACTGTGTAAGCATATTAGTTGAGAAGAAATAGGTTGATTCAAATTTTGTAAATACAATTAATTACAACTAGCAAAAGTTAGGAAAAAGTTGTGATTCCTGAAAAGTGGGGGGAATTGTATAGCGTGTCCCCCGTGTCGCGCTCAATTGTCAATTTGTTCTAGCAAACCAATTCCTAACATTTAACGATTTGTACTAAACAGCTCTCGTTTTACTTGCATAAATGCATTGCTTCATGCTGCTGTTTTTTAAGGTGTGCGCTTTGAATTACAAAACGTAAAATATAGTTCCCCGTGAAATACAGTATAATTTATTACTGACCTAACCGTCTGCATCCTAAAATAACATGCTACACACAAGACACTATGGATGCAAATTTTGTTAATTATACTACGTAAACTGAAATTAGGTACGTAAGTGTTCGCTGTTATTTTAATTAATTAAATATTTTATATAATTTATTCTAATAAATTTAGCAGTCATCAGTCAGTACCAGAAAGTGTTTTGGAAGAGATCAACAGTCAGCAGGTCAGTTCTGGTCAGTGTTTTGGAGGAGATCAGTAGTTGGGGTTCAGTAGTTGTGGTTCAGCAGTTCAGTTGTTGGGGTTCAGCAGTTCAGTTGTTGGGGTTCAGCAGTTCAGTAGTTGTGGTTCACTAGTTGGGGTTCAGTATTTGGGGTTCAGCAGTTCAGTAGTTGCGGTTCAGTAGTTGGGGTTCAGTATTTAGGGTTCAGCAGTTCATTAGTTAGGGGGTTCAGTAGTTCAGTGTTTTAAGGCAAAGTTCAGTAGTTCAGTGTTTTAGTGAGACCCTTCAAGTAATTCATAACGCAGGGGTAGTGTGTGGCCTTACAAACTAAAGTTATGCCTTGTTACGTGAATCGGGGGGTCGTAGATCCCCTTGGCACGTAACGCAATGTTTTGATGATCCTTCTTACCTCTGAAAATTAAATGACTCGTTTTAAAGCTTCGAAGTTTACGACGAGTTGGTGTTCCTATTATAGACACGTAACGTAAATTTCATACATATACAATTTTGCACATAATATATCCTTGAAAACATTTGTCCAGGGAAAAGCCAAATTCGCTTTAAAGATTTCAAGTATTGTGCATCATTTATTGAATTTTGCTTATTCATTTTAAAATTTTAAATGGCACAATTTATTGTATGTGGAGCATGTTTCGAATCCTTTCGGGGTACCCCGGAGGGGATCAAGGAAGTGATTATCACGCTATAGCTTTAAGCTGTGGACATTTACTTCATAAATTCTGCCTGACTTCATTTTTTCAAGCAATTGAAAGTATAAACGCAGGACATTATTGAATGTGTTGTACAAGGGTATATAAGCCACGTCTAGATGATATTTTAATGATTGAACTACACATAAGTGTGGGATTCTTATTAGGAAAAACCAAATGGAATTGAAAGTACTTATTGCATCAGTTTTTATCAAAGGTGTCCAAAAGGTTCAGCCTACCTAGAATACTACATATTTTTTGCAGCTTTGTCTTCCCTACATACAAACCTAAATTTTTGAGCAAAAATAAATTGCCTACATATTTGCCTACATATATACTCCTGTAATGTTTCTGCCTATATTTTAGCCTATAAAGGCCTATATTTTAGCCTATAAAGGCCTATATTTTAGCCTGGAAAGGCCTATTTTTCAGCCTATAAAGAAATATTTTTAGCCTATAGAGGCTTATTTTTTCAACTAAAAATCATATATGTATGTACGTGCAATCGTAACACATGAAAAAAATCGAACTACTAAAATGTCACGTATTTGTAGAATATTTTTGAGATTTATTTTAAGGTTAAATCTTTGTCAATAGATTATTAAATATGCCTATTTTTACCATCGCAAACTGCCTACCTTGTTCCTAAATAAAAAGTGAACTCTTGCAGCTCCTACATATAATATAGGATTAATTTTAGCGGTAATTACTGCACCCTATTTTACTACCTATAATTACTTGGATTTTGCACCCTGCCTATTTTTATCCTATATATAGGCCTATAAATAGGATAGGTGGACACCTTTGGTTTTTATATATAACGTCAGACAAATTCGCAGAATTTGTATTACTGAAGTTATTTGCTCACTATTTTTTAATTGCAAGTCTTTACATCATACATTTGATCTTTATATCCCCTAAAAATATCATTAGGAATTAAGGATTGATTTGTAGGAACCTTGGACTTTAGTAACAATAGCAATTAAAAAATGTTGCGCTATTATAAATTCCTTTCACTTTTCCTATTTTAAATTATCAGTGCATCCAGTGTGTTCAGGCACATATTGTTTATACCTACACGTATATATAAGTAAGTACTATTATTGTGGTCCAGTAGTAGATCTGTCACTGATACTTCTCTTAGCGCTTCAGCCAACCTGAAGATATGGTACAGCTAGCATCACCATCCTAACGACCAACCATGCTAGCGTCTTTTCCTCTCACCAGTCGATCTCATGTACCAATTGCGTAACCAACGCATCTCGTGCTCTCTCATATTGTACTATGTACTTTTGCTCATTATTGTATTTTAACTTAATCGTGTTGTGTTTAAAGTTACTATAAAATCTCATACAATAATAATTCAGTGTGAATTATTATCTAGTGCTAATGCCAGACATTCACTAGTTGTAAGCACACCAGTCATCAATACACACATACATACCCAAGCGGGCAACCCGACTCATTCATTCCATCTTCATACAATCTATGTGCACGAATTTATAGGATTACTTGGGAACCTTCACAGTGTCTGCGGCTTCAGTTACATTATTACGGTACAACTGAGATATATACAAATTATAATAACATAAAAAATCATATTTGATCCACTATAAGGGGTGAAGCACCATACAGGGATTCAACAGCAAGATTTAATAACAATGTTGGTTTTTATTAAGTTAGATTAGATTAGTTAAATTCCCCGTGTATAGCCAAATATTGAGTTTGGGAGAGAACTTTAGTGAGATGGAGCGTTGTACCATAATTTTTTGATGATGAATTGCCAACTAGCTTTTTGAAACGAATTGTTAGTCTTACAATTAATAGTTCACATGTCTTATATGAGATCGCTTTGCCCAGCGAAGCATGCTATTAATATTAAGCCTTCTCGACATGCCATGATACGGGATCTATAGAAATTTACGGTTTTGTGTATACTCTCACAATTCTCTACAAGTAATTGCCCCTGTGCGAAGCACAGGGCTTTTACTAGCAATGTATAATGAAAATGTTTCAAATATAATGTCAAAAGACTTAAATTCCCACCTTATCTTTCCAGGCCTCTCTGTATAAAACAAAACATTTTTTCAGGCGCTTAATTTGTCCTTGTGACCCACGATCAGTAGAGTCAACGACAGAGTAATATTTTTAAGATCCTCTCTTATTACGAAGATTTTATTTACGGGCATTTTAGACAATAAATTTACACACTAATTCTCCTGTTGAATCAACTTTTCACTTTGCATGATAAGCACGTTATTTCGGAGGGGATCAAGACTTACTAGCATCAATGCAATCGAATTGAAATCGTTTGCACTGCAGTAAGTAAACAAAAATAAAAAACATATGCGAAAGAATATCAAGATTCAGCGCTTTGGAATACCAAAGGTTTGAACATGATAACTTCGTATTCATGCAGAAGTACCTACCTTTTTTTCTGTAACTACATACTGATTATTCCCAGCATGCATCCATCGCATAATTTTTTCCTGGAAATATGCAACCTATGTACAATTGCCTACCTATAACTAACCTAACCTATAATTTTGCCTACTTGTACGCATACATGTAGGTTATTCGCCCAGCTTTGGATTTCATGGTGAACGGAAGTTTTATAGAGCTAAAAGGGAAACGATGTATTGACAATGACCACATAAGGGAATGGCTTTCTCAAATTCACTTCATTAATCTGGGTCAAGACAATTTTTTGACTCATGCAGGGATTGTTTTCAAACAAGAACATGTTACTGGTACAACTTATGTGCATCTTTATCCGTACTTTCGGAAATATGTGGGAATAAGTAGACAAATTAGAGCCCTTTTGAAAACCATTCTATCCCAAGTTTGTGAGTCGAAATTTTGAAAATCGTCTGAATATACCAAAGTGTCTTCGGTGTTAGCACGGGGGTTAGAACGAGGTACTCCACTTGGGTCTATATGTATGTGATATTCCTGGGGTAACAAGCTACAATCGACAGACAGTAGTAGAAATTTAGAAATTAGTGTTTAATTACCATCTTCATTTTCCCGAGGCCATCCCATGGTAACGGTTACAAGTAGAAGGAAAATTGTGAAACCGGAGAGCTTCATTTCGGCAGGAAATTCTTTTGGTCAAGTTTTTAAGGTCGGATTTGATAATCGTTTGTTCACTGAAAGGATTTTGTAAGTTGACTGCTCGCTCTCTTCCTAGGGCTGAACACTGATCGTACAAGAATCAGTTAGAATATATAGTGCAATCATAATTCATCAGCATTATTGATGCATTGACATTGCAATTTGAAGGGAAGTGCAGAACCGGTACCGGTTGTTTCTACTAATGAATATTAATACACACATATGTATGGCGGACGAAACTTGAGTATAAAAAACGCCATGTGGAATTTTTTATTTAATTTAAGCGTGTGTATGCTTAAATATATATGTATTGTTATAGATGAGAATGAGTGTGAGTGAGAGCAGGTTGAAGAAATAGAAACGTGATTAAATATGAAAATAACAAAACAAGCATGAAATGTATCAAGTAGATTTCGTTGTACATATTGTAATAAATATTATTGTTGTCCATCATGGGCACAGTACAGCTCACTCACTGTGGCTTTGCTTCTTCTTGTGAGTCCTGGCTTTGATGCCAGTTCTATATGCCCGAAATGCATTTCTGAAGACGTGGAAGTCCTAGTTGAGCAAAGCAGATTAGAAGGTGGAAGCTGTAAAATACACTGAAGTTGGTGCATAGGGATAGGGTATATTTAATGAATATACTTCCACTCGCACTCCTTTGATTAATGAATGCATTAAAATCATCGCTACGGGATAATTTGAGGCTTCACGTACGATGGCGTCAGCCACCGCCGTCAAAGTAGGATGAATTTTGAGCTTTTTTCAAAATTTCAGAATTTTTTTCAAAAAAACTTCAAATTTCAACCAAATACGAACTCAGCCTTACTTTTGACACTAGTAATATCCACACAAAATTTCATTACGTACGGACGTACGGACAAGGCTATTTTCCTACGGGGCTAACGCCACCCTAAAAAACGGAAATCTATACAAGAATCTGAATGCGTTTGTTACCCTGGCCCTCCCAGGTAGTGGTCGGACCAATTCAATTCAGAATTGGAAATTTTCGATTCGATTCGATTCAATTCAATTCGATTCAGTAGTATTTCGATTCGATTTGCGGCAAAGCCAAATCGAATGATTCGATTTGGGTATTGAACTGAATCGAATCATATTTTGTGAATTGCAATTCAAACAATTCAGCAAAACCGCTTCGGCTGCGCACGGGTACTTTTTTTCCGTATATTCAAAGTCCAAATACTACGTATAGCACAACGTTTGCTATTTTAGCGTAGCTTTTACTATACCCTTTATAATATGTATACGACACTCCAGTAACATAAGGAAAATTTTGTACTTTCCCACTTGAATCGTTCGATTTACGATTCAATTCGATTCACTGAGTGAATTGAATCGAATTGAATTGCTTTGGGGCAAATTGAATCGAAAATCGGTTTTTCGATTCAATTCAAGCTTCAAATTGAATCAAATCGAAAAATTCGAATCAAATTGAATCGATCCGACCACTACTCCCAGGTTCACATATGTACATTGGATCCAATTGGGTCCCAATGTACATACAGTAGCTCCCACATTAACTCCTGCCTGCTCATTCGTTTGATAGGGTTCCCAGACGTCCCGGAATGACGATCCGTGTCCCGTGTCCCGGAAGGGTGTATTCCGGGACACGGAAATGTCCCGGAAAGGTGAAGTTAAAAACTTTATGAAAACGTTTCTAAGAGAAAACATCCTTCTAGAGGAACTCGATTCAAACGAGAGCATCATGTGCAATCTACATAAAACTAATAAAACCATAAAAATGCGATTACAGACGTAAAAAAACCGCTGCGGTAAAAATGTCTGCGTTTTACAGTTCTATGTGGGAAAAAGTTGTCAATTCCAAAAATTGGTTACGTCGAAATGGAAAAAATTACTAAAAAAATCTGATTGATAGGTTTTTAGTTAGACTTTCCCTGTGAAGTATGAAGAATGTGGGCCTGTTTAATCTCACGAGGAAAGTTCACAAAAACTTAGACAAAGCAGCTGCCGACACTTAATCAACAGCAATTGTCAAAAGCAGTCTGGGACCTGCAGATCAGTAAATATTATTAAATACTTTGAATTCTTCTCCCTAGTTTGGCGTTTCTTCAGATGCTTGTAAGAGAGATTTTTTACATATTTAAATGTTAATATATTTTTGAATAAATCTAGACGCGAGTACAAATCATTCCTGTAGCAGTAGAACACGAGTAAGTCATGCATTTCTGCCATTAAAAAATATTGTATAGATGGTGACAATTATTAAAACCCTGAAATATTTTAAGTAAAACTATTGTAATTGGTATTCAATTAATTGTCTGTATTACATGTAAATTAATTCAACTCTCGTGAATTCATGAAAATGAATGAAATTTTAGGAAGCATCAAAATGTATCCTTATGAGCCTAAGTATTTTGATAAAGTCAATGGAATACCTCATGGGCTTCTAGATTTTTACAAGGACACAAATGAATCCAGCAAAGACACTTTCAAACAATTCCAAAACATAACTGCTAAGAATTGATTAAGGATTCGAAATATTAGATGTTACATCGCGAACAGTACGAACGTAAATTACGGTCGCCAAAATTCGGTGTTTCAGAAACACCAGGAAGAAAATCCATGAATTGATGCTGCCAATTGTAAATGTCACATTATACACAGCGCTGTGAAAAATGCATGCAACAAATTATCAGTGAATGTTGAAGGCTTAGTTTAAAATTTTTTATCGAATTTAGCTTGTCTGCGCAGAGACTAGACTTTAAAATAGTTCTGTGAAATTGTGGATGTGGCTGTCCTTACTTCCTGCAGGGGTCGGATTTTTGTAAATCTCCCTGGAAGATTTTATTAAATTTTCCGTGCTGGTTGTGATGTCCCTCTTCGAAGCAAGTTGAAAATTCCCTGTTGACAAAAAGGTCAACCAATTTGAAAATCCCTGTTGACAAAATTTGTTTTCAGTAAAACACCTCTACAGTTTCAAAAATCCCTGCCCAAAAAAGGTCAACAGATTTGAGAATCCCTGTTTGTAATCCCGTTTGAAAATTTCCCTGCTGAAAACATTTTTTCCCTGGGAAGATTCTTCCCGTCTTCCCACATAAATCCGACCCCTGACTTCCAGCACTGAATAGATTCATTTGTAATAGGTCAGCTTTAAAGTCATATTTTCTGTTGAAGGAACAAAGATGTCCTGTTGTTATTCGCAAGGTTGCATGTTATAGTAGCAGTGAAGATGTTGCGAAATTAGAATCTCTCCTCGAATGTTACCTATATATTGTGCACAATATTTTACAATAAATGAATTCACCCATTTTAATTTTGGAGTGTAATGATTCTATTTCTACGAAAGTTCATGCTATTATGAAATTTCTTCTTCAAAGTTGTGTAAACCGCTACAACGATAAATTTTACGGAAGTAGCGCTAATACAATTCTGAAAGATTTACCCCCGGAACAAAAAAGCGCTTTTAACAGGAAGCTTTAAAATTTGTGAAATCTATGGAGACCTATTTAAACAGCATTTTAATTTCAGTGATAATATTATTTTTTTTGAAAATGGAACTACGAAATTTGAAATCAAAGGAATTCTTAGTATCCACATCTTATTTACTTAATCTTCGCTTAAATTAAACGAGGACCAGCTGTACAATGACTTTTGCTTACTTCGTCAAAGTTATGAGTTTTCGATTGTGATTAGATCAGTCGGTACAAAGTGTGTTGAGTAATGAAGAAAGTTTGGACAGTCGAGAGAAACTTAATGCCAACGGAACTTGTGAAGGCAGAGCTTCAAGTCAGGCTAAATTTACCCTTTTCAACCCATTTTGTGATTTTGTTTCTGTTTTGAACAAACCGGAAAACCAGAAAATGGTATTAAATTCCAAAAGGGATGCACAATTTAATTAGGAATCATGCATACGTAAAAAAATATTTTGTCCCGGAATGACGTTTGAAAAAAGTGGGAACCCTAGCCGAAAGAAAATATTAGTAATGTTGTAGTCAGGGGTGGATTAATAAAATACTTTTTACCCTGGCCCTAAACCTCAAAATACATTTGTGTGCCTTCACATATGCAATCTGGGGACCTTAGTCAACATTTTTTTACCCTGGCCGGGCCACTCCGTAATTCCACCCCTGGTTTGAGTTCAAATATCAGTTGAACATGTTTTTTCAGCTCTTAAATTTATACTTACAGGGGTGAGGCAACAACCTTGGACGGGGACAAAGGGCACCTTAACTTTTAGCGCGCTTTATTTACAGTTACATAATTTTGTAATTATGTTGATAATAGTATTAGCAATGTGTGTACTGAATATCAACGTGCTACTCCCACCGATGCCTCCACAAATAGCTCCGGAAGTTGAAGGTAGCATCAAATACCTTTCCGGGAAAGGTTTGACCCCGTGTCAGGTCAAACATGAATTTTAAAATCAAAACATCAGTGTCTCCCATTAAACATTGTCCTGGGTAGTTAATTCAGTACGGAAAAGACGGTTGGCTCAAACACTGGGACTTCCACGACCAAACAACAACTACCCTTTGAAAGTCCGAAATTCGGTATTATTACAGAAAGTGGATTAATTGACCTCTAAGGTTAATCCCTTGTCCCAAAGACCAATTGCCAGAACACTACACGTTTCTCAGAGGACTGTGAACTGGATTTTGCACCAGGATCTGAAGGCGAAGACTCCAAAAAGACCACAGTACACAAGCTGATCGCCAAACATAAATGGAATAGGCGGACCAACTCCCGGAAGCTGTACGAGGAGCATCTGTTGGGGGAAAATCGGATTTTGTGGTAACTCTTGACTAAACTTACTTCTTTCTCAGTGACTGCAATGCCGATCACCGGATTTATTATTCTAAGGCAGGTACGGTCACTGAGACCCCCGTGATCCAGAGGAAGGAGAGGTTCGACTCGAAGATCATAGTCGTAGGAGCGATGACTGGAAGGGGAGTACTACCTTTAATTAAAGTGGCTCCAAAAGTTAGTCAGTGCTGCCTACTATGTTGACCGCGTTTTGAGGCCCTTACTTGAAAAGGAAGTGCCACGAATTTATGGAGAGGACACATCAAAGGTCTTCGTACATAACGACGCGGCAACCTCCCACACGGCCAGATTTACCCGGGCATATTCAGAAGACCTCCACTGGAAAACTGGTATAACCTTAATTTAGAATAAGGAAATATCAGTAAAGTCACCGGACACCAGCCCTATGGACTTTTTTGGATTCGTTGCTTTAATACAGACAATTGTAAAAATAAAAGTATCTTCCATGTCGGGGTCTTGGAAACTTCTAATCTGATACCTTCAACTTCCGGAGCTATTTGTGGAGGCATCAGCGGGAGTAGCACGTCGGTATTCCGTACACACATTGCTAATACTATTATCAACATAATTACAAATTTATGTAACTGTAAATATAGTGCGCTAAAAGTTAAGGTGCCCTTTGTCCCCGTCCAAGGTTGGTGCCTCACCCCTGTAATGACCTACGGGGGATACCAGCTTCCCAAAACATTAATGATATCATGTTTCTAAGGTTGAACTTTTTCCGTAATTAAATTCTGTGTATTTTCAGTATACTAGGAGTATTCAAATAAATATTCAAATCGGAATTCATAATGAACAAATACTCGAGGATATTTAAATCCGTATTAGAATTCATATTTTTCAGTATTGCTATAGGTATTTTAAATCGGAATTCTTCGCCTTGACTATTTTAATTCGAATTAGAATTCATATTTTTCCGATTTCCCATCCTTGATACTAAACGAGTACAATATTTATTACTGCACTAGGCACACCTTTGTCGCAGCCAGAGATGTGTAGTACTTGAAATACTTAAGTACAAAATACTATCTAAAATACAAAATACGTATCTTGTATCTTGTGTTTTGAACCTACTGTGCCGGTCGTCGTAGTATTATTTTATATCTTAGTATGTATTTTACAAATTACGATGCTGGCAAGTATTCGATATTTTATTTGCAGCCATCAGTAGTAATATAAGTACTTAAAATAAGATACTTGATCAAAATACTTAAGTACTCAAACTTTTGAAATTGTCGCAGTCGTGCTTGTTGAAAACTATTTGTGACCCTTAACATATAGTATAGGATCATTTTTTATCGATTAAGAAACGTCGTATGGACTGGAAATATTAAACGGGATATTGGAATTCGCTGTCTTTCCACTGCTAACTGCTAAGTAACATCAGAGAGCATGGTTCTTCTCGTTAGCATGGTTTCAAAATTATAAATTATAAGAAATTGGTAGTTTCGAATACCAATTTTTAATACCCCATTCCCAATTTTAGCTCCCGTGGAACGATTGTTTAGCATTGCAGGACTGATTTTTAGTGCGCGTAGATCTAGATTGTCGGATGAAATGTTCAAAAACCTTGTATTTTTGAAATTCTGTACTATCTGTACTCGATTTTCAAAACAATAATTCCATGTATTTCCTGATTTTGAAGTATTTCAGATAATATTTTTGAAGCAGTTTTTGAATTGTATTTTACCTAGTTATTTTAGAAAAACTAGTTGCTGGTATCTTATTTAGTAGTTAGTATTTTATGTTACAAAAAAATATGAAGTATTTGGTATTTTTTAAACCAAGATGAGGTATTTTACACATCCCTGGGCGCAGCCTAATATTCTGTTAGAAATTTCTATTTACATAATAGAATAATTATTATTGTGTAACCGACTTATGTTTTCTTGAAACTTCTCTAACTACAGCTAAATATAAGAATGTAATAATTTTTATCATAATCTAGCGGAACAATTGACCTGTTTTGTATATTGTCTTTTGTCTTCCTTAACCGGTTTCCTCATATGATGTAGGATTAATTCGGCTGGAGATAAAATGGCAGTGGATGATGTTCGGATAATATTTTTTCCCGAGTGTGTCTTCTCACAAACAGCCCATTTACTGTTTACCGTTACTGGTGGTATAATTAAATCGTTTCATATCCGCAACAAAAGCAACCACAGCAAATAAGGAGCCAGTTGCAATATCACCAAAGGCTGCCGTCAAGTTGCTTAGCCCAAAAGGTTTAACGTTCACAGAAGCCCTGAAATGTGGTTAATAAAACTGCATGAAGTTGGGTTTCATTTTGAGTCCTCATCCACATTTTCCACAAAGGTTAAATCAAAACTTGGGTTTCCTTTAGCCAATGAAAGTAATGTCGTACTTCTCATCCATCCCGTTACCACGTTGAAAACAGTGACCATTATTCTTCTAGATAATTGCGTCCGTGCGTAAAGATAAAGGTACTGATTTGGACTGAAATACGGAATAGAATTGATCATTGATGGCAGCATTTGTTTGAATAATACCTTCAAGAATGAAATCCCAGCCAACACAGACTTAACTCACTTGAATCAAGTTTGAACTAGTTTTACAGATATAGTGTGACTTCTTTCTCACTTTGATCATATCTTTGCTGTACTCTTGTTAAAGTAAACTTCCATTGGTCCTCCTGGTACACCTTGCACATGTATTTCAAAATCCTTTCGGATCGCAAGCTTTATAAAGTTAGTCGGAATTTCTTTAGCCGTGTGGTACAGGATGCAAGAGACCAAGAATTAAATACAATTATAATTGCCAAGAACAATTCGCCTTTCACTTCTGGGGAACACTTGATTTTTATAAACATTAAATTCCCTACTATAACCGAAGTGGCAAGGATTGCCAACTAGGGACTGGGTAACAAGGGGTAGTTAATTGCCCGGCAATCTATGTTATTACTTATTACATCCGGGAGCGATGTAATAAATCCTACTGACACCACCGAGAAAATTTTGCAACAACGTTCCCTGATCGGACAAAACTAACTGGTTAAAGAACCATTAGGTCAATACGATCATTAATGATTTCATTTTCCAGCCCACACACTCTACCATCATCAAGGTGAAGAACAGCCGGAGCAGGGAAGTTAAATCCTTTCCATAATAATATTGAAATATTGGGGCTTTAAATCGAACACACCCACTCTTAAAGCTTAAATATTGCATACAAAACTCGTTTCTTTCTCCACAATACTTGAAAAACAGCTAACGGGAACCCCTATGAGAGTACACTATAGGTGTAATAACATTGCATCTCCAGGTAAGTACTTGCTGTCGTGTTGAAATGGGGATGAATAGCTTCGATGGTATATGGGCTGTTACCCTGAAGTGAGTTCCTGTTTTATTGTATTGTTTGTACATATTTTGCGGGCTTAAAATATCAGATGGGTGTGTTGGAAACAGTTTTATTTATTGCGGGTCTATGTGACACAACCTTATGAAGAGCAATGAATTACGTTGAAAATATAACCGTAAAGTTGATGGTTCCAATTAGGCATGATATTATCGTTCATTTTAAAACTCTCGTGAATATCGTTATCGTTTATTCAAAAATTCCCGATATGGATTTTGAAGAACGATATGAAAGATGAACTGTTATACCGTCAAAACATGATGGGAACTATAAAAATCAATGCAAATGGGTTTCTTAAAGTGATTCCACGTACCTGTTATATGTACAGTTGACATGAAATTCATATTTTTGGTATATATTTAAGAACTATTATTCGGAAACCAAAATTTACTGATATGGTAAAAATACCTAAAATCAATTGATATTAACAGTTGTCATTCAAATATAAAAAATCCACGTGCGACCCCGTCACTGTATCCTCGTTTACAATTTTCTCAGCAATCGTTCAATTATTATTTATTATTTTTAATAAATTTTCTCAATAACTATTGGACGAATTCGTTTCGGCATTTTATAAGTTTTTTTTAATGTGTCAGGAGTAAAGCAGATATGCTATGCTTTCCAGCCCTGCAAATTTGGTAAAATGGTAAAGATTCGTAAAAAAGATCGGTTGATGGCGGCTTACGGTTTGCTAATTGTTGTTGCTGTTCTTAAATAAAGTACCGAGCAACTAAACACAAAATATACAAAATAGTGAGTTTTTAATGGTTCCAGCGCTATGATCCAGGGCATTTTGGCTGTGGACATATTGTTTCAGCGATTATCGCGATACCTTATTGTGATGATATATCGTTTGAAAAAAACGAGAATTATCGTTCAATATCGTTCGTCAAAAATGTACAATACTAGCGAGAATATCGTATCGTTATATCGTTAATATCAGGCCTAGTTCCAATGACTGTATTTGGTGGTAATATCTAGTATGCGGGTGTGGAAAAAGTTCCCGATCCTGCGATCCGGGATCGTTGACAAAATGGGCCAAAGTAGTTGGGCAACATTGAACAGCGGGATAGTTGGCCATGTTGAAAAATATTTGGGGGTTATTTGACCAAAAATTGTTTTCGCTACCCAGGTAGTTGGCCAAAATTTTTTGGTTACCCAGGTAGTTGGCCAAAACTTTTTGGTTACCCAGGTAGTTGGCCAAAATTTTTTGGTTACCCAGGTAGTTGACCAAACATTTTTAGTATTTGGACAAACAATTTTTTCGATACCCAGGTAGTTGGCCAAAAATGTTTGGTAATTGGGCAAAAAAATTTTTCCCTACCCAGGTAGTTGGTCAAAAAATTTCGGTTGTTGGGTAAATGTTTTTTTCGATACCCAGGTAGTTGACCAAAAATTGTTGGCAGTTGGGCAAAATATTTTTTCGATACCCAGGTAGTTGACCAAAAATTGTTGGCAGTTGGGCAAAATATTTTTTCGCTACCCAGGTAGTTAGCCAAAATTTTTGGTAGTTGGGTAAAACATTTTACGCTACCCAAGTAGTTGGTCAAAAATGTTTGGTTGTTCGGCAAAAATGTTTTTGGGTTCCCAGATAGTTGACCAACAATTTTTGGTAGTTGGGGAAAAAATTTTTTCGCTACCCAGGTAATTGGCCAAACATTTTCGGCGTTTGTTGACCATCTTATCCGGCGGGTTAGTTGACGATGTCAGGATCGTTGACCATTTGGAAATGTTTCCACACACGCTAGTATGTTGGCAAAAGGGAAGTTCTCAAATGTTCTGTGAAGGTACAACGAAGCTGACTACAAATGTAATCACACTGGGTTTTCGCATTGTATTATTAAAGTCCTTACGCATCTGTGTCTGATGGTAGCTCGGTGCATTGGTTGTCATGGGTACAAAAAATGTGTCCCCGTTCCCCGTTCCTGTTCTCACTCAATGGGTACAGAGAAAAAAAATGTTATGGAATGATTACTAATTTATTGGCTTCAATAAATGAAATTCTTTGTTGTAAAACCTCAATTAAATGCCCTTTTCCCCAACGTTGCGTTTTAATTAGTAAATTAATAAAACAGAGTTTGTTGAATTTTAGATGAGGAAATCCCGAATAATCAAACGCATACAATTATTTCCGTGCCAAGGCTTCAAGTGTGAAATACTTTAATCTGTACAAAATTCATCTACAGCATAGTAGGTTTTACATAATTACAAGATAATTTTGAATGCACTAAAAGTTTTACTTATCTTATGCTCAGGTATACTCATGAAGAAATATAAAAATACGGTTAACGTCTGTAAACCATCCCGATCATGGTGCTTCCCCTTTCATATTACGTAACGCGGAAGGCCAACCCAATGCGCACCACTTCTTCGATATTTCTACTTTAATCAGATGATGGGGACCTTGACATCAAATAATACAGAAAAAAGAGAAGGACAGTCACGGAAAATCCGACACAAAGTGTCAATTTCTTCCCTGCAAGACCTCGATTACGATTCATGTTCCGAAGACGACCAGAACTTCCCCCCATTCTGTGAGAAGTTGAGTCCATGTCATCACCGACACCGTCCAGCAGCGGTAAATGATCGCGGGTTTCTCCGTCCAAATCAATGGCCAACTGTATATCCATACATTCAAATGAGTTCACTTCCTCGACTCCAAAAAATACAATACTATTCCCTAAAATACTAAATTGTATTCAACAAATGCAGAAACACCGGGTAAATATCAACAAAATTTTGGTAATTAGTACAGAAAACTAACACTTCATTTGGTTGAGTACATTTTAAAATTGGTTATTTATCATAATAATTTGTTGATGGCACTTACACTTTTCAATTGTCCAACTTTCATTGACAAAGTCTCAGCCATTGTTTGATTCGCATGGTCCATGTGATCTTCGTCTACAATAATTCATCAAAAATTAGTTAAATACACATATATAATTTCCAAGACTTACTGACCCACATTAGCTATGAATACAATTTGTTTCTTTATATCGGAGATTTACCTGGATTCGGCATCATTTTGTTGAAACCTCTGTAGTTCGTAGATCCCATACTACTGCGCAAAATATCCCGTTAGCTGTCGAACTTACTAGTTCTCCCAAAAAATAACAAGTATTTAGCAATATGTATCCTTTTCCGAAATATATTTGAGCATATATTACATCTATCTATATTACATACAAAAAACAACAACTGTGTGACTTTCGAATATTTTTGGATATTTCTGGAATCTTGAACCTTCAAAGATTGAAACAAAATAGAAACTCCCAGTGGTAAATTGTCTATTGAAGAAGACACGAGTCCTCGAATTGACAAACACAAATTTGGTTATTATCCTCAAATAATTTCGCTGTTTATATCACGCAATCATCACACTGAAAGTTATCACTTCAACATTGTCAAACAACAGTTAACTGCTGGCTGACTTAAAAAATAAATTACGGACAATAACTATACAGTGAATGAGTGAAGTGTCTTAATTAAATTTTGTTCCACGTCAAAATTTTTTAAATTCCGCGCTGGAAGTACTCCGGAATCAAGGGTGACTCTTCTTCAGAGTTCCGTATCACGTCACCCCAAAAGCACATGATGCACTCTAACGTTTGACGCTAATCATTTGTTTACCTTTGTAGATCTTTTCAAGTTTGTTTTTCAACCGAACTTCATAAATAATGTTCAACTGGTTCAACAATCTAAATAAGATTTTTCAGGATTTTTTACGGTCATTTATTTTCATTTATGCACTTGCATTAGCCAATTCCCCATAAAATACTATTTTGGATCTTTTACATTAAATACATATTTGTGAAGCTCTGCATGAATTACCAGTGTATTTGAATATTGCTAGGTGTCAGGCAATTGCAATAAAATGAAACAAAATTAAAAGTTACGAATCGTAACCTATTTACCACAAAATTACCAAAACGTGGGGTGACGTGTTTATGAGAAAGAGAGGAATATGGCGAGTAAAGCATTTCTATCAAATATACGGTAATTGAGCAAATATAATTTGCTTTTGCAATACTGGTAATACATGTGTTGTGCTTGATATGTATCTTGCTTTAAAAAATGTGTTTACAAGAGCGATAGATACATATATCTGTAAAGGAAAAAATACTTGAACAAAATCACAGTAATTTATTAAAATCTTCTCATTCTACTTTTAAGGTAACTTACATTACAAGGACCAATTTTTGTGTCTTTCAGGGTAGCTCTCCGTCCTTTGATACAGGGAGTTTTGAGAAGGAGCTGGCCTGAATTAATACGAGTGATTACACTTATAATTATTGCACTAATGTTTTTTCAAAACTGTAACACTTACACATAATTAATTTAGATCCCAGTGAACTCTCGCTATAAGAAATTGCGTACAATTGGGAAAAAATTATTTATGAGAATTTACCAGGATTTTTTTTCGATCCAATAGGGGTGTAGTGTGATTTCTTGCTAGTGTACATAGGCTATTCCCTGTCATAGAATTTTTTAGCTAAGGGCAAAAATAATTAGAATCATTTCCAGTGGGCACTATGCAAATATTTAATCTCACTAGAGCATTCTACTATAATTACTATAATTAATAAGTGTAGCATTTACGCTCCCTTTGAAGTTGTCTTCATACTAGAACATGAGTGTAGTTTTTTAATATTATGTAAATTTAAATGCTTATTTACTAATCCGACTTACAATTTAGAAGCCCCATTAATGCTTTTCACTTCCCCAACTAAATTTACTGTACTTATCTAATTCATCCTTGAACCCTTGCTCAATATTATCTAAAAACCCTGGTAATTTACTCACTACCCTGTCTGGTGCCACCATGCTTATTGTGATCTGGTCAGCATACGTATAACTCACAATAGTAACTGCCTCATTTAAACAAACAGGACTGTACACATATATCGAAGTGACTGGATCACCCCCTAATACCGTAAACGGTTTTTCAGGCCCCACAATATTCGAAATGTATGTAGTGTGAGAAAGGGACCCCAAGTCTTCAAGGATTCTCCGAATATGGTAATTAGTAGCCCCCGAAACCCGAATTATAGTTTTGAAAATAGTCATCCCCAAGTGACCTGTGATCTGTCTCACGTTTCTATCAATCACAGACAGTCGCTCATGCATTGACTTGATGTTCAAGGGCAGGTCAAACCAGAGTGATGTGATATTATTATTTATACTCAAAGTAGGGTAGGGATAATTTGCTTCCACAGTGCTTGCTAGTACTGTCGTTGGTTTCTTTTTTTCCGAAGAACTGAGTCCTCGGTTAATTGCTGGAGCAAGGCAGGCGAAAAGTACGGAAACAAAACGAACTGGCTTCACTTCACTTGCTTTCCTTTGTATGGTCTTGATCACTGACAGGTCAAGGGTAATATCTCGGTAGTGACACCTCCCGCGCTTTTCAGTCAATGTATTCTAAAATTAGAACAAATAGGATTAAATGGGGGGCAAATATATTAATACAAATTCAAATTGATTATAGTGTTAATTAAATCCGAACAAGGACATTAGTAAGAGTCAAGTATTGCACCTGTAAGGGTGCTCGTACAGATAGAGAGGACTGTCTCGAAAGATGACCTCACTAGGAAGTCTGTTGTAGCAAAGGTATAGGGAATCATTGAATGAGAATTTATATGACTTGACAACTACAGTGCACTCTCAATATATGGGCACAGCTTCAAGGATCAATACTTGAGTGTTACAGTGTGGCATGCCAATTGAAAAATTGTCATTGTAATAAAAAAAACTAATTCAAAATATTCTTGTCCCTGCATAGAAAGTTCTACCAGGAGAGAGATTCTTATTGATATTGAACTCTCCAGTAAATAGTAAACACAATGGTACCTCCTTGATGGTTTCCTGACCAAGACATTGACTGTAGACACCAGCAAGGTAGAGTGACCCGAAAGTACATAAAACCGCGGGCTCTAAATAGCTTCTAATTTTGCTCAAAAAATTCTCCTTTTTTCTGTTCCATTCCAGTGGCTCAAACTTCATTGGGAACAGACTGTCTGCCAGAGCGTGCCTGATCACTTGCGTAAAGATTGTCGCATCAGAAAAGGTGTGGTGGACACTCCAAATAAGCGCATATTCCTTGGCCTTTTCACGGAACAAAACATGAAGTTTCCACTGAGGCTGATAATCCCCGTAAATTTTGTCATTCATTCTCTCGGCCCTCCTCTGAACCTCAATATCCAAATTATTGGAGACCTTATCGAAGACCACATGATTCTCAGCTCGGAATCTATGGTCCAGCTTCCAGCAAAACAAACCAAACTTCGGAACAATAACATATCCCAGTTTTTCAAATGGCCTGTATGAAGTGTCACATTCCCCACCGGAAACCTTCTTCGTCTCATATTTGACAGCTCGATACAGTTTCTGAACCACTTGAGCCAAGTTTGGAGTCCCTTTGCATTTGAGGACATACAACACATTCGGGGTTCCTTCTGTATCCGCTGCCACGACTGTCGAAAATCCAGTTTTAATTAGTTTGTACTTGTTGTTGTAAAATACACATAAAATTATATGAACTACTGGGCGATAAACTACGGAAATTAGAAATCCTAGCACAGAGAAAATGTGTGATAGGAGACCTAAAAATAAATAAAATAATCTACTCGGGATTCCCATAATTTTGCACAGGGTATGTAGTTTATGTTGTACTGTTGTTTAAAGGGTGTTACTTCCCACTGCTTACTATCAGGTCAATCGTAGCCTGACGTTTGTTCTAACATTTCCAAATTTTTGTTCTTAAATTTACGTTGTTAATGCTGAAATAAGGTGGCACTGGATAACGATAAAATTTGCAGATATTATATTACCCCACCCCTACCCTATGTAATTCTCCTCCCCAAGTATTTTACTCCCCATATACTATATGCATGCAGTGTTCTCTTAATATACAAGTAGCCCTGAAAGCATCTTAATACTATGCTCATAATTGTCCGCTACTATAACGGGTGAGAATACATAACATTGTGGTTAACGGCAATGCGTTCAATATTTGGGTCCCTACAGAAAAAGCGATCTTGTAACCGGGTATGATTATGAGAATGCACTGTAAGTAATTTTACCTATAAATATTATATATAACCACCCCCCATGCTGGGGTGGCTTCCTAAAAGCAGTTGCTCATGTTTTTATTGATACTGTCTTTGTTGAAACAATGCCTAATAAAGTGTAGTCAGAGTGCCCACAAAATAATAAATTCAATGAAGCCTTGTTTTCAGATTTCATTTCTTCACATTTCCCAATTGGAATGGCTCATCGTAACTCTGGTTACTGTTACTTATGCATTCTTTAGAAATACAGTTTACTCTGCCTATGTGACCCCCTTCTGACAATTAGAGCACCATCTATAAACGTTAAATTTAGACACTTTCCTATTTACGAAAATTCATGTTCATCCCTTAAAACAGCGTGCAATTATAAGCTTCTCAATTTTGTCCCTTTAAGGATGCTCTTATACCGAGAGTTGTGACCTACAGTATTGTGAATCTAACGGAAGCAGCTACTAAAATAATCATTCGGCATTCCCTGCTGCCGCCTATAAATTCTATCAAATGTTACTTAAGATGAAGACCAAAGGCAGAACTTCCACTGCAGTTAACACAATATAAAATCGTCCTGTAACTGACAGCCTTCACATACTTAATCTTCCTTGTTGTGACATTTTAAAAGTCGCTGAAAACCTTCGTGGATATGTTATAAAATGTCTAGAAAATAGCTTCAGAATAATTACTTGTTCAAAAAATTAACTCCTGCTATTAAAAGTATAAACTTCAAAATCCAGACTGTGAATTGCTTAGCTTTCGTCAAGTAATGGCAAAGCAGAGTAAATAATTGCTATAAGCGACTCACACATAATAGCAATTATTTCTTGGGGCAAAAAGATTATGAAATATTGCCACTACAAGAGCAGCTATTTCCAATTAAATGCAACAGTCCACTGTGATATTCTCTCATAATCATAATAAATTTAATGGTCAGTGTTCCAACCATGAAGATGACAAGAAACTTGATTAGTCGACAACTTGACAATAAATAACAATACTTCTCTATAAACATATATCCCTTCAGTGATTAATATTGATATTTGACAAAGCAAAGTAAATACATAATTGCTTCTAAGCTAAATAAAAGCTATTGAGAATTGTTGTGTTCTTTATTAAGCTGTATTTCTTGCTATAGTGTTAGTTTTACCTCTGGACTCACTCCAAAAGTCTCAAGGGTTAGCAAACATTTCATTTTGTATTACCTCTAGGAATTATTATTACTCTCGTTTTTCTCTTTTAAGCTCCAAAGTTACATTGTAGACGTAGATAATTACAGTACAAGTAACAAAATGCACATTACTCCAAAGTGCAGGCAAATGTAACATGTAACCTAATTAAATATTGTGTATACACACAAACAAATAAATCTCCTTGGCCTAGTCAATGTCACTGCATCTCAAAATTAACGACCATAATATTTATTACTGATGAACTTGCGCTGATTTTGATACGTCCCTCCTTCAGCATTTCATCTTTTGACAACTTCCTCATTTCATATCTGTACTTGAAAAAAATGGATTGTGCTCTGTCTACAAGAGACTCCTCATGAGTACTTATTGTCTTCTTTGCCATGAAGGCTTTTCTGGAAATGCTGTTTAAAATTGGAGTTATTTTTCAACCATTACATGTAACCAGGGTTGCTGATTTTTTTGATTTTTTTGAAAAAAATCAAATAAATCAGATTTATTTGATTTAAATCGGATTTCTTTGATTTAAATCAATATTTTATGATTTAAATTCAAAATTTTATAGTACGATAGAATTTCCATACAAATTTTTGGATTTTAATTTTCCTAATAATATTGTGCACTGTTGGCCCCAATGAAACTTGAGCAATCAATCAAATGTATTGAGAGAAAATTACAAAGGCAAGTCAGCTACCTAATATGAAATAAAAAGCTGGTTAAAGACCAATTCCAAAGATCAGCAGTATTTTTTATATTGTAACAATTCGGAATTAAGTTATCTTTGAAGCCAAACGCTGTGTAGGACAGATACCAGATGTCTCATTTGGATTTTTATTGATTTATGTATACATAAATATATTTATATGTAATTATATACAATGTGTACAGTGTGTGCATATACAGTGTTTCGGAATGGAATGGTAGCGTATGTTGGGACAGAAAAATTATTTGCAAATTGGGAATATACCGTTTAAACAAGTGTGAATATCTCTCCATAAAAGAGTAACATTTAAAAAATGCAAAATTCACTGTCAAATCTTTCCACTTTAAACGGTACTCTTTTAGAAAGATTGGATATTGGGATGTTTTTGTAGTTACTGATTTTCTGTTAGGGACGAGACATTTTCGGGATGTAAATATTGTCTCCGTGTTATTTCAGGACGGGATTGGGATGCTCATTTTTGTCCCTGGATTTTGAAACGAGGCGGAATCTTCTGTGGGGCATAACAATTGTCCCCAGCAGAAGCTCTAGTATTATACAATACTTCAAAACTCACTCATATCCAAATTTTATGGCACTTTGACAGCTTGACAGATAATCAATATGTCAACGTGCCCAAATTATCCTGAAAATTATCAAAATCCAAAATGGTTTTATACCAAAAATTTGTAAAAACAAACAAATCCACGTTTTACAACGTTTAGAGACGTAAAATTAAATTTTACCTAACCGCAAAAGTTGAAGAGTCAATTTTGATTTAAATCAATGATTTATTTGAAAAAAATCAAGTGATTTAAATCTTGATTTAAATCAAGATTTAAATCAACGTGATTTAAATCAAGCCACCCTGCATGTAACCTTTTCGCTGGGTTTGCTTATATCATGAGTTGATCGTAGTTCAGCTGTAATATAAATTTCCCCTACTTTTTGAACATTTTTTCAGAAATTTCATCTTGCCATACAATTTGCTTACTTAATTCCAGCACAGTCGTCCTCGCTAGCAGTAACCTTCTAATAAGAGCATTTTATCTACAGGCGTAAAAATATTTGGACAATTCCTGATTGCCTCACTGACAATGGTTTTCCTATGAGAGCTCGTTCTTAGAGGCATCCTCGTATCAGCCTTGTCTTACTCTGTATTTTTCACTACAAGAGAATCCCTATTACAAATTTTAGCCCGTAGGGCAAGAATATTGGAAGCATTACTCCTTGCAAATATTTTTATGCTGATAATACCGGGCCTTATAATATAAAGGAACAATCGGGATGCTGTCTTGAAGAGAGTGGACAATTAATTAGTCATGATCTCTGAAATGCTTCCAGAATTTAGTTTTGCGCCTTTTTTTTCTAGTTACCCTTTGAATATGACTTCAGGTATTTATTTGTTGAGCTGGTAACGAGGGTTAAATAGATTTACATGGAAAAAATCTACGACTGTCATAAACTAGTTCATGCATGCTCTTTCTGAGCAAATTAGAGTAAAGCGGTAAGGAAGACAGAAAAAAAGATTCAGGTCTACCTTGACTTTGCTCTTTAATTTTTATCTATACCCTGCATTGTCATACGCAGCTATTAATTATAACAGGCCTAATTAGAGTTTTCATACAGATCAGTGCCTGCATAAGGTAATTATTGTAAATTTATTCAAATATGCAATTTATTTCCATTTTGTACCTGGAATTCAGTGCACTGTTGCTATTAGGAACCTCTTCATGAAATCATTATTCAATCGTTCTCCCCCTGCAGGCAACATTATTTGGACAAATTTCCAATCACTAGAATAATATTTGTTGTAGTTATACGAATGAACCACTGCAGGACTGCAGGACTCAGATTTTGCTCCTTCTAGAGGTGCTCCTCTACAGAGAGAGTTAACTGTAGTCATGTCCTAAACTTCCAAACAACTGAGGATAATTAGTTTTGATATCAATCAAGAGCAGGGATTTTTAAATCACTAGGACATGATTTATGCTTAATACTCCAAATTCCGACCCGCCTGACTGCCATGAAGGTAGGGATTTCATCGGATTAAATATCCTAATGAAATAATGGCATCTGGCATATCCCATGAATAACTAATCAAAGTAGTGCCAGTCCCTCAAAACAAAAGTAAGTTGGAAAAAATAACCTTGAAATCAGTCAGCTTCGGAGTGTTCATCCACATAAAACTGGAACAATAATTTAACTAATCCAGTTTAACATTCTGAATACACTTCATATTTGCGCATACGTAATTATTACATACGTATCTAAAATTCATGGAGTGTAATAAGAGACAGAGACCGTCTCATAGGAACATTACAAATCTTTCTCCTTATACATACATACGTGCGTGAATCTAGGAATAAGAGTAAACTTTTGTTCCTTTCCGGGCTGCTTAAATACGTGTGTATTGAGTCCTGTAATGAGTCCCTTAGGTAACCCAAAATACATTTTCTTTAAAATCTCCAAATAAGAATTAAATGATTATTAAATTTAAGTAATTACTTTTAATAAAGTTCCCCCCCCCGGAAGAATAAAAAAATTTGACATAGTCCTACAATGTGTCCAGATACTCCTCAATGAAAATATAATAATTAATAGCAATACACTACTCTAATCTTGTAACGGGCATGCTCCTTTAAATACAGAGAAATTACATTGTGGTAAGAGCTAATTATTCAAAATTTCCGAGTCTCTTTGTGGAGAAAACGCTATTACGAGGGAGTGTAGTGTCTTGTAGTGAGAGTGCGTTGTATTTGATTATTTTTTACATGTCAGTGGGAAGGCACCTGTCTGGGTACAATCAGTAATGAAGAAGTACAAATGTGCGGAATTGAATTAAGTCTTTGGGACTCACTCAATAGAGAAGTTTGACTTAACAAAGTCGAGAGGCAAGGAGAGATTTAAATGGTGTCTTTGAAGCTTTACTAATGACTGGATCACTCGAAAAGAAAAAAAACTGAATTGATCTTTGATTGAGTTAAGATGAGATGTTCAGTTCAAGGCAATCCTTTTCACTTTGGGCTACAAGTTCTAATTAACTTCATTATTAAACAGTTTGTATTAATTGTAGAATGTTACGTGAGCATTGATGGGAGTAATTCTCCGTTCATCGATTTCATCAGGATTTCCTGTTCTGGAGGTAGCTCTAGGTATTGGATTGTAGTTCTGTGAGTTTTTTTAAGGACTTAATTGTGCTCGTTGTAGTAACCGGTGGAGACCAATGAGCTGCCTGTAAATAAAGTTGAGCTAACTAGACACCTGAGAGGCTGTGATGGACGGGCTCTGTGCTGAGATCGGAGTTGAGGGGACATGAGAGGAGGTGCTGTTATTGTCAGTTCTGTATTGTGTCACTTCATTTCAACATAAATGGGAATCAGGCGGTCAGTTCCGCCCTAAATTATTGGCTGCGTCAATTGCAGGAGATCGCAGTCATAGTTATTGCCAATTCACTCTCGCTTGACACTCTTTCACAGTTTTGTCTTCACAATCCAAGCATTGTCCATTGAGTCAAGTGCAGGAGGGAGTGCACTTCTTATTTAATGTTTAATAACAATATTATTCCTTCCCTTTCCAAAGCTCTCAAGTGGTCAGCTCCCCGACATATGATCATGTCCTCGCACCAGGATCTGAATAACCATCCCTGAAGTGGCATTTCCTTTTTCAAAAGGCATTAGTGCAGAGCCTTCAACAACTGGTTGTAACATTAATGTGCATGCACTTACTAAAATTACTAATGCATTTAGTCAGAGGGATAATAATTTCCAACTCCAATAGTAATAATTCAAGCATAAGCTATAACCTCTACTTTGCAAAACAGAATAATTATTCCCGATTCTTAACTGTGTAGTTAAAAAACAAGCAGCTTGGATTTGCTAGGATTTTGCAAGTAGGTATACAAAGTATTTGCTATTCCAAGGAAAATAAGGATAAAATTAAAGAGCATATAGAAGTTCAGAGATTGGGATGAAGGAGGAAAAATTTACATTCCAGCTCGAGCTGCACTAAACTTACGCTACAAGGCTACACGAAGGAAATAATGCTCTTTGAAATACACTTTTTGTTACACTTAAATATAATTATTAAGGTATTGATGAAATAAATAATTATTTCCTTTCTACAAAATTTTATGCAACGGGAAATCATTTCCAGAGCAATTTGATTATGAAGTACAACGTAGCTATTTTTCCTGTGAGAATTGTCTTTATAAGAGAAATTTAGCTATGGGGACAGAAATCTTTGGACACATTCCATCCACCAAATCTGAATGTTTCTCCCAATGAGTGTGGTTTTAAAAGTAAAATTCTACAACTTTCAAGAGTGCTCTAATAAAAGTGCACTGCATTTCGACTATATAACTGATACATTGAAATATTAGAAACACAAATTTGATACCAATGTCAAACAGGAAGTAAAAAGAGATTGTACTAACAAACTGTAGTGGGAATAAAAGCTGCCGGCTGGTCTGAGATTCTTAAAAAATTGGATTAAGAAAGATTTTGATAAAGAAAATTAAATAAAAAGGAAAACTAAAGGAAAGATGTCCTAATGACATATCTAAATATTATTAAAAATCACCCACTCAATGTAATAAAACCAAATCAATTACTTCATTAAATACAAATTAATTATTAAACACACTATACAGTAGTTATTTGAGAAAATTGAAGAGCATGGATTCATAAAAGGGATTTGTTATGAAATAAATACCAAGAACGTGTACGCCAGTTGTGCCGAGTATAGTCTCATTATAAGAGAACTGCTGATAAGAGCTATCTACATATATAGGAGCAAAAAATCCAAGTACGCTGCTCTGTTTACCCCCATGTTAATTGTGTTGATAATGACTGCATGCCATTTTAAAGTCTTTATATTCCTTGTAGGAGTGCTCTTATAGCGAGAGTGTACTCCGCGAATATTTATTACCTACAATTGAATAATTACATAAACTATGGATATTGACTGAGTCTGGAAAAAACCTGGGGGAAAGACACATCCCCAACGCCAAAAGATAACTCAGAGTTAATTACATTTTTACTCCAGCTCTGACGGCCCTTTTCCCACAGTCATGGGAGACAGAAAAAGAATTAATAATTGGATTCCCAGAGAATGACTTACGTGAATGTAAAAATGATCTTTCCAGTTTCATAGTGACGACAAAACTTCTGACAAAGTCCTCAAAAATTGCTCAAGGAAAGCATTATAATTATTTTTGTTGTTTTAGCAAGTAGAGACCTATTCTTTTTACTAGATATAAAATTCGGGTGACGGCCACGCGTCCGTCCCATTTTTTTGATTTTAATTGGAGATGTATTTTTTAATGTTATGGATAGGAGCAGGTTTTTAGTCATTAAATAAGTATTCATAAGCGTATGGATTATGACCTTGCAATCCCTGACTGTTAAAATAGATTGCTTTTTCCCGAAAAAACATGCTCGATCTGACATATAGGCCTAGGTCGGGGATATCATATTTTTTTAAATAATTTTTATAATAACTCAAAATAAAATCGATAGAAAATAGGGGTTCGGGGTAATTCTCCAACAACATTATAGGCTTCGTGGGACAGAGGGTAAGACTTTTTTGCGGAAACCAGTATACAATAAAATTGTCCTACACTTGCTATTAAGTGTAGTAAAAATCAATACAATACATGCAAATATGCGCATCTAAATAGTAATAATTATTAACCTGAATCTAATCACATGCTTTTGAAAGAGCTTTTAAATGTGCATTCAAATTTGGGATATCTACTTATTAAGTAATTTCATGTTATTACGACAACAGCTTGTAATATTATTGTAGGCTAAAAAAATGGTGATGGCAGGAGATAGCAGCGTAAAGTATATCTGACACAAGCGGGAAAAAAGGAAGTAATAAATCGCCAGTAACTAAATGATCCTTTGAGTTGTTGGCAAGTATTTAAACATTGGGGTTCATAAATTACCCCTCTCACAATTTCTCCGCCCCCCCCTATATGAGTGAGTTTTTATGATTATCCACTTTATCACCATCAGATCTTGGGAAGATTTGTATGATTTACAAATGTCAGGGATATATGTAATTACAGTTTGCTCTCACTATTGGGTACCCACTCTCAAGAACATTCTCTTCACAAGAGGACTCAGAGCTGGTTGAAGTGCGATCTACGGTTTTTATACACATAATTACATATTCCATCCTTGTAAAAATTTCACTCAAAATAATGCTGGAGCTATTGGATATTATAATAATTAGCATCCACACAAATTCAATGGAACTATAGACGGAGGACAGCTTCCGGCAAGATCTCAGGATGCATTGAGGCACGAGCCTTGTTACAGTGCATCATCTTTCTCAAATACCCTTAAAATTATCAGATTTTTTTTCTAAGCACTACTATTTAATATTGAAGTAGTAAACATGAATTTATCCAGAGATTCTGTCCCCTGTAGAAAATGTGTTCTTCCAAGGAGGAGGTCCCTTACAGCGAGAGTCAGGGTGGATGCACATTGTGTGAAGTTTTTCCACTCGATGCCCAAGCACGTGGCAATTCGTGTTCCATCTATTTAGTAGGATTGTTGTGTGTATGGCACATTCTCGCTATTACTCCCCCTATTACAATAAGAGATTGGACAATTTTTATAATGGCTAAGATTTTTGAACTGATCTCGTTTCTATCAATGTAATTTGTTTTTGTTAGATATACGAGTCTGGCAAAAACGAGACTTGGGGGACTTGCTGTTGTATGGAGAGTGCACTGTGTGTGTACAGTATGAGAAAAGGAAGGAGTGGGTCCTTTGTAAAAAAAAAAGACCGCAGTATAAGTACACACTTCGCATTAATGTCTATACTTACTGCAATCTGAATAATCAGCGTCTTGTCGCAGCCTTCAATAAAGTACGATTGTTTTCTTATATTTTCTCAAATTAATGACATATAAAAGGGAGCTTTGGGCCATTTGTGATGAAATGAGCATGTAGTTTCCAAAGGATTTTCAAGTTTAATGTATGCACATTAGAGTGCACTTAAGGATATTTTAATTAATTTTTTTAGTAATTTATGACCCTAGAGTAATGTTTGTTCGCGAAGCTGGAGAGACAGCTGAGAGTGTTGGGTTGAGGAGAAGGGCGTGCGAGGTTCCTGCTTAAAAATAGCAGATTATCATTCATTTAAAATTCACTTCCAAGGCGTGATAATATATTACACGGGCATATCAAGATGGGAGCCCCAAGAGAATTGATTGCTCCATGCACTTTATTGCTAATCTTGCCCTACGATATATGTAGCTTCGAATACTATAAGCTCACAAACTCCCAACACTGTCCACGATACAGTCTACTCTTCCTATATGAAACACCATAATGGTAGTAAATCCCCCACTTATAATTCATTACATGCTCTTATAACTTCAAAAACCTACAACAAATATTCTTATAAGAGAGTCTGTCAGATTGAGCGTACACTAATTGGAATCTTACAAGCATAAAAATTAACATTGTGATAAACGGGAATGTCTCCAAATTTCTTTTTCCACAGGCAAAAAAAATGATCTTAGAAGAGAGACAGTTTGGAAATTTGTATCTTCATGGGGTTGTATTAGCTCGATGTACGTATTGTCATATACAAGGGATTGGATTGACGAAAACATTTTATTGTGTGTTTACAGTCTACTCTCACCATGGCTATAGAGGAGCCCCTCCGTAGGGACAGAAATATTTCGGGATATTCCCATTGAGTGCAAAGTTATTTTCTCTTTACAATTAAAATGAACTTTAATAGTGATTACTGGTTTTGGGGTGCATCTATAGGCAGGAGGGACTGTATGTATGTATATCTATAGGTTATCACATATGGGAACGTATTGGCAATTCCTCAGAGCCCCTCCAAATTGGCAAATACTTTGTCCTGAGTTGCCTTTTGCCCAAGTTTTTGGGGATGTCGAGACAACCAGAGGAGCGTTAAATTTCATTTACTTGAATTTGTTTTAACATTGATGGAATTTGCGTGGAGCTTTGTATAAATAAAAAAATTGACAAGCACAGCCTCCTCAGGTTATTAATGGCCTAATTGCCACCTCCCTGTCAGAGATTGCACGAGTGATCTCAACTCCAAGTCAGAGCAGACTATACGGAGCAGCTTTCCCATATCTCTATCCTTCACATAGATCATCCAGACCAGACTATTCTTAATTTTTCTCACACGTTTACATTTTTCCATCCCAAGCCACTCAAGAGCTAAGGCTTCTAAACTAACAGACATGGAGAACATACTACGTGCATCACATTCCGCAATTAGTAATTACATTACTATATACTTCCAAAGCATTACAATTTGCGTATAATAAATTCAACGTATTTCCCAGTGTACAGTCCCTCCTCGGATTGAGGGCATCTCTCAAAAATCCAACTCTTGTAATAAGCATTGCTCTTCAAAATATAAAACTGGAAATTGGAGTCAACAGGAAGATGTGCACATATTTTTGCCCTTGAAGAAAAACTCGTCTAATATGGAGGTCTCTTACAGCGAGAGGTCCCTGTATGATATATAATTACCTATTATATGTAGATACTTATGTTGTACTCACGCAATTAAATACGAGCATGGTCTGCCCAGGCAGTAGTTCTGGTAATTACAAGTCCAGCTTCCAAACATCAGTCTCAGGATATATGTATGTCCACAAAGTTTCATTTTTATAGGTCTACATGAACCCCTTCGAACCATTTTTTTTATCTTCTCATTTTTTATTAGTCAAGTATTGATTATTTTTAATTGGGAGATTAAACTGGTATTATTTTGGCATCTTCAGAAGCTTGATTGTTAGTAATTATTTGAGACCCCAGTGATACAGTCCACTCGTGCTATTCAAAGCCCTCTTACTATATGAGCGTTTTTTTTGGAGTGGGGAATACAGATACAGTTGAACACATTGTCGTTTCCCGCAATGCTAATATTATTCGTCTCCTTACAAGAACTTGTCTTTACATCAGCAATAAATTTAGTAGTTTCTAATATGGGGACAATTTAAAGAGAATCCCCTCTGACATCGGTATCTTTCATAGAAAAAGTAATTAATTATATGCTCACATTGTAGTTCATATGCATGTAATTATCATTGTTTATGTAGAAGATTGTAAAAGGAGAAATAATGAGCCTTGCTTGAGCTGAATTGAATCTAAAATAAAAATAAATAATTTTTATCCTTTTTTACATATAGATCGCTCTGATGTGTAGATATAGCTTTTAATGAATAAAAAATAATAAACATGGTCATAATTTTAGTAAACAAGGAACAAACAACATACCTAAATCTTTTTATTACAGCCACTGCTTTCAATACTAAATTCATAAACGGATCATTTATTGATTTTTATTGGTAAAGTTCTAAATTGATTCCAGGTCTGAATAGCGGAGGAATTTGGATTTATTTATTGCTGGGAATTAAACATCAGTCAATAACAATCACTCATGTAAGCAACAATAGGAAATTTAAACAAAATTACAACGAGGGCTCCTACCTCTTGACACGTCTCCTCACATTTACCCTGGACTATATACATAGCTCAACTTAAAATTGTCGTTAAGTTATTAATTATAATAGAATTATTATAGTTGTCGTAAAATAAAAATTCATGCCCGTAGCACCCACAGAACCTCAAATGCCGTTGGAGCTCCATGACTGGAATACCTTACCAGAATTCTCAATAGAATACAAAAATACTTATAATAAAATTTAAACTGTCAATTATTACGGGGATAGAAAAGTTTTACTGAGGTTTACAATATTAGAGTTGACGCTAAGTATTACTCATCCATTGCTAGAGCAAGCTAACATATTCAATGGGTAACCTTACCAGTTCATAGTTACTGTCAAAATACAAAACAAATTATTCTTATTTGTAGCCCTCCAAGCCGCTTCTTTGACTCAAAACACTGGTCCACACTAGTATTTGTACTTCCTTGAGAAAATAATTTTAGTGTTAGAACCTGTAATTGACGTACTGCAGAGAGCTCTTCCTACATATAAGACTTTTTCATGAGCCATTTTGTTTACAGGTGTTGTGTGTTTTGTTACCTTGTTTTAATATTTGGACAGAGCCAATAGCCCCACTTTTATAAGTTATGAGGCTTAAAAGTCAATTCTAATATTTCTAAAAGCATGTCATAATATATCTACATTTTCGTCCTCGCGAGGGTGCCCTTTGAGCCCGAGTGGACTCTACATCTCTGCATATTTACATTGTATTCAATCTCGCCTTTAAATCTCGACTACTGTCCATACACCTTCCCATAATAATTACAGGGGATGCTATTGAGGTTCCGCATTGAGCTTGGAAGGAGCGACAAAGTTCCATATTTTATGAAGTTTGGCATCAAAATAGGGAATTAATTAATAACTAATTAATTTAAAAGCAAGTCTCTCAATGGTTATCGATTAAAAGGCTGTTGTGGAGGGAGCGAGTCGTATATGCATGCTCTGTATTTTTATAATAAAAAATAAAATTGAGGCAAATCCTGTGGCTCGACTGGAATTCCAAGCTGTAAATTAGATAAAAGTTGATTACACTCTTCCAGAAAAATTAGCCCCAGCAAGGTTAAACTATGTTACAGGCTGCAAACTGTCCGTTGGATGCAAAAGCAGTCCCTGCTCTGGCTCACAGAGTAATATAGATGCAGATCAGTTGAGTTTGTAGAAATAATGGAGAATTTAAGGTTGAATAGGACCACGAAAAGCAATTAGTTGGTGGTTGAATGGGACTCCCCACTAAGAGTGGACATATGGAATTAGCATTTAATTATGGGGGGATTTTTATCGCAAATTAGAAAACATAAATAAAGGTGTCAAGTTTTAGCGTGTGAGTTGAAGGGACGAAACTGGTTTTCCTCCAAATTTTTCCATAAGGAATAATTCCAAAATAAACAAAACCATTAAAAAAAATTGGAGCACATCACAAACTGCTTTATGCGGAAAAAGTGTGAGGTGTCTGTCAGTCTCAATCTCAGGTCCTCTCGCAGGACATGACTTTGGCACTCAGTCATGCATACATACGTATTTACAGTCCACTCTCTCCGTCAGAGCATCCCTAAAACCACCAAAAATTCCCTCCGTCAAATTTGAGCAAATACCATGACAAGAATCTGGCTCTTAAAGTAATAGACAAAGTAATGTTGTGTTGTTGGTGAGAATGTGTGAAAATATTTTTGCTTCCTGTAAAGATAATGCTCTAGTAAGGGGGTCTCCTACAGCAAGATGACCCTGTATCTAGTGTATGGATTCACTAAAAAAAGCAAAGAAATAAATCATATCAGCTCCTTTGTCATCCCACCTGTTCCTACGAGTTGCTTCTTGATTCTCAATTTTTTCCGAGACTTTCTGGAGATTTCCGAAGGAGAATACTGGTCTGCTGAGAGTAACGTTTCCCCTTACCTTGCAATTAGACTCTGTCAAGGAAACGTGTTTGGTGTAATTTACATTACAACTCCAGATTAAATAGGAAACGGGATGGTTAATGAGTTTAGTAAAGCGTAAATTAATTGCCAATCCTTACTATTGAGTAAGACTCTCTCCTGGGATCTCTCATCTCGTAAGAGGAGAGGAACAAAAGGACTCAATGTAAGATGAGGATATAGACAACATATACAGGGGTCAGTTCCTTGTATACATACGCCTTTGTCTCGGCTCCGTGGCTCCAGAATCTCCAAATCCAGTTTTACTTTTAGTGGTCTCTCCAGTTCCACTCCAACTCAACTGGAATGATTTAAATGTAGAGTTGGGAGGGAAAAAAACAGAGGCTTGAGTTTCATTTAATCACACTGGGAGAGTGAGTCGCCGTTGGAAATGTGACTTAGGTGAAGGAGGCCGACTGTGTGGAATCACTATATGGAACATGTTTCACTCTTCTGGACCACATAAACATGCGATGAAAAGCACTTTGATGTCAGGGGATTCATATTAAAGCAATTTAATTGCCACATCAATAATACATAATAATTATTACTTTACACTCAGGTGGAACCCCTCGTCCGTGCCCCGTGTGACAAATACAAACAGAGCCTGAGTCCGTCGGCAAGACTTGCGTCTACAGATTATGTAAACTTGGAATTGTTTTAGGAATTATTATAATCCCTTTTTGTACGTACTACTATTGTAGGGATAAGAGGCCGTCTTCCAACAGCATTACTGCTACAAGGACAAAATAATAATATAGAGCATTACCATTTACCAGTGTTCACTTCCCTCGTGAATGTATTGTCAGGGTCTTTTAGCTATACGAGATCCCTTACATCTATCTCTAGGCCTAAATCTCGTTTTACCCCAATATCAATTTTTTTGATTTTAAGAACGTCCCTTGTATGCTTGCCTAGCAGTCTAATTATTAATTACTCAAAGGGTTATGTCATACTCAATTGAAATATATGCCTATTTATTTCAAAACCGCAGTTAGCTGCAATGCCAATACTTGATGCAAGTATGAGGGAATGAAAGTTCCAAAATAACGAGAATTTTAATGAAATAAAAATGAGTTTTGTTTATTAAAGATTTCGGATTAGGAGCTCCTGAGTGTAATGGTTTAGAATGAAATTAGAACTGACTTAATCACTCGAGAGCTTCCATGCTTATATGCAGGGCTGAGGAATTTGAATCATTTACAAAATGTTTCCGATGTGTCCATTTTCAGATACATTCCAAATCTTAATTCCGGTTTAACTATATTTACAACAAGTGTAATAAAATTCATACTTTAATTTATTCAACCATGTCGTGTCCAAAGTATTTATCTTTTAGGAGTCCAAATACTTAATTTAAGGAATTGCACATTCAATATAAATAACTTCACTTGTATGTCCATGTTATTCAAATGGTGTAACTACACCTGGTTGAAGCAAAGTCAAAGTTCCTGCTTTTCTGAATCTCTGCATGTGATCTTTCTTGGGGATATTTTTATGGAGGAGTTAATATGAGGATGTGAGAATCAAACTTGTACAAGACTATTATAAGTCCATTCTGCAAAAATTTACAGGAGAAACAAAACTTCTCAGTGTCAAACCATTGAGACTCACAAGTCCGTAATATTTTTAAATTGAAGAGTAATAATATGTGGTATAGCAGATACTATTGCTAAAATTTCAAGTTTACATAATACTTAGACAGCAATAAAAATTTTCACGTTTTGAAAAACATGGACGAATTCCAGCTTGCACGAAGCTTAACGAATCCCTATTGACATAAAATGCTTTGTGAGAAAGTAATGATAAAGAACGTTAATATTAAAATCTTTCGTATGTTAACAATACTATTTGGGTCTTGTATATAAAGCATATGTGTACATATATAATAGTAACTTAAGTTTTACGCATTTAATGTATAATTATATATAGATATGTACATATATATGTATAATTATGCTTGTATAATTATATAAATAAAATATTAAAAAATAGCATTTACGAACATATACATAGTTCTTTAAATGTGGACTTATTCCGATTTGCAGTAAAGAAGTGTTACTGTACCCACTTCCGATGACCATTGACCTTTAAAATTTTATACATTATGTACCTTTGCATTAGAGTAATTTTTTTTTGAAATAAAACGAGTGTCGAAGAAAATGGACTTGTTCCAGTTTGCATCTCATCTCTTCATATGTTTATAGGAACTTACTTATATTTACTATGTGTATGCAAAAAATGCTCAAAATGCTAAAAGTATCAATTTAATATTATCGATGGAGAGGGAGAGGGAGAATGTTTTACATACAGATACAGTTTCATAAAATTGGTTAATCGTAGATGCAATAAAATTTAAACAAAATGGATGGATGCAATTTATCCCAAAAGCAAAATACTAGAAATGCTGGAAGCAAAATCGGGACGCTTGGACTTGGTTCATTTTCTTGCTATAAAATAATATGGAGTACTGCGCTATATGTAAGATCCTCCTTATAATCAACCATTGTCTCTACAAAGGCAACTGTATTTTTATACATTCCTATTTACCACCCTAGTAATTTTTTGCTTATTAAAGCGTATAATTAGAGTAAACTCTGGTTACTTCGGATCCCTTCCAGTCTCGTTGTACCTACTATAGGGACAAAAAAACTAGAGTCGCTAATGTTTATCCATACAGTGGCTTACAATTTCAAGAGTCAAATATCGGGGTTCTCTTACAGGGTGTGTTTACCGTAGAGTTCACATAATTGCATACGTGCATAGATACATATTTGCGTTAGTTTGAAAATAAAAAGCTTGAGCTTACAAAGGGAAGGGAAGTTGCAAATTTTTATTGGCGTGGTTTATTTCAACTAAAATTCGCTGCTGAAATGTAGAAATGTAGGAAGACTTGAGTGTATGTAATTAAATATGTATGGACGCTGTATGTAGACCCAGTGGAGGGATTCCGGCAGAAATGTGTAGAGCTGCTTGGAATGACCCGAGGACAGAAAAACCTCCTCTCTCCAGCAATGTCTTATGGTTTATTGTGTTGATTAAATTTGTACTTTTACCTCAAGGTCACGCATACCTGACAATCAACGGAGGAGCAACCTAACCTTCCCTTCGGCCGTTATTATTCCTTGAAAATAAATATCCCTTCCCGTTCTTGTACCTTATCAGACAGTATGTATCTTCACATGCCCCTTCCCTTCCACTACCGCATCTTGCTCCCATTTCTTTTCTCTTTCAGCCATCCCAGCCTCACGTCTCTCCTCGTAGTTTCCCTAATTATGCAAGCCAGTTTTATGTACGCTCATGAGAGGAGTCTCAACGAGTGCCTTCATCCTTTTTATGTGTCGTTAGTCCAAAGAATTTATGCCTCGATGTACCACTCAAAACAATAAGTACTGGAGGTGCCATGCCCCGCTTTACAGGAGCTCCTACTTCTATTCAATTCCATTCCAGATTCTAACTGCCGCATTACATTTTATTGGAAGCATAAATTTCAAATAGACTTTAACATTTTAAAATTAAACCCTCGAAAGCACACGACAGACATACACCCTCAAAATCCAATTGAGCCTACATCTAGAATAGCTGTAAGTAATGCTGGTATTAATAAATGGATCAGTCGGAATAAAACACGGAAATAACTTAAGGCTCGAGAACAGCGCACTCTCACTATAACAACCCCCCTAATAAGGAGGTAAATTTCCCTGTTGGAAAATAAAGCTGGTGTGGGGAGAACGCTAATTATGGCTCACCAGAAATGTTGCTAGATTGGTGCTTGTCCTATGACCATGATTTTATAAGACTGTCATCTATAGTAAGATCATCCTGTATCTGCCTGTAAATACGAATCCTTGGAAAAAATAATTATTGAACGTTTTGACAAATACCAATCCATGTATGAATTTAACAGAAATTATTATAGCGAATTTGCCTTATTCAGAATTATGTACGGATTATTACGTAGAGTATGTTATCGCATGTGCCTTTTAAATGAAAGTTTGCTCCTGTTACATGTGCAACCCCTACAAGGGGCACCCTGAGACTCTGTTCCAATTGTATGCTTTTGTAAGGAGAAAATTTGTCATTTTGGTTTTTTATAAGAAGGGATTTTACTGTCCTCACTCTGCTCGCAACCATGGATATAGATTAGCATTGTGCTGCGTAGGAATGTTCTCAAATACAGGGACACATCTACAGAGGAAATTCTAAACAGTGCACTTAAGCTATGACATACCCCTTGCAATAATATTTTCAACATCGGGCCAAAATATTCGAACACAACTTCATTTGTCACAATATGTTGTTTTGTGTTTACAAGTGTATGGGATGATAAGATTCGAATTTTACCCCTGTCGGGGTTGCTGTTATAAGGATACTGGGCTGTATATACGGAGAATCTGCATTGTATCGTCAGGCTGGGTTGCGAGGACAAGAAAAAAAAACTGAAGTGTTGGAATTCTTTCATAAAAGACCAGATCATGTCTTCTGGGTGGGATGCTTCTCCTCGACTCTGTATCTAATTGTAAGCGGTCATTTGGCTCTATAAATCCTGCAAGTGTTTCTGGGATTGGGATGAGATACGACTAGAAAATGACTTGTGTCAATTGGATCCTCGGAAGGATTCAGATCAGATGCACATTAGCATATGTACAATAGCCATAGAGTCAATTGTCCGGTCAGGAAGGTTCTTAATCAAGCGGAGAGAATGTTTGGAAGGTGCAGCCGATTGCTTTTCGCTCTGGCAATAAGGAATCTCCATTTCATGGCAATGTTCATCCTCCTGGCATTTCTTCACAAATCTAACTCCACCATGTAGCATCCAATGTTATTAATTTATGAGGTATTTTATGGGAAACCTTTATGTGCATAAACCTGGCTCCGAACGGTTTAGCCCTCATTGAAGTCATCACAATCCTTTGGAAGTCCTCTGCATACAGTAGCCTTTGATTATGGTAGAGAGAGAGAGAGAGAGAGTCTCTATATACAGAGATTTAATTGTACAGTTTCAACTTGCTATAAAAGACCCCTACATTATAGCTGCGAACTCCAAAAATAAGAACCCTTCAAAAGTGTTATGCCTTTCAGATGCAAAAATAATAATTTCCATATATCCCCGCTTATAAGAATGTTCATTGCTCTCCTCATTAAAAGTTTATACATTGGATTGTCATTATAAGAGCAGGCCTTGAACTATCAGAAATTGGTTCATATGAAAGAATGCTTTATGCAGGGAAAAAATTACATTATGGTAAGTGCCATTACTAATGTTTAGTGTACTGTATAATTGTAAAAGTAAGAATTTGCTCATAGCTCCAATGTGCTAACTATAAATAATTATTGAAGCTAAAGAATTCGGAAGTGTTCTAAATAAAATATGTGGAGAAAATCTGTCCACTTGCACTATCAATAATTTAGTACTTGTGTAATAAAATGATTCTTATTTTTAAAATTGAATTCTTTTCTGCATCGTGAAGACTATAGGCAGTGGCATTAAATAGAGTCAGAGCAATATCTACAGATATGAACCTGGCAACTCCCATTTAATAAATAATACCCTTCTCGTAAATAATTTCCCGTCCGTAGAGAAAACGTCAGGGTCTTGTGTTTTATCTGAAATTAAGGATTTGGCTTGTGAGGACTCATCTCACAAATCCTTCATGGCTCTGTTTATTGTGACGTGTTATTGTGAATGGGTCGATTGAGAATCGTGCTGTAAAAAGCAGTCCACATGTCCCCAGTAGGAGTAGTAATAATGGGAAGTTGGGAATAATAAAATCCGAGTGGCATTTCTAGGAATTGTGCAAAGTAAACGGTACTTTTGTGCTAACCCTAATAGGCACTATATTTGAATGGAGAATAAAGGCTAGCCTTGTTGTCTCTCATAAAAGATAGATTTATTGTAAAATTTACGCCACTCATGACCCTCCGTGATGTTTGCAAACTGTGAGAATGTCTGCTAAGTGCTTCAACCTTATGTCATTACTCATTGTTTGTGGCAGGAGGGGGAAAAAATTACAATCCTCCAACTACTGCTTTTCCATGAGATGAATGGGTCGGAGATCGTGATTCCTTCCATTCAAATTCAGATGTAGGAAAGGCAGGAGTGAAGGATCGGCTCAGCCATGGCATCGCCCAGTCCAACGGGAAATTCTTTCTCAACATTTGCCACAATTATATCATTGTGGAACTTTCCTATTACAGTCAGAGTGGGAGACAGGAGCCTTGACTGTATCCCATGCATCATACTATTTCGCCATTATTGTTATTTCCATTATTTTTACAAACCTACTACCATCAAGCACATACAGTGCTCCATCTCTATACTAGGCTCCCGTAACGCACCACATAAAGTCACCTCTGGCTCTAAGGGTCCCATTACAAGAGCTCTGGGAACTGGCTACATTTTGGGGTACATTTTTGTTTAACCCAATGTTAATTATTCTTTAACAAGTATATGCAGGGACGCTCTCGCTGGACTTAATAATGGAATGATTAATAGTGGGTTTTGGCTCCAAGGGACCATCTAACAAGCGCGTCTATGACAGTGAGCACTGTCTTCATGAAATCCCCTCATAAGACAGCTTGTCTACATTGGAGCAAAAATACGGATTTGACACATTCTCATAGTCCTCAATGGTAATTTTTCTCCTTGCAAGAGCATTCCAATACAATCAAATAATTCCATTCCTCTCTGGGATGCCTTTATAGAGAGAGAGAATTATATTGTGACCTTTCGGGATGACACCCTAACCCTGTATAATGATACGATCAATGCTAATGTCAGGTAATTTTTCTCTCCTTGCAGGCGAGCATGAAAATAAAAAAGTCAGATTTTGTTACTCCTTGGACTGGATACTCTTACAAAGAGAGTACACTGTAGCCACTCACGTTTCATCATACAGACAGAAGATCGTAATGGAGGAAATATGACGCAACGCTGACGTATATTACATATTAAAAAAATTCGATAAATCAAGAGTGAGAGAATGAATTTATCAAAGTAAACTGAGAAGTAATTACGAGGTGCTCACTCAGTCTGTCTTTGTTGACTCTCGTACTCTTTCCCCGTTTTAACATGTCATTCTGGTCCCCCTAATTGATTTATATTTACCTTTTAATTGATTTCTATCAGCGTCTTGTAAACAAGTTATTGAGAGTGGCATTATTAGGTGTAGGGTCTCCCTTTGGGCGAGTAACGTTTCACGAGAAACAGAACCCCTGGCTCAGGAATTATGATATCTGCACAATTAGAACTGTCATCAATTGCAGCAATTAATTATTTTTTAAAATTAACTAATTCCCATCCACTCACTACCCACAATTCCCTAGATTAATCTTGTCTATGCATTTCCATGTCAAATCCCATTTGCTTGCGGAATATTAATTTTGTAACAGTGTCATTGTAACAAAGTATTGGGGACAGCAGTCACAGAACTGCGAGTACGAAAACAGTTACAAATACTAACAGTCATTTGTATTTGCAAATATGATTTGAGTCTATACCCCTATTATATGGTACATCACATGCTTGATATTCTATACGAGCTAGCTCTACAGAGGGTCAAAATTTTACTTTTATTTACGATTTAGAAAGAGGTTCTTGTCTGGGGGAAAATATTACATAGCTGTACCCCAAATTGTGTTCTAATAGTTTTGTGCAAATAGAGAAAAATAATTACACTTTCGCTCTAACAGTAATTTTAAATCGAGCATTTGACTGATAAATGTATAAATAGTTGACTTGTGATCTTAAAATGAGTCCGAAAGGCTAACGGTCAATATACTTACTACCCACAGTCAATAAATCTATGCTTTCTGATATGATTCTTATGTGATCCCGAAAACTTGTTTTGCCTCTCCTCAGTTTCTGAATCCTGTCAGGAGGTGACGCTCGTGTTTCTCAAAATTATTGTCTACAAGTTTCTCCCATGGAAAATATTCTACAACAGAAAGAACACAAGAACTTTTCTCAATGATTCCAAACTCCGTATGTCGAATTCAATGAAACATTACTCCGCAGATTTTTTTTCGAAAGAACTTGTTGGTACAAGATGGCGCTGTGTCATTCTCAAATTCTCGAATCTAGTATCATTAAATTTGAATGATTAGTAATACCGAAAATAATAGAAATGAGCAAACCTCAACCAGTTTATTTAATCTGACTATAAGATACACTTTCCAAGGACTTGCAAGAGGATCGTCTCTACTAGAAAGAAAATATTTGATCCAATTCCTATTATCCCAACATTAAATTTGTTTGTTCACAGAGCATGACGTTACAAGAGACAAATTTTTTGCCTCTTACAAATGTGCACTGTAAGTCAGACGAGTTATTTGTGGCCTGTATATTATTCAAGGTAATTTGTCAGTTTATAAGAGCCTGTCGAAACATTGTGCAATCTTGTTAGATGTATTTTCCTCTACGAGCTCAAATAATTACTTGAGTCCAATCCCATTTACCCTAATAATAATTTTCTCGTTGCAAGAGCATGTATCATTATAAGGAGTCAAATTGGAACAATTAGCTTTTGGGATGCTCTAACAAGGAAAATGTACTTTATATGCTATACTTTAAAATGAACTACCTACTATGTAAATACAACCAAGAGGAAAACACATTTTGGATCTAAAATTGTATTGGCATTGCTCTTATGACAAGTAATATTGTGGTATGAAAATTAGTATAATTTTTCAAATAAACATGTCGATATATGGAGACAGGAAGTCTCTTATAGCGAGAGTTCACTCATAAGCTAAGTTTTGCTTCTTTCAGAGGGTCTGGTATGAGAGGTTTGGACTGTGCTTTGCTAGTTTTTTTGTTACATGGTTCATCTAACATTTCGTTCCGACCGCTCAATGGTAAAAATCTTTTCAAGTGATGAATTGGCAATTAATTGAGGTAATGTTACGCCGTACGACTGTAATGCGTCAAGAAAATGGAGCCGCCAAAGTCACTTCAGAGAATTCTCATTATAAGGGCTGCTTTCATAATGGAAAATGTCTGCGCTCCTTTGCTCAGTTTTTATTTCCAGATTTGAGACGAATAAAATCCTAAATTGTGGTTGGTTTTAATTTTTTTCAGGGGAAAATATATTGAAATCCGCTCTGTAGCTCTTATAACCAGAAGTGACTGTACTCAGAGAGTAATTACACCAACTTAATCAAGTACGCATACATGATTATTATTGTATATAATTAAATATATATATGTATCGTATGTAATGTAATGTTGATTACGTGGTCCAGGAAGCCTGATGACTTGGGAAGCAGTTGATTCGGGAAGAATGAGAGGAGCAGAGAGCGTGGGTAATTAATGAGACTTTTTGCTCCTGAATTACAAATTCAAGCTTAACTCAGCTGGAGGTGACTACTTTGTAGACACTCCGTACTCATCTCTATCATCCATCGTGCACAAATCCAACCGCCTGTCTCCCACTAAAACTAAATTCCTGCTACTTGGGAATTTTCTTATGTCCACTCCTCTCAGTTTGTGTTCCTCTCTCAAAATTAATAGCATCATATATTACTCCCATCATTTCAAACACGCTCCGTCCCAGTTTCAGTCCAGACAGAAGAATTACACGGGAATTCAATTTCTACTAAACGGGAATGTGTACATATTTTCTCCATTGAATTGTACTCCCCCCTGGTATTGACAATATACCCGTGCTGATACAGATCCCTCAAAATCTGCAAAATTTGGGTCTAATAGTGGAATGGATACCCTCGTGAGGAGACAAATTAAAGGGGATTCTAAACGGGAAATGATTTAAATATTGTCACTCCTACTGTATAGCGACCAATCTCTTATAAGGGAATCTCTTGTGGTAAGCGTATAATGTGGTGTGTCCTGTTTCTACGGCAGACCTCACATTTCCATTTTGATGACACCCAATGTGGATGTTGTAGCTAGGATGGATTGAACGTCCAAGTGTGAATTTGTTATTTTCAGGGGTTGCTCTTACACAGAGAGTAGACTGTACAAAAGAAAAAAAATAAGATCGGGAATGAATACTTATGCGTGTAAGGAAATGACACCAAGAATTCAATTTGAGTCAAACTGAGCGGAAAATTCGTGTGGAAGAGATAGAAGGGATAAAGATTTGAAGGGTCTTGGCAGAAGCAGTAGCTGGAAGTTGAGACATGAGTAGCCGTCAGAAAATGACGACTGTAGTAGGTTGTAAATGCTGTGGTGCATGTGTGAGTGACAATGTCAATGGATGGAGAGAGGAGGACACAATGGGAAGGAGGAATTTGCGAGAGGAGAAAAAAATGCTAGTAAGGAGGAATAGATTTGTTTGTTTGACCTTGCATAAAGCGAGGATGATCAATCTTTCTGCTGGGGAGCTTCAATGATCAATGTGAGTCATGATTGGAGGGTTTAGCAGTATGTACATATTTGGCTGGTTACGGCAGCCCAAGATTCGGGAATAATAGCCTCGGAAATGGTAGGCTCTGTACAGTGGACTGTCTCTCTGTAGGGCCCCAACATCAGAGCATATTGTCTCTGGAGACAAAAAGTATTTTCTAGTTTTCCCAGAAGGCCGCAGTATTAATTTGTAGGACCAGAAGAGTCTCTGATTATAAGAGGAAATTTAGTCCCTCTTAGGGATGCTGTTATACAGAGAGCCCACTGGTATTTTGTGAAGGTATGAGACAGACTCTCACAGTGGGACAGAAGAGGTGAAGTAAGGTAGCGAGTGGTTAAGGAATGAATAGTCCAGATGAGTTTTGTCAATCCCGTCTTTGTCACCTTTGAAATCCATAATGAAATGAGGTGAAGTGCTGAGAATAGGCAGAGAGTGATCCCGCACTTAATAGATTGTTAATCCACGGAGGCATTCCTATCCCTACAGAACTGAGACTCTTCAAGAGACACGAGAGTGCAACCGGAGGACAGAAGCTCCAAACTTACAGCAACACAATGCTCCATCATTTATGCACAGAGAATTAAATGGTTTCAAATCTCGAGTCGTGCTCTACAGATTCTCTCCATCACCTGTCCAGATTCATTGATAAGGATTTGACAGAGAAACCACAAGACTAGCTCTTCCTCATCTCCTCCAAACTATCACCTCTTAAATCCTACCAGGAGTGTGCACTTGCACATGGATCTACAGCGCACTCTCCCTACAAGAGCACCCCTCAAAGCAACCACATTTCCCTCTAACACTGCCACATTAGAATATATAAGTATATTGCATGAGGAATATTTACGTGTTGCATCAGAAACGGAGATGTTTCCAAATATTCCCTGCGCGTAATGGAGACAATGCTCTTATAAAATATCTTTAAACAAGACGGCACTTTATAGTAGCTGGAAAAGCATCTGAGTATCCTCTCTCTTGAATCCTACCAGTACTCACATAGTAAATGTACGCACATGTAATTATAATTATGTAATACAGTGTGAGTGCAGCCCAATGGGACCAGACCTTTTGGATCTTGTAATTGAAAGCATTTCTTATAACAGGAAAAAATAACGTTGTGGTAAACGTTGCGTTGATGCGACTGAAAATTCTTACGAATGTTTTCTTTTGAATACTCCGTATGGCTAAAATCCTCGCAGAAACAGTTTTTTCACATCGGGAGTATATACTTTGTAATTTCCCAAAATGCTCATTTTGTAAGGACGCAGGAACACCCCTAGCATTTAAAACGCCTTGCTTTTTTCAACTTTTCTACCAATTGATTTTTAAAATGTTGATGGCACTAGTCTATTCAAAGATTATCATGAAGGATATCTGCTTTGGAAAACTTCCTTGTAATGGATGATTTACCTCTCCCCAGCCTCATCTACAAAATGCCTAATCAAGAGGGTTAGACGGATAGATTCAGTAATGCTAAAAATCCGTTGTCCCGGGAGAGTATTTATGTTATAGCGAGAGTCCCTGGATTACAATAATAATAAATTGTAGTTAAAAATTTCATCTCGCACTCTCGCTATAATATCCATCTTTAAAAGCAAGTGTACTTTACAAAGGCAAATAATTTTGGAACCATTCCCTTGTACTCCAACATTAATTTCTCTCCCTACAAGAGCCTGCCTGTAGTAAAATTATGCTGGTTTATTAAGGTGATCCCCTGACCAGCTGGTTGTAACCATATGTATGGAAAATGTATAAGAGAAATCAGTGATACTCAAAATGCGACAGTTGGATTTGATCCTGCAATGCTAATACAAAAATGTATTGGAAGGAAAACTTAAATCCCTTCAGAACTTGTACAAGTTATTGTAAGATTGCTTCCCTGGGACTTTACTGCCAGTAAAGGATATTTTGTTGGATTTGAAGGAGTAGGAGCGACTAATGGAGAGTCCACTCCAGGCCTCATGGTACAATATGATCATTATGGATATGGAGATTAAGAAGAATTATGAATGTACGGACAGGGGGAGAGGAAGGAGAAATGTGGAGACAATGACCGGAGTGAAATCAGATGGACAGAGCTGGAATGGTGAGTATGTATGGGATGAATGATGAAGATAATTGGGAAATGGTACTTGCGGGCGAAACCGCTAAATGGGTTGAAGGCGGGCTTCCACCAACATTCATCACCCCGTGCTTAACGAGCAACTGCACGCGTCTCCTGTTATTAATACCTAACGGGAAAACACTTTTTTTTTACCTTGGGAGCAGCTCGAGCCATGTGTGCACAAAATATGATGCGTAATCGTCCGAACGTTTACGTCCGATGTATTACTCCATTATTATAATTATTATTAACCCTTATCCTACCCCAGTCATTACTCTGACGCACAACACTTCTTTCATCTTCCCAAGCTGTAATCCACTCTTCTCTTTTTATCACTTCTTTCCTCCGGTTTTTTCCCTTTATATTTTTTTTTACTCCTGAGCTTTGTTTTTTTTTTCGTTTTGCTTAATTTTTACGTTTACACTACAATTTTGTTTTGTTCTATCATTTCAGTTAGTTTAGAATTTCTTGTCTTGATTGGCGTTTGCGTCCCTCCTATTGTTTTGATTGATTTTTGCTATCGCACAAGATTTCTTAATTTTGCACGGTTTTGTTATTTTGTATGATGTTAAAAAAGTATGAGGTTTTTGTCATTTGATCTGATTATTTATTTTTGTGCCTATCGTTGGAAGTGATCATAACTACCCACTAATCAGCCCAGAGCCAATATCTGAGGACAGGAATTGAGCAATGCACAATTTAGGGAATCAAGCATAAAATCCAGCCCTTTTTTATGTCACAAGAGCAAATGATTCATGGCCAGTATTGGCTCTGAATTGACAGGTGTGTGGAAGAATGTAGAAATAAGAAGCAACTGGTGGTGTCCGGCCACGCTTATTAGCAGTGGATGTGCGAGTGTATGTACATATTGATGTAGTAGTTGCCCATGCCTGCATGCGGATTATGGTCTGACAAAAAAAAGCCTCTGCTCCCATATGCACGTCCTCAGCTTGGTATGTATATACGGGGTATGAAATAGGACGGGAAAAGGGAAGTTCATTGAAAGTCTAATTAAAACTAATGGACGAGGAAGGTTTTATTTGAGGGAGCTGGAGCTGCTGAAGGTGATAAATCAATGAGCCGCTCCAAGTCATTCGTGGGAGAGTCCATGTACAGGTAGGAATTGTATGCACTTGATGTGTCCAGGGCAGGATAGAAAGGGAATTAGAAATCAAAGCGTGGTAATTGCGTGAAATTTGATGGAGCCAATGATAAATCGGAGCTCCACACGCTTAATTGCTTGCAGGTGTCACAACTTGGAGAATAGGTTTCCCAAATCTTCCAAACACCAGATAGTATGAGAGTTAGTAGTCAAATAGTAGGTTCCTTGCATATAGTGCTGGGGTCGGGATATGTAGTAGGCCTTGGGACGTGCCAATAAGTCTCCTTCCCGTTAAATTAAATGCACATAAGGAACATGGACACGGTCAGCTCTGTATGCACAATGTAGTTTTTACTCCATACAAAATTTACTCTGTCATTATTTCACTTTTTACACACTATTCGTTATTACCAATTTTTAGGATAGATTTGCAAGCCATACTCTCTCTCTCTCTCTCCTGCTCCAGCTTCTGTCTATACAAATATAGGACTGTGTATCTAATGTTAATTATAGAAATCTACATATTAGTAAGTACAGGCACTGTATGTACATAAGTACTTACATCAGATGCTGATGAACACAAATTCTAGTATCTACATAAAGTCAGGGTTGGCCATTTGAGAATGCCAAGGTAAATTGGGTATTTATGGCGTTCTCGGCAAATTGAGCAAATTCGACCTGTCCAAGGTGCTTGGAGCTAGAGTGTATGTACCTCCGCTATGACAGACATTGGGAGTACACTGTACATAGAAATAATCCTAAGCTCTATACAAAATAATTGGATTTATTGTAGAACAAGGGATGTCTTGAAATATTTGTGTCTTCATTGAGAAATCCTTCTGACATGGGGGACTCTCATGGAAAGAGTTTACTGTACGAGCTCGAACAAACTAGTCCCTTGCAGCTCGATGTTTACTTTTGTTTTTGTTACAACGTCAAAAATACCACAGTGGGGAAGAGGAATGTGTGGATATAATTGTGAGCGAGCGTGGAGAAGAAATGCTTTTATAACGGAGCCCCATCTACGGGAAGAGCACACTGTACAAGTAAAACACACACGTGTTCGCACGAGCTGAAGGAAGGATAGGAAGGACTGGTTGTATGTGTGGCTAATGCAGAGGTGTAAAAAGTGTTAGGATTGAAAAAGCAAGCCGGACGGAAGGAATGATTTAATTCTAATTATGAATGATTGGGGAAGAAAAACAATTGGGCACGTGCGGCTGAGGGAAGGATTTTGAAAGGAGTAAAAGATGCAGTTGGGCAGATAATCGAGAGAAATGTGGGGATTGTGACGGAGACTATGCTCTGCAGTTTTATAGAGGAGGAGGATGTGCACTGCCAACGACGAGCCGTTTTTTCTCAGATGGCTCATCCTCATGCAACTCCTCAATAAATTAACTACAGCTTTCCCCAAAAGCTTACATCACGGACACGCATTATTCCAGAGAGGTACGTGATTGCGCGTCGTCCAGGATCCCTTCGTCAATTATTTATAAACGTGAGGTACGCAATTTATCAGGGTCTAATGCAAGGCACAGCTAGACTGGAACTGATCACCACTCAACGATACCATTATTACAGTCAACTCTCTCTCTCTCTCTCTCTCTCTCTCTCTCTCTCTCTCTCTCTCTCTCTCTCACTGTCTTTGTACATATAAGGGTGCCCCTATAGAGCAAGCAAAATTTGGCTCTTTAAATTCCATTCTCTTGCATTGGAAAAAAATTAACATCATCGCAAACGGGAACATTGCAGGTAATATTTTGTCTCATAGAGTCAATGCTCCGATAACGGAATCTCTCATAGTGAAGATAGAATCTATTTACGCTGCTGCATTAGGAGAAGAATCAAAATTAAACAATTCATTTCTTTCTGTAGAGACAGTGCTATTATAACAGAATCTTATAGCAATATCCTTGTAGAAAAATCCACTGTAAATGCTACAAAATTAGGAGATAATTAACTGTGCAAATTGTACGCAGGGATGTATATCTAATTACGTTTAAAACTTTTTCCCACAGAAATATCGCTCTTACAAGGGAGTCTCCAGTGGAGAGAGAGTCCACTGCAGATGCATCTACGAAGGGAAAAAATAAGATGGTAAAATGGAATGTGTCAAAATATTTTTGAATCGATGTAAACCCAGAGGTAATTCCCATTTTATACTGTAAGTGGGTTTCCTATGAAAATAGTACGCTGTATAATAATCAACTGCCTTTATACGAGAATCTCGAAATAAAAGAACGTTTGACTCCAGTAAGAAAAATGTGTATCGTGTGAAACGGGAATAATGCTAGCAAAATATTTGTGCTGTGGAGAAAATTCCTTTATAAGGAATAGTCTGCTTTTGTAAAAGTACGCTGTGTAGATATTTGTAACTAGTCCCACTCTGCCCTGGTCCTGAAATTCTCTCTTAAATTGCTCAAATAATACCTTTTTTTTGCCATGTCCAGTCCTCGTCTTGCGGATTTCTCGCCTCTTCCAATCCCCACAAGTGCCTAGGAATTATGAAGCCAGAAGAGTTGGTGTTCGTGGTTAGTTTTGAGGTTTCCATGTGAACTGTTGTTGTGGAGGAGAGCTTGGAAAAAAATATAATGGGAGGGAAGGATGGGATGGAAATGAGAATAGGTGGAAATCAAAAGATGAGACGTGGACTTCTCTGTGACTCTTTTCATTGTCAATGAAGTCATTTGAGGATAATTGCAGGAGCTCTGCGGTTTTCTCTTCACGATCTTCTTCCATTTATGAAACTCTTGTGGCCAGGGCTTTATTTCCAACACATGCATTCACTCAGCCCCGTATCATTTCATCAGTTCATTTGCTTGGAAAAAATTCATTGGTGAGCCGCAATTGATACACTTATTACAACTGCCTTTCTCAAAGTTGCGAATTGGAAATCCACTGCCATCAATACCCTCGTCCCCGACCAATTCACTTTCAAGTGCCCGCACGTTCGAGTATCTATTAGCAGGTGCATAGACACTATATGTACATGGTAAAGTAAGCTCTCTTGAGAACACTCTCTACAAGGAGCAAACTTCTACTAGAATAATAACATTCACTCATAAAATAAAAATGTAACGTTGCGCCAAATGACACTGCTTCAAAATATTTTTCTTACTAAAACATCAGGAGTCTGCTATAACAAGAGTGCACTGGTTTTTGAACTCCAACGCGTGTCAATGCACTGGTCAGGGGAGATATTTCACGGGTCATTTTGACCAAACAATAATAATTATACTGAATGCTCCAATGATAGGAATTTTCTTACATGATCTTGAACTTCCACCTTCATATTTAACCTGCCTACCTCTAGATACGCAAAGTTACAAATCTCTACAGTGAAATCCCAACACAAGATTATCCTCAGATGAAGCAGAATTTAAAAGATTTTCCTTGCATGCTCTTATAAGGAGAAAAATGAACGGTAGGGTAAAGGGCAATGTGTACAAGTTACAGTTTTTGCCACTGAAGAGAAAATACTCTTATGAGGAGCTCCCCTATAAAGATCATACACTGTAATTAATATATTCGATTGCTGTAGAGCTCCACATCATGCATAATGCTTGAATGTTCAAAACTATGCTCTCTTGCATCTGGTCGTGTGCATTGGTAGTGTCAACTGTGGGAGCATAATCAAAGGTTTCCCACATTTGGTCCATTTGTCCCAGGCTGGTTTCACCTTGCCCCATAAATTTTCGACAAGTGCGGCCATATCAATGCTATGCTTACCTCAGTGAAGAAATTTGTGGAGGCTCAAACAATAAGTTATATAGCACTCCAGGATCTATACTCGCTTTCATTAACAAGGATATGTGATTCCTGGTAATGCAGTTGAGTCTCTCTCGAGACCCATTTCCGAGATTCTTTTCTCGATAGAGTCAAAATGTAGGACAATTTTTCGTTTACCCTATTCATTTGTCTCCGTATAAGAGCACACCTTTAGAAGTATTTTTTGCTCCATTTAAAGATGCTCTTTAGGAAGGAGTGGAGTACATGTGGAGGTGCAACTGTAAAATGTCCTAATGAAATGGAAATGAGAATTTATTTTTAGATGCTCAAGCCCTATTAATTTCCATTGTTAATTTAGTCTATGTCTACTACTGTAGTCAGTGAGGTAGTAATCGTTGTGACTCATGTTGTGTCTGGTGACCCAGAAAATTACCAGGTCATACGTAAGAATTTGTTAGACAGTTTTCAAAGACCACAAAGGGTTTGAAAATTATTTAAACTGAAAGGATTTTTCAAGTCATCCATACATACTAGATCAGTTGATTGGGTTTTGCAAATAGCCCTGTAGCAGTTAAGAGAATGGATTTCTACAAATGACTGAATGCTGGCAGTGTTAAAGGACAATTCCTGACACGATCCAATAAGAAATAACATAACTCAAGAATTTATTCTCAACTTCTCACCTTCGCTCAATGGACTAGTTGTAAAAGATGCAACTGGAGATAAAGAGTATTACTAACAATTGATGTAAACACAGAGACTGAGATATTGAACGAGAGGGAAAGTGGCAGTGGAGCATAGCCAATCCAAATTATTACTTACTCATACATACGTATCTATACTGTGCAATCTCTCTACAAGTGGACCCCTAAAGGGATCAAAATCCCCTTGTGCTAATCGCATGCTTTTATGAATTAACAAAAGGGTAAAGACGAAATGTGACCAAACAATTTTGTCCTCATAGGAAAAGGCTCTTCAAAGGGATATCTTCAGACATTACTCTGTACTTTATTATGCTGAAAATTTTGACTGTGATGAGGCAAAATGATCTGGAAGTATTTTCCATTAAAATAAAAATGGTCTAGGTGCATTTTAAATTTAAATCCAAACAATCTATAGGTGCTTTCTCAATTTAAATCAAAAGGATCTACATACATGGAGTTTCACTCAAAGCAAAATAGTCGACCAGCAGACAAAAACACATGTAAGTGGTAAATGTGTGTCTCTTCATAGACCTATTACTCCATCATACTATAATACTTACGTTCAACCTGTATCTCAGGACACAAAATTATATGGAAATAACTGACTCTCTAAAACTTGAGCAAATAAATCAACGGTAACTTCTCCATTTGTCAGGAAGGACTCATGCTACAAGAGACTCCTTTTACTGTAGAAGAGCATATCGTCCGTGAAGAGGGAAAATGAGCCACATGATGTTCAAAAACATAGCATCCAGATCATTTTGTCTCTTTACCAAGGATTTACAATGCAACTCACGTGACAACATCCCCCTTTATAAGAGTGTATGCAAAATATCCTCGCGTTATAAGAGACACCGTCATTATATCGTAATTATAAAAATATTCACTGGCTATAAGAGACCCCTTCTCAAGGGGACGCAAAAAACAGTCACTCCCCACAAAAGAGTCCCTTACAACTGAATTGTCTCTTACAGATTTTTATTTTTCTTCTCAATAGCATGGAATTGTAAGTCAAATTTTGCTTCCCATTGAGGTTACTCTTGTAGCGGGAGTGTCCAGTCCACAAGATTATCCCAAGTCTATTGTTAAAGTTCGGACCAGTTCACTCGTATGTATGGAGAGAATGCCCTATGTGAGTCTATATCTTTTTGCATTACGATTTGTTTCCTGACCACATCATACTTGTAGGGAAAGGCTGAAGGAACTAATGTGAAGCGAATGAGACTGACTAACTAAGCGTACGTACATATTGTAAATTGTCTTCTGGCCTGGCCAGGACCTACAAACTCTTGAATTTCCTGATGGAATCTGTTGAAGGGAGCTGAATGGAGGGATTCCGATGAGTAAGTATACATATGTACATATGTATGTATGCATGTCTGGACAATGGAGAAGGAAATATGTAATGCTTGAGGAGAGCAAATTAATCCAAGATTCGATCTACTTTTTTGAATTTCAAGCACACGGAGAGGCAAAATATGGTCTGCGGGGGAAAACCGGATTGTAAAATAAATCCTCCTCCTCCTGCTGTTCTCCATAGCCCTTCCATTCCTATACTCTCACTCCTATTTACCTCCACAAATCTTCCATCAAAATCCTTTCAACCATAAAATCCTCATCGCTCCCGCTACTCTTTTTTCTAAATTCTCACGTCCCTTTTCTTTCAGTGAGCCCCTTCAGTTAGTAAAAATATTAAACATGAATATTAAAGTCCTTCAAATCTGGATAATTCTTCCTGTCTCATCTGTAGCCTCAGCTGTTGATTTTAATAATTTCCTATCCACACATCTTTTTAAATTTGGAGTTTACAAAATCCTTTGAAATATATTGGGGAAGAGGAATCGAACTCATTTCCCTTTACCAAAATGCAAATTTGTCTCCTTACAATAGCGTACAATTATTACGTCAAATTTTGCTCCTTCCAATGGTGCTCTTACAGAGAGAGAGAGAGAGTGCATTACACTTGCAAGCCCAATTGAAACACGGTATGAAGGCATATAGCTCTTTTTCTCTTACCACTGAGACAAGTACAAAGTCATTAGGATTTGAAATACAGCCACAGTAATGTCATGCGAATTTCCTGCGATTTCCTTCACCTATTCTAACTATGGGCATGAACCTTGGAAATCCAACTTGGGCAGGCGAGACTCGTAGATTCATCTGGACAAGAGCCATTTAATTACTGCAGGTCAAAGGAGGTACTCCTGGACAGTCTTATGTCAGGAGTTATGGCTCCATAAATATTATTCCTACAGTTATGCATTTCAACAATTATTCTTTTATTCTATATTAGTCATAGTATGTAGTAGAGCTCAATAGATTGGGAAGTAAGAAGCTCCTGTAAAATTAGTTGGAAGTTTACAATCATCAGAATAATATTTAAAAAAAAACATTCATATTTACCAATACTATAAAACTATTTACAAGTAAATAAGACTCGTATTTTCCAAATATTGGAAGGATTGAGATAAGTTTATTTCTATTTATTTAATAAGAAACTTGATTTTTGAAAAACTAGAATAAGAACTAAGAAGAGAATAATTACTAAAGTTTATGGACAAATTGTAGGATACAAAATGGGGATGAGCTCTGGATTTAACACTGTCAATCATGAGCATTGAGGTCATTAGAACATATGAGAGGGGAAGGGGCAATTAAAAAAGCACCGTTTGATGAATGGGATTAGCCCAAAATAGATGACTGTTCAATGCTATCCTAGGAATTGTCACATTTGTTAACCCAGTGAAAAATGAAGTGGTGAGGCATCCCGCTGAAATTAAGGACTTATAGCTGTCAAGAGTCAGAAGCCTTCGAGGAAAATAAAGTTGATGGATAAAAAAAATACGCAATTCTTTCCACTAATATTATTCAGTGAGCTGGTCAAGTTGTAAACTATACGGAGGGACGGAAAGTTCTCAAAACAAGATAATAAATTGGACGAGGAAAACAAGTGGGGAAGGATGATGGTACGATTCTCAGGTGCTAAAATACGCACATTCTAGTACCACAACGAGTCTATCATCAGTTATTATTACGGCTAATCTAATAATTCCCTCTATTGAGCCTATAGCCAAATCTGGAGCTTTACAGTGCCTTATAAGAATACCTATAGATACGGGCTAAGGAAAATGTAAATAAATGTTTCTCTTATAAAATCCACAATCATTATTCCGGCCCATTGCCAACCCTAGGCTGGTTCATTTGAATTGAACCACGTCCAATAATTTGAGCCTTGCAATCTTGCAGCTAGATCTTGACGGAATAAAAAATGGGATGATTTGATGGGAAACTATTTCCTTGCTTTTATAGATATATTAGTTTTATTTTTATACAATAATTATTGTATACTCACATTTTACTTAATTTGTAGATATATATCTCCTTTCCTTTTTTTTCGCACGCTAAATTTGAGTATACTAGTATATAACCTAATTACTGAGCAAGATTCCTTTAGAAACTCTAATGGGCTTGAGGGACAAGACTTTACAAATACGAGCGGATGAAAACATATCAACACTTGATTATTATTTTACAAGTAGCAATTTTATTGGGCTTTACGAGACATTCGTGTGCTCATATTATTACCAAACAAGTTGGAAGTCTCAAATATTCACATGTGTTTCTAAAGGAAATCAAGTCTACTCTCGCTATTCAAGAGCATTTTCTCCACAGGGGATAAAGTACTAGCACAGAAATATTTCCTTCCCATTTGTACAATGCTATTGTATTCCTTTTACAAAAGCGTATGATAATTATTATTATTAATAAAAATCTGAGATAAGGCTTAAAAAAGATAAAATTATTTCTGCGTCTGATGACAATTGTTTTGAAATAATAAAATACCATGCCTCGTATTTTTGAGTACTGCAGACGGGATTTTAAACTTAAACTATTTGCACTACAAGTAAATAAATTCCAATAAATTTGCTACAAGCCTAGCGTTTCAAAATATTTTTACAACGGTCACAACTGCCAGGAAAAATTGACAAAAGCAAAAATCCTACCTTTATCGGGTCTGGCTCAGTTTCGTTCCTGAGACGAGATTTCTCCCTACCTTCCTCACTTTGCCTAAGGGTCATGGGGACAATTCTCAGCGCCAACATGTGAGATATTTTCCTAGAAAACCCAGGAAATTTCTTAAATTTCCTGGTTTTTAAATTGAATAAACCTTAAAATTTATTCTTGAAAAATTTGGATGAAATAAACAACTGTTGAATTCAAAATCTGCAGAAAATTCCGACTGTGCTCCCCGTTCCTAACCCCTGTGACCTCAAAAATTGAGCAAGATCCATGAGACAAATTTTAGAAGAATCTGGAAACGAATTTACTATAAACTGGGGGAAGCAAATGTTCTGAGTTTCTCCCTTATGTAGGCTGAAGGTGGAGGGGGAATGGGTTTGTCTCATCCTGTTCTTAGATTGCCAGTAACTAGAATTAATAGTAAAATTCTTTCCTTGCGCTATTTACTTTCTTTAAGAGTAATGACGAAGACGCCGCTCTTTATGGACCACTAATCCACTTCCAGTTCTGTTATCATAAATTTGACAAAGCGACGTTTGTTTGTTTGAGAAGTTTGTGATTTCCATTTGCGTGACGATCTTCCAAAATGACATTTCAGCAGGCCCTCGCAATACAGAAGACATTGAAGCAGTTGTCCTTGCGGAGTCACATTTCCCCCATTTTAAAGCTAATTTATAGATTGCATTCTTTTGGCTCTATAACACATAAACAAACGTTTGTGACTCGTTAAGGGATCGGGTTTTGCTGTAGTTTCTCCGATTTATTGACGGCGAAGAGGTTGTCTAGAAGTTCATTGCAACGTAATCCTGAAGCATTATTTAAATTAATTTTTTCTTTTAAAAAATTCCAACGTTGTTATTGTTGCATTTTGAATAAACTGGAACCTGGGTTAATGAGGGGTAGAAAGGGTTTATTTTAAATAGATCAGAATGTCAATATTTACTTTAATTAGTACTAACTCCAGAGAGTAGGAATTGGTGAGGTAAAAATGAAATATTTTATATTATTGAGTTTCCTGATTTTGGCCAACCCCGAAGTTCCCACAGTGTCAGGAGCACTCATCGACATTGTTAATTCTGTATTTGGATTTGTCCAAGATCTGGTTAGCCCGATGTTGGTTATTCCCCGAAGATAAAGACAAAGCTGCACTACTGGTGAGCTTTGAGATCCATTTTTTTGACGCTATCAATTTCTATGTAAATATTGGCCCTAATTAGGGATTGTCGATTTGAAAATGCCGTGGCATATTGGGCATCATGCCTGCCCAAAATGCTCTGGCATTTTGGGCATTTTCAACTTTGGGCAAATACGTAGATTTTGGGCATATTCGGCACGGGCATTTTGGGCATTTTCATTCCTGGGCATATTCGGCATTTTGGGCATATTCAGCTCAAATTTTCGGGTCGATTACCTTTTCTAGACGTTATTTTTCGCCGCTACTACTTCCACTTGCTACTATCTGTACTGCACACTACCCCGCTCACATCGTTATAACTAAAAACGATTACTCGACAGTTTTAGCACACAGGTAAATAAATATGGTCAGTAGACAATTGTAGGAGTTGTAGTTTTTAAAACGTCTAACCATTGTTACTACTGGACAAAACTCACATTTTGGAATGCAATAAACTATGCCAACCTCAAAGCACTGATCAGAAAATTTGAGAAATTTTATTTACGCTGGTGGCGGAGCAACGTCTACAGAGGATGAGAGTCATACAAATCAACGTTCTGATGGGGAGGATTTGTTGATGGCGTATTTACCACTCGAGTCTTCTGATTAACTTTATACAAAATGCAACAAAATTGCATTCTTCAATAATTCAATATAAAGTGTCTATATGATACACAGCGAGTATCTTTTGAAATATAATACATTTACACCAAATTTCCATGTACGCCTTTAATATGATTTCATTTTAATAGTGAATAGTGGCATTTTTGGCTCGATTCTATTACTGAGTTTTACCTGCCAGAAATACCAAATATTCCCGGCTGAAAATGCCCAAAATGCCGAATATGCCCTGCCGAAAATGCCCAAATTCAGGGCATTTTTCCAATGTGCCAATATGCCCAAAAATATGGCACGTTGGCGGGCATTTTGGGCATATTCAGCTTGGCAGGCATATATGCAAGGGCATTTTCAATCGACATTCCCTAGCCCTAATCATTCACACCTATTACACACAGTAATCACCCCTCTAACCCACATAATCCAGTGGCTCTTCAAATATTTAAATTCCCCAGTTTGTAGCAACCTTAGGGAAAGTGTATGAATTCCTTTACAGAGTAGCCATGAAAATGAATATTTTTCCTGTACTTCGATCCTCCCTCGCATTTTTATATTCTGAGACCATAATTGTTGCCGCAGGAGCATCTTGTTCAACTCAAATGACTCATTATGATATGAGAAATTCCTTACAAGTGGATGTCTCAAAAAACATTTTTATTTCATTTTAGGACGTGATAATAGAGCACAGCGGCTATCCTGTGGAAGTTCATGAGGTAGAGACGGAAGATGGACATATTTTACCCCTTTACCGGATTCCTCATGGGATTGGGCAGGTGTCAACGAAGGAGCCCGTTCTCTTGATGCCATCCTGCTAGTTGAGTGCGTCTCAATATTTCTTCGTGTCCGCAGAAAAAGCATTGCGTAAGTTCCCTCCAGGACTTAATTTTAACAGCTCATTTCTGGGATTTAATTAGCTCAATAAAATATTTCAAACAGTTTCACTTGTCAAATAAAAAACGTTTGTTACTTTAGCATTCGCCCTTTCCAAGGCCAGCTATGATATCTGGGTAGCGAATAATCGAGCGTGTGAAGGCACCAGGCATAAAAATTTAACCCAGTCAGACTTCAAATACTGGGATTTCAGGTACAAGGAAAAACTGCGGCAATAGTTGATGTAACAAACTTCAATCGGACAATTTTTTTTATTCCCACCTAAATTTTTTTCCGAAAAATAATTTTGGACATTTTTGTAGGAAATGTTATGGGCTTTCAACATTATTTTTTAAAGGTCTTGGATTGAGAATTACGTCCATAACCGATAAAAGTAGGGAACAAGGTTAAAGAAATTTCCTGCCAGGAGAGACAGTTAGGAAATTGTAACGTTCTCAAAGCACCCTTATTTCGTGGAAGACCTTGCCGTTATACAAATCCTAATCTCGAAGCAAATTAAATGGAGTTCGTTCACAATTTATTATGAAAATACACACAAGACTGAATAAAGTCTTGGACGTCTAGTGACAAGCTCGGTATTTTGGAATCACTTTCGCTTCTTAAGCTTAATTATTTCCAACTTCGCTCCCTGTTTTCACCGGTCATGAGCACAATACTTAAAGTAGGGAACTATGAAATAGTGCATCAAAAAAACCATGAAAGTTTCTACATAAATCATCAAAATTATTTCTGAAAAACAAATCTGGGCTGGAGCTAAAAATTTGTCATTTAGAAATCCTTTATAAAGCCTACTTTGCCTTTGAACCCTGAAACCCCAAATATTGATGTGGGTTTATGAAACAATATTTAAAAATTTGGTACAGCATTTTCTAAAAACTGCAAAAATTAAATATTTTATGAGTAATTTCCTTTTTCGGGCCATAGAGAGCAATCGTTTTGAGTCATTCCGTAAGTTTTAACGACGACATGTGTGAAAATTTTCAGCGCCGATGAAATACATAGCCCGTTATGATGTCCCCGCAGTTATTGATCACGTTCTAAATACGACGAATTCTCCAGCGTTAGACTATGTGGCGTACTCTTTGGTAGGCTTGGTCGTTATTATGACTCTGGCGAGTCGACCTGATTATAATGATAAAATTCGGAAAATGGCAGTGATGGGAAGCGCATGTTACTCAACATCCGATAGCTCAACGTTATCCACACCAACTGGCTTAGTCGTAGCTAGCATAGTCTAGATCTTGAAGCATCTTCTACGGTTGGATTGTCAGGAGTGTGATGGGAGCTGGTGTATGTATTTCTTGTTATGAGATTTTTATCCTATTTTAATTCCAATGTTAGAATTCCATGGACTATTTTTTCAACGGGCAGTTCCCCTTGTACCGATATAAAGAAATTCTAATTGTAAGCACGATTTTCCGTGTCTGCCGTTTCCTAGGTATAGTAAAACCGTGTTTCAGCATATTTGCTCCACCGTTTAGCTCGAGACGTCTCAACGAGGTAATTTTATTACACATTTAACAAAAATTAAAGTACAACAACTGAAAAAACTACAGCCGACGCTTCTTATAACACCACTTCAACAGCTTGTACATCTGATTGCTGACGTCCTGAGAAAGTACTTTTGAAAAAAGCTTGTATTAGGAATAAAAACAGCATCACGGGTTCTCAACTGGGAGGGTTGTTTATATGAATGGCTTAGAATTGTGACTCTTAGAATATCCTTGACCACAGGTTGGAAGAAGACTGGCGCTCCGAGTATAGAACTCGGATCCCTTTATGGGGCTTGGCGTTCCTCCTAAAGTTTTCTTAAAAGAAAAAATGAAAGGAGAAGATTCGCTATTGGTAGAGTTGTTATAGAAAGAGTTGACTGTAAAAAAGATAGAAAGTTCATACTTCTATCCCCGTTGTTATTCTCTCATACTAAGGGAGGGAGGTTAGTAAGGACATAAATTTCCCCTGGGTTTAATACTGGAATGATTTTTTTAACAGACAGTTCTCCTACGATATTTTGAACCCTTAAGTCGTTCCTCAGCAAGAACTTCGGAGCAATTGATCTCAATTGAACAGAGTGGTCGCTGTCAGATGTATGATTTTGGAAAAGAGGGAAATCTGGAACACTATGGAACTCCCCAACCAGCACTCTATTACCTTCGAAATGTCACGGCGCAGTGCATGTTTGTGTACAGCGAAAGTGACAAATTCGCTCAACCTGAGGTAACTTCATTAAAAATAGTACGAGGGGGGGGGGCGTAGTCAAATATGGTTTCCCCTAAAGATGGAATGATTTTCAAGGGCTTGGAGTAAGAGTGTGCTGTACGAGGATGAATCAATTATTTGCAGGGACCTTACATTTTCCTAGAAGTGTTTTATTTCTCATTTTATCCTTTTATTTTAGAACTGAATTTTTTCCAAACTTTTAATTACAATAAATATGACAATTTTATACACAATAGATGACAAGTCCAATAGTAAAACGAGACTTCGTTATAAGAGCATTTTCAGTGTAGGAGTAAAAATATTTGGATACACTCCCCTTGATGCTATATGTTAATTGTCGACATCGTTCAAATAGAGCAGTTTAATTTTGCTCCTTCTATAGTATACTATTGTAGATGGGTACACTGTGCTAGAGTCAATTGATGGTGTAAACCTTGGGGGTGCTCTTCACAGACAGTGTACTATCCAGGTCATTTTGACCAGTAAAACGCCATAATGCAATATAACTTGGGCTTTTAATTTGAATGATCACAGAATACAGCCAGGACTTTGGCGGAACTTGGAAACAGTAAGAGCTTCATGTATGAAGTCAAAAGCAAAGAATTCGCTCATCTTGACTACATATTGGATGATGAAGTCAAACCTTTGGTCTATGACAAAGTTGTGGAATTCTTTGGCCAGAATTGAAACCCTCGCCTGATCCACCACCTACTATGTACAGTGTAGCACACAGATATTTTTAACACTTTTATTTCACAAAATTTAAAACTTGTAATTGAGATGATTTTTTTTCACATGCTCAATGTGATTCCCATTCTTGTGTACTATGAATCGGCAAAGGGCTTTCCACGGTCGTTACACTCGGTTGACCATGGACAGGTCGACTTTGCGCCACGTCTCCTACAGGACTTTCCAAAGCCCGTTTTCGGTTGTAGGAGCGCGACGCTCTAGGCGTTTTTTATGGTAGCCAAAACCAAAAAAACCATTTGGCTGGCGTCAGGCGACTTAATAGTTATTTCGCTATTTTTAATGATCTTCACACCGGTAGATTTCCTCACATCTTGAGCGTGGGCCTGAGTTTTCCGGGCAGTGTTGGAGGATGCCGTGTCATGGTGTATGAACACCTTGTCCAGGACCCCCCTGTAGACTGATGGAATGTGGCGATTCACTAGTGGCCTTAAAACACGGTCATTATAGCACTCTTTATTTATTTGTACTTTTCGTTGCACTTTAATAAAGGGCAACACTCCTCTACCACATATTACCCCAACCGCCATTACTGTCTTGAAGAACTTGTCCTAGTCCACGTACCAGTCTTCCGGAATTTTTTCCGTCTTGGTAACGTAAAAAATTCTTCATTTCCCCTTGGTATTCCGGACTTCGAATAAAGCCGCATCCAATGGCACTAAAATTTCGGACCTTTTGCCGGCAAGATGACGCTCATTCCGGATTCGGCTATTCGGTTTCCGATTGGCCATGTGGCGCTGGGTCAACTTATGAACTCGATGTTTGTGACGAATTTCCTTGTTGAGTTTAGAAATAATTTTTCTCACCGCACTCGGGGATAATTCTACTCTTCGAGAAATATCTTTCTGGGTAGGCGGGTTCACCTTGGACACCAATAATCGGATCTGGCTTACAATGGGTGGTTTTGCTTTGAGAGGCGGGTATTTCTTTTTCGGTGATGGAAGGGTACTAGCTTTAACTTTGCGCCTCAAACCTTTTTTATTTATTATATTGGTCACTGTCACATGGGAAATACTAATTCCCTGCACTTTAAGTTTCCTACTTATTGCACAGGAGCTAAATCCCCCCGTGGAAAGTCACAAAACTGTCCCCTCAACTTCCGGACTAAATTTCTTTGCCATTTTAATAAACACGGACGGTCGCATAAGCTCAATGTGAAGCCCTTAAATGGCGCACTAAATTACATTTAGCGGTTTGGCCCATACGTCATCAGTGACGACATTAAATGTTGTCTGAAAGTGTTAAAAATATCTGTGTGTTACCTATATGCTGGAGACTCATCCACTGACTCTCGCACGATCCAATTCATAAAATATTGATAATATTGACCGCAGTAATACTTCATTGAAAACATTACATAGGATTAATTACACCCCAAAGTAAAAGTCTAACTGGACTGGAACTCATTTCTGCATAGGCAATTGGTATTGGAAACAAGAATATTCATTTAAGAATATTGAGATCATTTGGATGCAGTTACTTGGAATAGGGTTGATTTGATGAAGCCCGTTCCAAAATTTTGAACTCACTGAGCTCCTTCTTGATATTAAAAATTAGAGCTGTAAGATTTGAGCGGAACCCCATTCATGTTCTTTTTACGGCATCAGTCTCGGATAATCACCATAATAACTATTAATATAATATAATGTATGTAATTATTATTATAGCCGAACAGTATCTAACTGTATATAACTCAACGATGGGATTCCGAAACGAGGAGAGGCGTTCCCTATCAAATTATATACTCCAATATTGTAATAATTATCATTTGTGGTGCACAAGTCTACTAATCTATTTTTATTACTCATGAAAATAAATTCCCATTGAGAACTGGGGTGAGACACTCTGCAAGTACATGGACGTAAGAATTAAAAAATTATTGTAAGTAAATTAAATGCATAATTTACACATTTTTCTATTAATTGACTCTTGCGAGTTGGAGATGATCAGATAGTTGACAGCTGTTGGGGTAGTTAGCATTGAAATTGATAGATTCTGGATTTTTCAAACTACACCCAAAGTATATAGGAAAGGGTGAAACCTACACATAGTGTGAATTAGCACTATGCAAGTGTAGGACAACCAACTCAGGAAATGCAAGTGAGGCATTGCAAAGCCACGTAATGACTGGCACACAAATGATCAGTGGATACATCCATGCATGTACGTATGTATTTATGTACATATAATACATGTAATTACATTTGCACATACATAAATTAGTTATAAAATATAAAATCTCGGCAGTGCTGGAAATTTGACAATTCAATAAATCCATTGCATTACATATGGGGATACAGAGGAGCAGTTTCGTATAATTATATCTACACAATTGTAACCACATGATTACGACAAAGTATAGACGTGCAATGGAGACATGAATAATTACCGACTCACTCTGTTCTCACAAACGTAAGTAAACACACCACAGTGATAAATAGAGGACCAGCATCCAGATGGATGCGTAGCCCGAAAGTGCATCTGTGAATGCAATGGAAGTGCATGGAGGCGAGCGCCCTAACTCATGTCCTCCCTTCGTGTGAGTGGAGATGAGAAGTAGATGCCAAGGAGGTTTTTGAGATTACAAGCAGAACATGTAAGTGGTCGTAAAAATTATGTAAACATGTTGGAAGGACAGGTTTGTCAACCGGTCTTGGATATTTTCAAACCCTCTCGAGCTTTATAATTACACGCGGACAGGTTTTTGAGCATTGAGAGAAGTGCGGACCCTGTGCACTCCTAACTTCAACTTCCATTCAATCGAGAGTCAGAAACGAATAAATTCCTCCATTGCTGAGTGTAGGCATTGTAAAAGTACAAACAAACATTAAATTAGATCTGAACGGGATATAGATAAGGTAACACACACCTTTGACGCCTTTGCAAATCTCGCCATTTAGCTTATTTTTTCAACCTCGATTCTAACGACAAGTCATTACTTGTGCAGAATGCAGCTATCAATGCTATCAATACATCAACTCCTGTGCTCCTCACCTGTCACCCCCAACCATTCATGCCAAAAGCGTGTTCCTTTAAATTCTAACCAGATGCCAATTTTTATTAATACTCACCAATTATAATAATCATGTAGTCCCACAGAACATTTTTCCTTTCATCTCACAATCCTACACACATTAATTTATGTATCTGTAATTATTACTATTTCATTTTTTTTTATACAAAAAAAAACCACAAAAATCCCCCTTAATCTTTTTAATCATGCAAACATTCTATCTCCTTTTTTTAAGGCTGTACTATTGACGTCCCTCATGATCCTGCATTACACGTGTTTGCACTTACAATTAGACAGTACAAGAACAGATTAGTCTCCCTATAACGGCACCCCCAGCCTTCCAATTGTCGGTCGTGATTGAGGAACGTTTCCTTAACTGAGTAGAATTCGGCACGTTCATAGATAATCACGGAGGAATCAGTGTGCCGTTAAAGGCGAGGGTCGCTATAGAGAGAGCCGACTGTACTAAAAGCTATAAGAGTACTATTCATTGGAGGATTTCCACTAAAGTTGGGAATTTGTAAAACTACTGCTGGGATGCTCTTGTTAATTTTTGTCTCCATGGAATAGAGGTCCATCACAAGAGTCAAGCATTGGAGTTCTGTGCTGTGACTGAGGTTAGCATTGTGTTGAAGGGGAATGTGTCTCAATATATTTTAAGGCTGTAATGACAATTCCTTCCAATGGAGGTGTGCTTTATGATGAGAGTTTACTGGAGGACTCTGATCAAGGTGTAGAATTAAATTGAGGGTGAACGGGACTTTGTCGAAGGATGTTATTCCCTGTAGAGAAAAGTGTCTTGAAGGGGTGTCCATTATAGCGGGAGTTGACTGATAACAGGAGGGAAGGAGAGTCTATGACGCGAGGTGCTGTAAAAAGATGAAGCAATATTGTATAGGTTGTAATTTATTTTGAACAAGGAAAGCGCTCCATGTTGACTCTGTAGTGATAATAATAAAAATGGATCAGAGAAGTAATGGGTTGGTGTAGATTCCTATTACGATTACTCTTTCAGGTTATGGTGGACAGAAAGTAGCATGAGAGGCTTTACTGCTGATTACTTTCTCTAAATACTCCAGGTAGCTTCCTATATGTACCAAATTAATTTTATCGCAGCGTGCAAGAGGCTGTAAATTATATGTGTTCATATGGGAGTGTGGAGGAAAGTTGCTAGATTCCCTTTTGGACTGGTCCAATGGAGCATTGACTATAGCTCGAAAGCTCCCAAGTGTTTTAATGGGGTGAAATGTGCTCAAATTGAAAATTTTTTCCTCACTAAATTTCATCTCTCCTCGTTTGCTCATTTAGGTTATGATTAATAGAATCTGAGACAAAGTGAACATAAAAGAACCAATCGCCTCCGATAAGAATGCTACAGTGTTTACAATATACTGTTGTTATTAGATACTCCTTGTAGTAGCAATTCCCCCCTCCCTCCTCCTGGCTCCAAAATTCCCTACCACCACAATTCTAATTTTCGGGGCGAAATGAGACAAACTTCCCCTTTCTTGTCAGTATGAATCATTTCGTAGATCTCCTTGTCCGTCGTCTCGATAACTGCCGAACCCATGTCCCAGACAATAATCCTAACTTCTCGCAGTAAGACATGACCTAAACAGTCAGGGGATGATATTTTCAATAGTAATATCTAATCTTGAGATAACAATCTTCGTGACGAGAAAGCGCGGCGCGCTGCCAAGGGGTCTCTTCTCCTTCCCTATAGATGTCGAATAGGAAGTGAGTATTCAAAGTTAGATCATTACAATATACAATGTACTTTGACTTTGATATGTACCCGAAAAACACACCAATTTCAATGTTAAAGTTGTAAACCTCCATGAGGTAACAAATTTACATTGAGCTAAACTGAATGTACGAAGAAATGTTTATCTTTAGAGAAAAGCTTCTTTTATATGTAGATGTTCGTAACTGAGAGAGAGAGAGCACAGTTAATGGAGGCTGAGGTATGCTCAAAAAATGAGAGTATGGATGAGGAGGAAGGGGTAGAAATAGTTACGTTCCCCTCACAAGGACTGTCATGAGAGGGTCTTGTGTAGTGAGAGTGAACTGTAGTTTCTCCCAAATTGAAAATGTTGTCATAGGGAAGTGGATTTTGTGCTCATGACGGGGATCAGTAGTCAATTATTCTACAGAGTTGGACCATTGCCCTCTTACTCTCTGATCTAGATGCTCTGTTAATGGGAATTATGAGGAAGGGCCTGTACATACAATCTGCTAATCGCTAATCCATATGCTACTATTTAGGAGCATATGGAGATCAGGGAATGGAAATCAGATATTGACATGACATTTATATTTCACAAGAGAACGCCAGCCGGTCCGTCTGACTCATCATTTATTATTGGATAATCTCTGGCAGCAGCCAACTCACAACAGTCAATCAATTATCAAAGTGCACCTTTCCAACTTGGATCTTCAACAAGCCTGCTCAAGCCCTCTCAATTCTAAAGACACTATTTCACATCAACAACCCCAACACATTCCTTATCATTTTTATTCATATTTACTTACTGCTAGTACTAACAAATTCAACTTACACTAATAATCCCATTAATTACTTTAATTTTAAATTCCTTGGTACATCCAGTACTCCCTCACTGTCCCCAACTATGCTGGAGCTTCCACAGGAGCCTTTCATTATCAGGGACCCCAAGCATTATAGAAGCTTACACGGTCACCTCTGTTTTTAATAGGCTTGATTACATGATACAGCGTCGTCTCCATATGGGCAAACCACTGTGTGAATATGTCTTATTATAAGAACCATTATCAAACAATAAACCTCCTGAGTTGCTCATATAATTACCTATAGGTATATGTACATACATAATAAGAGTACATATCGTAATTTATTGTAGTCACAATTCTTTAGAGCAGCATAACGGATTATTAAAACAATCCTCACTACTATTTTTTTTTCACTATAAATGGAAACACCTACAAAAGCTCTGTTCAAAATATGTATTTATTTTTGGGGTACCCCAACGAGCAGTTGACTTTTCATTTGTCTTTACAATAAGTATGCGTCCATGCAGAACATTCATCTGTCTAACAAATCAACAGTAAAGAACTGTGTCATGAGTAGGAGCCAGAATATGAGAGACACGTCCTCCTGTACCCTAACGTCAATATTTCTCTTCTTATCACCTCTTCATTAAAAGCTCCAAATACTCTCAGAGATGCTCTTCCAGTGAGATTCCACTGTAGTCCCGTGCAAATAAATACCGTAAATATTTAATTTGTACCATCGATTCGAAATGAGAATGTGAAATGGGAAGGGTATGTAAATTGTACGAGGCGAATGGGAAAACAATAAAAATATTTTACGAGTTAGTGGTTAGAGGTGATGACATATGATTTCCAATAAAAATATCTCTCAGTGGATACACAAGTGTATCTAATCTCGGCACTGAGGCTCTATATATCTGTATTTGCATGCATGGACGTACATAAATGGAGTAAATTTTGTAAAGAGAAGAGCGACAGGGACAATAAAAGTAACTCAAAGCCCACCGATGACTGAGCCGAAGAAAGTGAGGTGATTGTGCCTTCACAATAAAATGCCAATAAGGAGTTTTTTTATGAGATGTGAAAATGGGTCTTTGAATCAAAGGGCTAAGTGACGATACTGGCTCCTTTATTCCTATTCATAGTAGTTAACATGGACATGATTTGGTTTCGAGCCGAACATTTGATTCCCACAGAGCTATGGATGACCACTTGAGACAAATCATAATTATGATTCATAAGGAATCATAAGCCTTCTGGGACATGAAACACCCATCCAATCACATGTCACTTGACTCTCTTCAATGTCTGATTGATTCCTCCGCTCTCCGAGGCAACAATTTAAATTGCGAATCAACCAGCGGCAGCCGTCTCCATTTTTTATCCCCATATCCACAAGCACTTGTCACAAACACATACTTATCAACACCTCATCCATTCCCTACAGTAGTGGAGCGTTATAATAGAATCCCATCAGTAGTATTGTCAAGGGGTGACTTCACTTATCCCTAATTATTTACAGTGTACGGTCTCTATATGGGATCCCCTTCCATCAGGAATTTTACCTGAGGATCCCACTATTTTGAACACATTTCCATTTACTCCCAGTTAATTTCCCTCCTGATATTTCCGCTCATTTCCATTTCACACAATCCTATCCTTTCTTTTTTAAGTCTCGACATGTAATTATTACAGTTAGAAAAGGGAAACTTTCCTCATTTAGGATTGCTTGTATAGAAAGGGTGCACTGTGCACAGTCTGGAATCCTACATGCCAAACCTAGCGATGAGTGTTTTTGTCTCTAACCAAATCGTTTTATTTTTTACAATATGTTTACAAACTTCGACACATTTGCTTCCTCGTACAAATTTTGATTCACAATTGAGTTTTTTTAACTTTAAGGTTACTTCATGACAATTGACTGTAATCAAGCAGAAGACTCTCATTAAAATACTCTCCGTAACAAGAGACTTGTCTCTACGGGTGGCTGGACGTGATTTCCCGAGAATTAGAATCGATATGCTGATTCATACCTTCACTAATAGGATGACACTGCCTTACATATCTAGTAGCTACCTATGTATGTACGTAGATAGATACGTATAACGGGAAAAAATCCAGCGGATGATTTGACGATATTAGAAGTTGAAGTTACATCCGACCTCCTACCCAGTAGATATGTGGGTGCCGTTTTAATTGGAATGTACATAGTTCCGGTTTTACATATGTGGCTTGGGAAAGTTGGCTCTTCTTAGAAAATGTGAATGTCAGTGGGGATGGAGATGTTCAATTCTGGGAATAGCAATAGCTCCATTTAAAATACCTCATCCCTATCATATCCTGTACCAGACGCTTGGGATAATTTTGTAATTTTTCCCTGCAAGTTCATTAAGTCATAATTATTTATTGTTAGTAATTTATTCCGTAGACACGATGCAAATTAAATCAAGGGATTTGTAGTCAATTTAATGACCATAGACAAGGTAGACAACCACAAAGGAAATCAAGGGATTGACATGGAGCAAGAGATACTTGTTTCTCCTCTGCCAATCCAAGGAGTTTATATTTATGTAATTACATATTGTGTTAGTCCAACTATAGCGGATGCCCTTGTAGGTGTATTCTCTCCAAAGGAGCACCAATATTCCGACTCAATCCCGAAGTATCCTTATGTGGATTCTTCTCCATATAGCAGCCCTCCTCCATTCCTGCTCCTATAGCTAGAGTGTACTGCATAAATAGATTCTACGTACGTATTTGTGTACCTATATCTGCACAGTTGCATACAAGTGTGTTATATTTATATAATTATAATCAGTTTTTACAATAATTGTATCAGCAAGTGAGCAGTAAATATTTTATAGAGTGCACTCTCTTTAGAGAAGCACCCCTCAAGGGGACAGCACATTAAAACCTTACAATTGCAGACTCACATGAGGAGGTGAAAACATTGTGTTCAATGGGAATGTGTCCAAATATATTTGCTCCCATAAAGACAGTTCCCCTTAAGGGGGGTCGGTAATAGAAATAGTAGCTCCATATTTAAATGCTTTCGTCTGACTGTGAACGTAAGAATTTTGGACGTAAAACTTTGCCCAAACTTTGTGTAAACTTCCGTTGATTTTCATTGGAAGCCCATCTCTTAATGATTCCTTCCCAGAACATCATCTCTTATGAGGAGATGTGTGAGCATCGAGCGGACACTGTAATTACGTGTGTAGATAGATATATGGAAAGGTAATAACCAGTGAGTGGACTTGATTTATGGAGTCTTGAAGACTAACTAAGCAGGTGTCGGTGACTACTGACGTCTTTGACGCCACTGATGCAATGCTATTGAAAAGATGGGATTGCTAGTCGTTGAAGGCTCTTCTCTAATAATTTCCCTCCTGGAACAAATCCAAATTGCAAATTCCAATGCTCCTCATAGGTGAGTCACTCTTCGGATGTGTTTAGTACAGTGAGAGGCCCCGGCCTGACAAAGGCCAACCACAACCTCTCCACATGGGCATCCTTTCCAATGAGGGAGAGGAAATTGGAGGAAACTGAAACCACTTTCCGTTGACAAGTTAGAAGCAATTAAAGAAAATGATAATCTCCACAATCACAAGAGCAATGGTCAAGTGGTTGAACTTGTGATTCCAATGATTTGTCGATTCGAGCCGAACATTCATAACAAGCGGAAATTATCTCACAATTTCAACTGGTTATGTAGGTCGACATTATACTCTACAGTGGACTCCCGCTACAAGGGGCCCCTTTCCTAGAACTTTCTACAAGGATCCCAAAAATTTCAAACTCCGGGAAGTAGAAAATTTACATTGGGTCGGGCTGGAATTTTGGTCTCTAATAGTAAGAGCCCCTGTGCATTAAATTCTCTTTCCAAGAGCTCATATTAAAAAGTACAAAATTTGACAATGAAAATCCCAAGATGTTGTGAAGAACGAAATTAAGGTTGTATTGAGCGGGAATGTGTGGGCATATTTTTGTTCCAGGGAAAATGATTGAGCCGAGGGGGTTTTTCATAGCCAGAGTTGACAGTACAGTAAGGAATGAGTATACCATTAGGAAGGTAGTGGGCTGGAGTGGAGCCAAGAAAAATGATGTGCATGGGATCATTGGAGAGATTGGAGTGGATGAGAGGGATGATGAGCGGCTGAAATGGCCAGGAATGGTCCGAAATGCAAATGAGGAATGCAAATGAAATGAAATCATGTTAAATGAGATTGTAATTGTTTGATCAGATTTCCTTCCATTTACATATCACATTATTCATTAGTCATCACTTGGCTAATTTATCGACACTGCAAAACACCAACCACTTTATTACACCAAATTATCTCTACTTAACAACTTGGTTGACTAGATCGAGAGAGATGGAAAGAGAGAGAGAGAGAGGGAGAGAGAGAGAGAGAGCAAGGCTTTCCAATGTATTTATTATGTGCAGTCAGTACTCACCGTAAAGTGACCCCCTTAAAAGAGCGTTCTTTCTGTACGAGCCAAAATGTTTAGATACATAGATTCTCGTACAATGTACCACTGCTGATTTTTCTCCTTACATAACAGCATCCCAATATGCACTTCAAATCCGGCTAATTTTTATGAGTGATCTGTCTGGGGAGACTGCACTGCAGGCATATGTAAATACCTCACTGTTCCAAAACATTCTCTCTCAGGTGTTGAGTCTCATCGTCTGAAGGATCGTAAGCTGCCCAGACACCTCTGTATAGTCAATTGTAGGCCGAAGTTGCTTAAATGAACTTGTTTTCTCTCTCCTCTCTCGCTCCTCGAAATACAATACAGTGGAATCTCACTATTAGATAGACCCTCTTATCAGAGCCTTGTCTCAGTAGAAAATGTATTCTCTCACATTTGAGTTCATTTTCAGGAATAGTTTTACTTTTGCACAAGAGCTGGGCATCCCAAGCGTGGGATTTGTCTCCTTCCAGGGTTGCTCCTGCAAAAGGAGTGTACTGTGTGCTTGGACTTGACCATACTGGAAGCTACACAGGAATCAGTCAGAGGAATTTGGAATATTTTTTTGGAAAAGGTATTGATATATGCCAGTGGCCTGAAGCTGGGATTCAGCAACTATCATTCATTTCCAGAACTTCTGATCCCAGGATTTTTAGTAATATCCAGGGACTGTAATCTCTCTCTATGAGATGCCCCCTTATAAGGAAATGCTACCTTTAGGGGTAAAGAATTCCGAGAAATATTTCTTTTTACAAAATGTTGATTTTTATTGTACTGTAATAATTATTATTTTGGGGATACCCAAGTACAATCTACATAATTAGGTAAAAATATTATTTGCAAAAGTAGAATTTCGATCGTTGAGGGGGTGCTTGAATATAGAGAGCACAGTGTAATTGTATAGACGGGAGGATGAGGAATGGCCAAAAGGAAGAAGAGCAAGTGTGAGAATGGTCTCAGTGATGACCATTGAGCTGATAAGGGAAATGTTTGTATTTTATTGTTCCTGTAAGATTTTTCCTTCCCTCGTATTAGTATTCAGGGGAGATGTGGTTGGAGAGATTTTCTCAATTTATTCAACTGTAGGTTTTAGTGGTAAAAAAGTAAATCAACAGACGAAATACTTAATGAATGCTTTCCTCACATTCATTCCCAATTCCCTTGTATTTTCATTGGGAGGAAGCAGACTGTTCTCACTTCTCACCTTTGGGAATCCTACAGAGTCTTATCTGTATGCTACGAGCTCATTGAGCCTCTCAATAATTATTATTCCCTTGTAAATGGCCCCCATAACTTGTCACATTTCCAGCACTTGTTATTTATCATTTATGTAAATCTCTCACTCAATCCCACTTATACCGCTCTCTCACTCAATTTCACTCCCTTTCCTCCTCGGGATCTCTTCCTTCCATATAGGCTCGGCCAAGGGATATTATCCGGGTATTTCTAGTGGCCCCAGAATTAATAATCAGCAATCATTGACGGGTTAAAAAACTTTTTAGGGAAAATATTTTAAATTAAAAAAAATGCAAGGATATTAATTATTGCTGGAATATTAATTAGTACACCGAATTTTTAGAGACTTCTAATGAAGTTTGTATTTTTTTAACTAATTGCAAGTTCAATTATGTTAACGTCTCTATAAATGCTAATAAAACAGGGGCAGTAAAACTCACTGTGCGAAATACCAGGATTTGGTTAGTATTTGGAATTCATGGTGCTGTTGCTGTGAGAGACAGCTCTTGCTAAATAAAACATTCCCAATATTTTTTAGGCTCATGCCCGTTTACCATAGTGTAATTTTTGTCTGGGACTTACAGTGTGCCGGAGTGAGAGTGAGATTTGGCCAGGAGATTGGGAGGGATGTGATGGAGTTTGTGGACTGTATTGGAAGAAGGTAGGGAGAGAGGGTGGTGAGGACGACGAGAATGATGTGTGCTTTTGACTGGAGAAGTTGACATGATGCTGGCATTTGGCAATCGAGGAAAAAGGGCCGGTGATTGGATTATTTGGAGAAGTATATTGCTTATTGCACGGTGATGATATTTTTTATGCTTCCTGCTGGCATCTCCTCGAGAACGGGAGCATCTCACTGAGGACGTGGAATAAGTGGAGCTTCGAGAAGAAAAGAATAGGTAACAAATGATGAGAGTCATTGAATCGGTTTTTACTCTCTACAGCCCTCTCAAGTCATAAATTAGACTTTTATCTCCACCACGTGTCAGTGGAGGTTAATTCGATTCTTTGACCTTTCCTTGTACGCATCAGCTTCTGTACTCTAAGTAGGCCCTATAGGGCTACGCACATATTACCTCAGCAATGTCATGCACATATATGTTTGTATTTGTAATTTGTATTCATGCATACGCCTTCGTAATGTGTATTCATACCTTTGTATTTCCTATGTACGGACGTACATATGCACATGATGTACTCTCCGTTGTCCTGCCTGCAACCAACAAGCCTCTCCTTATGAATCTCCAACTTATGCACTTCACATAAGCTTAGTATTTTTATTAATTCCTATGTAATAATTATTATTATAGCCGACTCTCTTTATAGGAATTTCCCGCATATCCAGTCTTTCCCTGTAACCACTCACTAAAATACTCCTCAGAATTAGACTCACAAGGAAAATCATATGGACCAACAGCTCCCTTACAAAAATTCAAACACCAAGGGTGTCGTACTAAGGAGAGCCGACGGTATGTATGTATTATTTATCCATGCAGGAATGGAAGTGAGGAACTGTATCATTTGATAGCACTCTTATCTTCCCTATTGTTCCTAACCGTCCTTTTTAAAAGTCCATATTGAAATGGTCCCGACAATTTATCATTAATTTTTAACGAGGTAACTTCCACCAGCACATCTCTGTGGCTTCCAAATGATTCAGTAATCAGTACATACATACATTATTTAGTATGGGTAGGTATGAATGTATAAGTATATCCAGCCATCACTGAACCAAATTCAGCCGTAAATAAGTACTCTGGTTTTTCATTGACTTCAAAATTCCATGTCAAAATTGAAATTCTACCCTCTTGCCGTAACGTGAGTCTTTTCTGGTGAAATCGTTAATAATTCCTAGTACTTACCCTGCAGTACTTCAAAATTCGGACTTTTGTTGCTAAAATAATATTTATTTATTTAATAGTTATTATATTATTTAGCGTATTTGGATAAAAACTCAATGGATGAAGTCAAAATTATTACTAAAGATAGAACCATGGTTAGTACGGAGATTCATTTTCAGGAGTAAAGGTGCTAAAAATAAGAGTTTTTGATCTGGCCATTTTTTCATGGATAATCTGTTGTTTACAAAAACAATTGAAAAAACGGATTTGTAACAAATTTCAAGGAGATTCATTTGAGTCTAGTATAAGGTATCCAAGTCCAAATTACTCCCATGGGGGTCAAAAATATAAGGCAAGATTGAGAAAACAAAACAAAATTTGCTTTTTTAAGACAATTCAACAAAACTTGATTTACAATCTCAGCTCCTGAGACCTCAATTTTTGACTTGGGAATATATATAGACTCAAATGAATTTCCGTAAAATTTTATACAGTACATAGTTTAAAATTTTTTTTAGAAACGACAGACCGTTTAAAAAATCTGCAATAAGATTTCCTAGATCAAAGCAGAAATTCTTCTACAGATAAAGCTAATTATCTAACAAGCAAAGTCTTCCGATGTGACCTTCAGAATTAAATGAAAATTGGTGGAATTGTAGGCACTACTAATAGTGTTCACACAAACCACAAACTTGATGCCATCTCCTCTGGGTTCGGGCAGTAGGACATTTGAAAGTTTGATTTTTTTTGAAAGTTTGACAAATATTTAATTTTAATTATAATTTTTAGATAAATATTATTATTTTCACTTTTACAACCGAAAAACAATGTAAATGTATCAACACGTACATACGTAAACTTTTTCAATGTAAAATTGCATTTATATTTCATTACGAGGTTATACATTTATTTGAGACAAATTATAGACGAATTGAATAAAATAATTCCTACAATGTTGAGAATTGGCTTATTTCTGCTCAAATTGTGTACCCTTGAAGACGGGACTAGAGTATCTTTATGTATGAACATGTTTTGAGCATGTGTGAACATTGGTTTGGATTTTGTTCGAGTTGCGAAAATGGATTTTTCTTATGGGATTTAACATGAAAGAATTCAAGCGAGGAAGGGTCCCCTCTGTCAAACTTTCAAAAAAAATCAAACTTTCAAATGTCCTACTGCCCGAACCCAGAGGAGATGGCATCAAGTTTGTGGTTTGTGTGAACACTATTAGTAGTGCCTACAATTCCACCAATTTTCATTTAATTCTGAAGGTCGCATCGGAAGACCTTGCTTGTAAGACAATTTATTCTGTCACTGGAGATTGATCCTTAACAGAATAGAATTATTATTAAAACTCAAATGTTAACCACGATTAAAATTGTCGAAAAAGCGGATTTCGGAATCCATCACGAAATTTATAACATTCCAATAATTTTTGACTGGGCTGTGCTGGGTCGTTATTTTTTGTTTTTTACATGATTATCTATAAAATTAAATAGTTATAATTTTAAAGCTAGTTAATAATTGTCCTAGCAAAAGTAAAATGTCGACATTTTAGTCTTTGAAAAACTTTCGTCGTCCTATTCACAGTTGTTGTTGCCTCCAGGATTTATCTGAGACTACTTCCAAGATTTCTAAAATTACTATTTGATAAAGTTTTTGAATTCATAAACAATTTTCAAAAATTCATCTCGACTAGGGTTTAAAATTTTGACAAATAATCGAATAATAGTAATCCAGAACCATTTTTATTTTTGAAAATATGTAATAACCTTTCAATGGGTTGCCTGCTATCTGCCCTTAACGATTCATTTAGGAACTATTTACATTTTAAATGTAAAATACTCAGTGACCACCATTATGTCAAAAAGGTTGTAAAAATTTAAACGGGATGATTTAAAATGAGGATTTTAGCCTCAAGCCACAATAAATTTGAATCATAAACTACAGTCGGTAATATTTCTTCTGGCTCATCTCATAAAGAAAATTCCCGGTATAGGAGAAGTGGGGATGATATTCTTCCAAGAGTATATTTGTTTAGTGGTTACTTGACGTGCTAAATTATGTTTCTACAATAACACGTCACACACGATATCCAAGGGACATCCGCCAATATATGGGAGGTTTAGCAATAGCGAGGGTTGATTTGTTTGAAAAATATCCCCATAGAATTGTGTATATATTGCTATATTCGAACCTAATAATCCTCCCATTGTTGCCTTCATCCTTTAACACTCAGTACAGATTGGAAAAAAATGGCGCGAAGTCAATTTGGTCCGAAATTTAAAACTGGAAATTTTAAATGGCATTTAACATGGAGAAATACAAGTTTCACCTACCCCTAAACGTACCCGAAATATGATACGTTTATGCATCAATGTGGTCATACCATAATCGATCGAGATTTTACTCTAATTATGTTCTCTTGATGCATTTTTCTTTGAAGGAAAATACACTGTTGTTAATGTTCTCATTTCATTCAGCATTTATCATGTTAATAGCAAGTGGATGATTTAATTTGGTTCAAAATGCATCTCGACCAATAGTCTACATGGTCGTATAAAATTAGGTAAGGGTAAAAAGTTCACTCTTGTAAGTATAGATATTTGTAATGTATTTTATTCGCAGCCTCCCTATACATTATTATACTATGCAAAATTGAACTTTTTACCCTTACCTAATCTCATATAATTACATTAATTTCACTTCGTATCTTCAATAATTAAATAAAATCTTGTGCACATTCGCACCCCATTGCTTGTTCACACATCAAACTACTTTCAAGGGATATTTTGACATTTAATCCAGTTGACTAAACTTGTGTAGCTATTGGATAGGGACTTAGGGGACATCATCAAGTAGACAACAGAATTTACAAGTCGATAAGATTACATGAATTAGTCTGGAAAAGTGCTTACCTTGGTCACACAATCAAACTTTTGTACTCAACGAGTATAATGTTTGTACCGAGACGATTGGTGAACATCAAGGATCACCAGCTAAGGTAAATGAATTGCACTGAACTAAAATATTATCAATGATTATTTACTAGCAAATACTGAATATTGTATTTAATAATGACAACTGTAGTGCATTGTACAGTACACACTCCTTACAAGAGCACCCCTTAGAGGGTAAAACTCTTTCACTGATTGTGAGCATACTCTTGTAAGGAGGAAACACGTTCTGGTATACGGGAATGTATTAAAATTTATGTGATGGATTAGTGACTGTGTTCTAATGACATGGTCTAATAAGAGTGTGCCATACATGAATCTGTAAGGGTGATAGCGGAGGCCGTGCTATGATGAAAAGGGTCTGTATTAGGGGTGAGTATCTCGTTGGTTTTAAAATTCTCGTTTGTCTCGTTCTCGTTTCTGAAAAAAATACGAGAACGAGATATTTTGAGAACGAGAGTAGCGAGAGTAAGCAACGCACGAGACAGGGCAAAAACATGGTTTTTGTGCTGAAATATATGCAATTTAATTGTTGCCTGCACAAATTCTGGTGAAAGAACGTACAAATTTATTTAATTTCACAAATCGGAACAAATCCAAGGTGCAAAATAATTATTATTTATGTAAAATGTATGAAATGTGAAACATGGAAGTCTTGAAAAGAATTAAGGAAGACCCACCGCAATAAAAGCTAGTACCAAGAACTGCAAAATGTCTTAATTGACAAAATGGTGTAACAAAACACCCCATTTTTCAGTTTGATATGGGCTTCAACAAGATTTAATTGCAAACGATATTCTCGTTAAATAAAGCGAGATGTCTCGTACTGTCTCGTTGATGAATAAAGAGCGAGATAAACGAGATTCTCGTCTCGTTGTCTCGTTATACTCACCCCTAGTCTGTATCTAACCGGAGTTGTTTCATGGGGTCCAGACAGTCGTGGCTGTGTGTATGGTGGGGTGAAAGTTCACTGGGAATTTATTAAATGCATGAAAACGTAAATCAAATGTAGTAACTAATGGCCAATGGGAATTTTATTTAGGAAAATTTTTAAAAGAAAAGAATAATGCCAAATTAGTGCACTTACATGTCAATTATTATACATCATTTGAGATTTTATGTATTTAAAAATAGCCCTTACACCCGTATTAAAATACAAACAATATTCAAATTATTTTCAATTAAATTTAAATCATACCAGATATTTCCATAGGCAACATTAACAGATTCGATTCAATAGAGCTTGTCCCACACCATCAAGGTTGTTAGGATAAATGAGATCAGGAATGCCTCCACAGGATTTTCCTGGAGGTTTTCCATACCTACTACATAAGTATGGAAACCTACATTACATTAATCAAACATTCAAGCTTCCTTCACATTTTTAGGTTCTGAGACACCGCGGAAGCATTATTGTTGACTTAGGAAGAAAAACATTTCCCGCCAAAATCAAAAACTGAAGAAATCGACACTCTGAAATAACCGACTTTGCATGACGTTTCTTGGCCTCGTGGCCTCAAATATTGACCCAGGTCATTCAACTAAATTTTAGAAAATCTGGAAAATAATTTGTTATAAAGTGGGGGAATCAAATATTTGATGAGTTACTTCCTTATGTAGGCTAGAGGGTGGAGGGAATAATTATGGTCACTTGTACAGCCCTTACAACAGGTAACATATGCGTCCACAGAATTACTGTTACGCTTCTCTAAAATGTTAAATACCGGTATCTATGGTCCCCACCACGACCCCTTCTCCGTGATATCCTTCTGCCCAGAATCTGGTGCATAAATTGTTTTTACTCCCCATTGATTGGGATCCATATCGTGTCCTCGGGCTGGAAAGTAGAGCCGCTAGATTACACCGATAATAAAATCTGTCCGCCCGAGTTTATTTTACGTCGTCCATTCCTTCCAGCGTTAAAACAATTGTTTCCATGTCAATGCCTTTGACGATGAGCTCGTTGGTCATCCAGGACTGGAAGACTTGGAAATATTTCTCCGGATTATGACCCTCTAAGAGCGACCGGACTTTGTGTTGGGTGGTGTCAGCATGGTCCTTTAGTAGTTGTTCCAAAATTTTCCTTTTGGAAGTCCGAGTTGTCAGTGTGCTTAAGCCCAGGACAGCCCAGGAAAGGTCTCTCGAATGTCCCATGTAGTGCTCTTCCTGGCAGAAATGAAAACAGTCAGAGTTTGCTGGATTCGGAGTTGTTGGAAGATCTTCGGATCGATTTTCGATTGACTTTGCCAACACCGGGTGCACTAGCTCACATAAAAGAATTACTGAGATTTTTATTTCCTCTCTAAAATCTAAAATCTAAAGTGTATTTGATAATTGAAAAGTCTTTCTAAAATATTTAGTTTTATGAGATGTCTAAAGTAAGATCTAGTTACAGTATGAGATGAACAGACCAGTGCTAGTATTTATATTCACTGTTAATGCTATAAACTGACATCAGGACATGCAAATTTCATTGGCTTCCACCGTTGACTGGGATACATTGTGCTTAAATGAACTCTCGGTTTAGTTCAGAATACCAGCTGTAGTGTCTACTCTAACTTTTGTTTTACAAAAATAGCCCCAAAAGTAGTAGAATCTTTTTGCGTTTGAATTCCAAGGAATCTTAAATTACAAGGACGAAATTCCCATTTTGGTAAATAGCAAAGTGTCCAAATCTCTCTGTCACTGCAGAGAAAATTTCCTCACAAGATAGTCCCTCGTAACGAGAGTTCACTGTGAATATTGAGGTCCCAAAAGTATTTTCTAAAGCCTCATGAACTGACTTTTGTTATTTTAGTAGAGTGTCCTAGTTACCCTAATGGTATTTTGTTAGCATGTAATCCTACCGAGGAGTTGCAAATAGGTGGACGCGTACCGGTTGATTTTACGAAGATACGAGTGACTGGAGCAATTTACGATGAAATATCGACTTGGACAAATGAAAATAAATGCGTCGGGGAGGGTATTCGTGCCGATGGGGAGATACACACAAATACAATGTACTCTTCCTACAAGGGACCTCCTTCAACCAGTATTCTTTCCATGTGAGTAAAATTCTTTCCATCTTTTTTAAGGCTTATATTTGTATACCAGCATTTTTTAGCAAAGGCCTCATTGTATACTCTGACAGCGGCTCTCATGAGCGATGTACACTGTACTACGGAGATGGACTCTTGTTCGTGTAAAAATCCAAGGAACTTTAGTCTTCGTAATGGGACATGCAAATCCACGCTGACTATACACAGTAGTATTTATAATAAACTAACGCGGATGTGTAAACAGTAGGTGACATCTGCTAAGATGCAAAATTTAGAATCTCCCCAGGTTTGATTCAAAATAACGTCAAGAAGGCAGTCGTTTTTAAGAGAAAAAAGGTACGCCCTGGAGAAAATTCTGAAAAAATTCTTAAAATACTAAACAAAACACGCCTAGGACATTTGTTACAAGCACAAGTAAGTTATATCCAGCAAATCGTTAAAACATCCAATAACTGTTTCCGAGAGATGAATGAACACGCCGAAAATATGTAAATCCTACAGTTAAAACACCTTGTGGGAAGAAAACTGACCATTAGATTTTTTCCCATGCATAATTTAATATCCCAGAAATTGTGAGCCATAGAAATTAGGTAGGGAATTTTCGACAAGTAAAATTACACGATTGGGAAGATCCTCAAAAATCGAAAGTAAATATGCACAAATTATTATTATTGTTAAGAAGGAGAAATAAACTGTTATTATTAAGAAGGAGAAATAAACTGTTATTATTAAGAAGGAGAAATAAACTGTTATTGTTAAGAAGGAGAAATAAACTGGATGGAAATTATTTTGAAACTTAACTGAATTATTATGTGGCAAATTAAAAGAAGCAAAAATGGATCTCGGGTAATTTTGAAGAAGAAAAAAAGAGTGAGAAAACACAATTAATAATAAAATCCAAAAATACAGATATTTAAACCAAAGTTATTCATTTTTGTGTGGATGGGAACAAGTTTGAAGATACAGACGCATCGTTGTTACTCAAAGTCCGGGGGACATTTGATTTTGTATCTTAGCCCCGATATATTTACATGTGTGAAGAGGAATCTGAAAGGAGAGTGAAGGAGCAGAAGAGAAACGTTTGCAAAAAAAAGTGATGGACTTGATAAAAAAAGCTCCGATGGTTTTCCTCTGGTAATTTGACTGCATATTGTGTATAGACTCTTTGTTGCTCAACTTTGTGGAGACACCCTACCGATTCGGCTGACAAACCGCGAACGTAAAGGCGTTTGGGAAACTTTTGACTCCTTGCAAAAACGTTCACTTCTTCGTCTTCGTCTTGTTCCAAGTGATAATAGTCAGAAAATAATAATAGGAAAAGGGAAGCATCCCAAGGGTTTTTTCCCCTTCATCCACATCCATCGAGTACACATGGGAGAGATGAGAAGGAGAAGAGGTTTTTCACCGTTTCTATTTTGTTATATTCTTGGGCAGATAGGAGATTGAATGGGCAATCCAGGGCCACCATACCATTTAACTCTCTGCATACTTTATAACTGTCCTGCTGTGAGCTCTTAAACCCTTCCAATCAAATCTCATCCAGTCTCATCTTTTCCCTCTTTTCTTCTGTCCACGTCCATCTCCACTCCACCAACAATGATCACATCTATATTTCCCTTCCATTACTATGTATGTGCCAGCTCCTCCGAGAGTCATGTCTTCCCAGGAGTTTACTGCCTTATTATGCATTAGTTCCTTATACAGTGTCTGCTCCCTGTAGTCCACCCCTTTCCAAGACCATTTTCTCTGCAATGGGAGAAATATCTGGGCGCCTTCAAAGTTTACCCAAATATTAATTTGTTGTTGTTGTGAGAGCATAGACTACTCTCAGAGGCACAGGAGGATGCTCTGTATGGATGTTCTGCAAAGGGACCATGCCTTGAAACTAGTACTGTCTCATCCCATGGATAAACATTTAAGGTCTGACTGTATTTACCAAGTGTACTGGGAAATCAATACTATTTAGAAATAATTGTGAGCGCATGTTGCTGCTGCATCAGGTGCTACAGGAAAAATTAAAAATATGTGTCAAAACCAGTCATTACTAAAGAAGTTGTCTTGACGAGGGGTCCGTTGTAGAGAGGTTGACTGTACTATTGGCGAGAGATGGGTAGTTGGGCACTGGGTTGAAGACATCTGTAGAAAGCGATGCCTGAGTGCGTGGATTTACGTAAAGGATGGAATGCATATGTACGCACTGGTCTAATCACTATGGTTACGAGGATGATTGTTGTTTGGCAAAACCTCTGCATTATTGAGGAGATGCGAAAGGGCCAAAGGATAATTTTGTGTGTGTGTGTATGTACATATGTATGTGTGTGTGTATGTATGTGTGTGTGTGAAAAAGAAGGGAAGCACCAGAGAGTGAGGATGAGAGATGCCCCGAACCCATTTCCAATGCAAATTCATTTGAATTCGATTCATCCTCCTTCCAACCATTTGATCTCCCATTTAAATCTCGTCCATCACTTGTTTTGTTATTGGAGGCAAATAAAAGACCTCTCTTTAATTCTCCCTTTCCTTTCCACGATAAATAAATCGCCCGCATACTTCTCATTACATTTAACAGCCCCCATAAAATAACATCACTTCAATCCCAATGACCAACTCTTCACTTTCTTTTGTAGGATTTTTATCATGAAAGCAACAGCTCCGCTCCAACTTTCCTTCAGGCTGTACCATCTACAAATAATTATGTATATACAGTCATACATTATCTTCTTTGAATTATTAGCAGGAGGGATTTTTGGCCATGCAAAGCCCATACGAGGGCTAAGATTCCCTATATTATTATTCAGGATGTGGACTAATGCAAAATCATTGGGAGGAAAATGTAATGTCAATAAATGGATACACTCTTCATTTCAAACAAATCCTACAATTCCATTGGGTAGTTTGATGCGTGTGCAAATGACTTCATTTGTTTAATTTATTTTGACCCTCTGCTCAGTACAGAATTCCCAAGAGGAGCAAAATTGATAATTAGGTTAAAATTCTGCTGGAAATCATCTGGAGAATTAACGTTGCGGTAAAAAAAATACTGGAATGTGCTAAAAAAGTTGGTCTCACTATATATTGAGAAGTTGCTCTTCTCTAATACATAGCATTGAAGTCTCTAATAGCGAGAGCAAACTGCAATAATTATTACATTGTTTGAAACTGCGTCCTTAATTGGCATTATTTTTAGCTTGGACAATAAGTTGCAGCGCTTTAGCTATGTATGATGTTTTATAGTGTCTGATCAAAACATTTTCACTAAAATAGCTCAAATGATATTACAAAAATATTGCAAAAATCCAGAATTTCCAAATTGACCCAGTAGGTGCCGTTTCCTACAAGGTCTAGGAACATTTTAGGCGAAATTCATCTTAAAGCAAGAGACAGACAAAATTCTGATGCTCAAATATTCAAATTCATTACGCATTCGCATTCATTGCAATAATGCCATAAGCAAAATATTTGCAGTGACTTAAAAAAAAACTATTTTAAAGTGAAAGTAAAAAATTATAATAATTCAAAAAACTGAAAGAGAATGTGAAACTGTATTTTTCAACTGACATCAGCATGATCCTTGCCCGTAGACACAGTCAAGAAGAGTAGAATTAAATACTCTACATAGATTTCACCAATAATAATAATTTGAGAACAAATGACTATGAATTATTCCCCATGATCCTCCCATAAGAATGTAAATATGTAGATACTTCAAATTACAATTATTTAATTCCTCATGCTCTGTAGTAATTTAAATTGTTTTCAAAGGAGGATAGAATAGTTCCTCGATGATCCACTAGAGCCCCTGACTTTTAGTATTTCCCCTTTTTTCAGTGGAAAAAATCTAAGCACGGATTGTAAACCTTCTGTTTTTTTTCTCACTACCAACTTCATCTCTGGCTGAAAGATTATTCCCATTGAAACTGTTAGGAGCCAACCATAGAATCATATTTTGTAGTTTTTATTAAACTTGTCACGTATTTTCCAATAATAATAATTATTCACGTCTTAAAATCTCATTAATTTAGCTAAAACCCTGAAAGCGAAGAAGAGTTGGGCAGGAAAAAAGAACAAGATTTTTTGTGATCCTTGCATCATCTTCCATTGCTAGTGAGTCTTTCAGAGGAGAATTAATTAGATTTGACTTAAATAAAATTTCCTGTGTAAATAAACAATGTTGCGGAACTTTTTGCACGTGGAGAGTTAATTTACTGTAGAAAAAAACAACTTGTCCCGTTTATTATGCTACGACTGAGTGGATTTGTTTAGGGCTGTGGGTTACAAGGGTAGTGAGATGGAAGTGACTTGGAGAGAAGGGAATGTGGAGGAATTTTGTATACGTATTAAGTATAGGATTCGAAGACCATTGAATTCTCACGTATACTGGTTGGAAATGAACGGCTGCACTTGATCCTGTCTCCTTAATTGTGTTTACATTAATTGTGCTTGCTTACAACGGGGCCACCCTTGTGTGGACGCATCAATAGTCCCTTTTGTCCCTAGAAGGTGTACATATGTATGTATATATGATGTATGTATATTGCTTGTATGAGCAGTACTCACAAGGAGTATTTATCAAAGGGATAATTGTTGAGATGACCAATTAGAAACCCAGGGAGTATTTATGTGAAAGGTAAATTAGAGTATGAGGTAATTACTGAGCTGTGAATGTCGTGGAAGAGTCAGAGGTTGAGATGAGAAGTAATGGAGACTGTGAGGTCGTGAAAGATCAGAGGGAATTATTTCATTAGGGTGAATTAGCCAGAATTCCTCTCTCAACAAATACCTCTCCTCCCAACCACAATCAATCCCCACTAATGAAATAATTGTCAGTCATAAAATCATAAAGACTTGCGACTCTCAACTCCCCAGTCAAATTCCCTCGGAACAAATTACCTAATTACTATACACTGCTCTTATTACTCCTACATTTTATTGTACCATAAATCTCAATCCTTTTTCCTGCCACTTCATAATCACTCTGCCCCTCTCTTAGGCCACGATCCATTCCATAAGAGTCCGGCATATATGTGTTGTTATAGCCTCCAAGTACTACTATACGTACGTACAATTACTTACAAAATATTGCATTTTTATATCTCCACCATATTTTGACAACAGAGCACGCCCGCAGACTCAATCTAGTCATTTCACTTTGATCAAATAGTCCAAATAGTCTTGCTTCATCCATTTCACTAGCATCTTTATTTTTATCTATTTTTCAAATCCTTTTCCAATAATACAGTACAATTCCTCCATCAAAGCACTCCAAAAGGGGAAGAATACCGTTTGACCTCCTATAAAATATTTTTTTACACTCATGAGAAAAAATATACAATACAGTAAATGCTAACAGCCCACAAATGTTTCCTGCAAAACAATCTTTCCTTAATTTATACAAATTCCACATTTTTTCCTCAAATTAGAAGCGGATCTTTCATCTACCGAGGAAGTTGAAAAAAATCGCACTCTCTCCGTTGTACCTCTAAAGAAAAAAAAACTCATTGAATATTGCAAAAGAAAAGAGCATTGTGATAAAGGAATGATGCAAATGTTTTTGTCCCCCATGAAAAATTATCCCAGAGTTTATAGCAAGAGTCCACTGTACTTAAGTCCAAAATTAAAAAATGGCTTCTACGTAGAGACTTGGAAAATATTTGGGAGGTGAAGTAAAAAATAATAATAAAATAAGTACACTAAGCTAGAGTATTGCTAAACATGTCTACACTCTTTTCCACTCCCGTACATACGGCATATACCTGCAAGGTGCTATTTTCCAAGAATGTCATATTAAAGCTATTGCTTGATGTAACAATAAGTAACTGTCAAGTTGTTGTTACACGTCTCACAAATGCGTAGCGATATTTCAAATTGATATGGCGTTTCTGCGGGAAGGTGAACAAATGAAGTCATTTGTCCAAGGGAGGTCTTCAGAGCCTTCTCATTTTTTCTATCTTATTGACTTTTGTGCCAAATCCATGTAAATCCCTCATTAAATCCTTCACTACATTTGTCTACATAATGGCTGGAGGTAAGAAAAAAAAAGGGAATGACGAGATGAAAGCGGACTCTCTGAGGCTGACTATTTAATCCTTGATTTTTTTCCACCACGTCTCTAATAATTATTATTCAACTCTACAAGCGTAGAAGTGGACTAGCATTAGTCCCACAGATGATTACCTCCATATTATGGTCCTGATTAAGAGGCAGTCACACAGTGAGCCCTCCCTATAACAGGAGCCCTAAAAGGAGGAAAATGTCCCTTTATAAGACCCAACAATGCTATACAATCCAACACTACAACACAAATTCCTATCCCATCGAATAAGAATCCCTCAAAAATTTTTCCCTTCGAAGGGAAATACCATGAGGGTATCCCCTATAGACAGGGTATGCACCCATATGTATGCACTTTGTGTCTTTGGGCAGTGTCTTAATTTGTTTGCTATGGGCCTGGCAACGTGAGGATTGGTGACTTACGGCAGGGCTAATTGGACTGATAATCACATAAAGATTTGCTAATTGGGATGTGAGCAAATATCAAATGGGAATTAATGTTTCAATCAGTCCTTCATGTTTAATGGATGGGGATATAGTGAAGGAAATGAATGTGTGGAGAAATGAATGGGGTGGGGAGTAGTAATAGGATTTGGGACTACAACAATAACAACAACATGCGTGGAGCCTTGTCTATAGATACAGTGGAGGCTCTTTATAGGAACTTCCCTCACAGGAATCAAATAATGCTAATGTTCTATTAAATGGGAATTTATGAAGACAAAAAAACCAGTTCAAATTATGTATCTATGGGATTGTATTGTATATTTGATTATGCGAGCTGAAGGGAAAAGGACATGGGAGATGTTGTTGGCTCAAAGACAAGACTGACCCACGTGGAAGGAGAGCAAGCAGATCAGCGAGGAGGAGGAGGAGGGTCGTAATTACCATAGAGACCTGCTATATGGATGAAATGATGAACGATGAGAGCGTAATTATAATTTGATTTATAAGAGTGTTGCAGAGCTCTTTGGTAAGGCACTTAAAAGGAGAGCACATCTCAATCTTTTAATTGAACATTCATTTCTGAAGCAAGTTTAATTACAACGCCAACGACCACTCCGACTGCTAATATAGTAATCTCCCAAATCAGTACCATATTACATGCCCCGCACGATTTTATAATTAATACCACTACTGTACTCACACATCTTTTCCTTCCAATTTCCAGACCTTTCACAGCCAAACCCAGAGCTTGGGCAAATACACATTCTACTACGAACGGTCCAATGTGCTAACTATACGTCTCAGCCCAGTTGTTACATTACCCTTCCATATGTAATTACATACATACATACAGTCCAGTGGCAGTGGGAGAGCAATGCTGGAAACCAAACATTTTTCTAATATGTACAGTAACATTGTCTAGTTTAAGCGGAAAAAAATAACATTGTGTTAAATGGGATTGTAAGAAACTGTTTCTTGCCCTCAAGATGATACAATACTGTTACAAGGGCTATCTCTCAGCAAGAGTAGACTGTAGGACAGTAAATAATTTAAAAACTGATCCTGTGCGTAACGCAGTTTTTTTTTCTCTCTCTCTCTCTCTCTATCTCGCTTGCTCGCTCGCTCTCACGCACCCAAAACCAAACGCCACACTTTACGCAGAGTTGAAACGAACTTTTGAAAGGCTGCCGTCACACACAAAAAAAATGCAATCAGGAGTAGCGCGAATGAGGACAATCATAAATTAAAAACTTGTGCGGGGTCAACCATTTATTTCCTTTCTGTTTACTAAAATTTTTACATACGCTGATTTATAGCTCCTAAAATTGCGTAACTGGAGCCCAGTTTCTTCTCATACACGTAACCTCTCAAAGGCCAGCGAACACATCTTTAATCAACAAAGTCCTTTTGGGGCAGAATGATAATTCTATGACTCGTGTGTACAAAACCCTTACATGGGGGTAAGAAGCAGGTTCATTCTGTAAATCTACAGCTGTCATGAGTATATCTATACTTACGTTCAGAGGCTCTCCTTTGGGAAATTACGTCTGCAACGAGGAGCAAATATTGCAGTGAAATTTATTAAAGTCATGGGATTCATATTTATTGGCTTTTTTATGTATCAAAATCATTTTTTGAAATGGCTCAATTACTCTTTCCCATTTCACCTTTAAAACGAGCAGTATTTTTTCTAAGACATGATATTGCCGATAAGAAGTCATATCCCATCAACTTTTTTGAATTTAACGACATCTAATAGCCTGACCATTATTCATGAACATTAAAATTTGAAGCTCATGTGTCATTTCCCTGAAGAGGAGTAATAATTATTCTAGGAAAGACTCTGGTAATTGTAAGTGCTTATACAAGTGTGCAGGGTGCTGGAGTTATAACAGATCCCACATTTTCCCAGATAAAAAAGGGACATAGTAGGAGTATCTACATTGTTACTTGAGGTTGAGTTTTTATAGAGGAACTTGACCGTAGTCCTCTTGGAGCATTTGCGGGTGAGAACAATCTTCCCTGGCTGTCAGGAAGCACCAGGTGCTAAAATCATATGTCATGTCACGAGTATTGATTTCGTAAGAGTGTCTCATAATACCCCAATTTTTGTTTTTTCCTTTAAAAAGCATTGCTTTGCATAAAAAAATGATGGTGTCTTGACTATCGAACTCCCATGGGTAAAAATGCACGCGTGAAAGGAGTGGACTCTAAACTGTTCATGAGTCTCTCCTGTGCCTTGAGTGCCTTTGGTGAGGAGCAGAGTTGATGTTAAAAGACATTGTAACTATTTACAGAGGTTGAGGTCGTGGGCCCAGGAGAGGGCTGTCAAGAGTAAACGGATACAAATTAGGGCTAAAAAGGAGCAGCAAGTTGGAAATGAAGTCATTCATTTGGAAGCTCCTTCATGTAGATATGTGAAACTCTAGACGTGCCTTTGGAGAGAAATGATTGTAAAGTAGGGAGAACGTGAGGAGAGCACTTACGCCGTACACTCACACATGGAAAGTTTGTTCACGACTTGGGTAATTACATAATTGGCGGGGATTTCCCTCCAAAGGATAATCTCCTGAGTAAATACATTTTTTGAGCAATCTGCAAACTGATTATTACATGAACCATAATTACGCTCAAGACAATTAAAGTTCAATCAATACAGACCACTTGTTCGATAATCGCTTGCAATTAGATCGTCTGTCGACAAATCGAGAGTACAGTCCGTCCTCCCTATCAAGGGACCCCCTCAATACAGTCCTAATCCTCTTCAAGGAAAACTATAACCCGGCATTCCCATTTGTCCAGATGCTCAGGTCTCTCCTTCCCGAAGCACTCCTTTCAAAAAAAAATCAAACTCTGGGTCTTCTACAGGTTTTTTGTTTTTTGTTTACAACCAGCCTGGACTGTATCCCACTGAAGGAACCTCAGTCTCATTTCGGCCCATTAAGTCTAATGCCTTTCCAACCACAATTGAGAGTCACGGACTGAAGGGAATGTGAGCCAATTCATTTGCTCCGAGTTGTTACCTCATACAATCCACTCTCACCAAAACAGCATCCCTGGAAGGAGGTACTTTGAACCGTTACAATAATACGGGGGTTGTGCTTGAAGGAGGAAAATTAGTATGGCCATAAATGAGAATTTCCCAAAATTTGGAGGAGATAAGAGATATGCGGAAGGTGATTTGCTACAGCCAGGGCTCACTGTACACAATTCATGAGTGTAATGTAATTGCAATGTGCTGAAAAAATAAATACTTGGGATCCTTAGAGATAGATACATACTTTGAGTCAAGTGGAGTTATACTTGTGGTAATGGCCATGGCTCAACGCTAGTTGAGGGGTATGAAAGACTCATCAAGTGTGTTTATCTTTCATCATTAATTTTACAGAGCGTGGTATTAAACCCCCTGAATTGAAGGGTGCGAATAAGGATCGGGAAACCTCGTGTGGTTAACTCCACAGTCAACACTCCCATCTCACATTATGTTTCTTTGCCAATTTTAATGAGACTAAAATTGCGTGTGTACAGATCACGGAGGGTGATTACCTTCGTCTCTCCATACTAGCTCCACACAGTCTACCATTTCTATGAAAGAACTTCCCTGGAAGGGACGAAATCCTACTCTGAAAGTCATTTCAATAAAATCCTATCATTACAATTATTAAGAGTCTTGTAGAAAAAAAATTAACGGGGCTTTAACAAACTTGGCTGACTCCATCAGACAAAATCCTCTTCCAAGGTGTTCTCCTGTAGTGGGAAAATACTGGATTTAATTATTTGAGAAAAAACTTAGAACTGCAGCCAAAGACCCGTTAAGTGACGATTCTGAAAGTAATGCCTAAGCGCCTGGTCATGTCAGTCAAATTGCACTTGGTCCAAAAAAAACTCCTCGCATTCTCAGCTCTCTCATCTCTGCCACTTTTTTTATAGCGTCGTCTGTTCCTAGAAGAACCCCCTTCAATGATACTTCACTCCATTATGTATATCTGCATATGTAGGGATAATGTTTATATTACGAGCCTTGTCAATCACATACATAAAAATCCAATTTCCCCTGATAACAACAGAGGCTTTTGTCTAATAATTATTACAGAAAAAATTCGTACTAGATGAACTTATTCCCACTCCACTGTATGGGAAGTCCCGTGGGAGTTTATGTTTAAACAAGTGCAGTTATTTATGTTGAGATTCTTAGGGTTATGGTAGATCCAGGGTTGGGGTAAGAGAAGAGATCCAGTCTACTCTCCGTATTACAACACCCCTATAAAGGACCAAATCTGTGCTCATTCTCAACAGAGATGAATTCATTCGTACAGAGACAAATTATGAATGGGATAAAAATATCCTTGAGTGAAAAATCCTTTGCTCCGATAGAGAAAATTCTGTGAGTGCAGGGCCCCTGTTAGGAAGAGTATAGACTGTACAAGAGTACATAGGAATGGAAGAGCAACAAGAGCTTAATAAAATCTTGTCAAGATTAGTGATTTTTATCAATGTGTCATTTTGAACAGGAGCAATTTTTAACCTCGTCTGAGGAACCGTATGTAGATACATATATGTACATACCTTGTAGGAGCTTTTAACTCCATGTAAAAAATCCTCTGGCGAAAGTTGTTGGGAATGGGTTTGATTTTGTATGTAATTCCTGTAGTTTCAAATGGGGGACGTGGAAGCATGGGAAAAAACTTGGTCATTGATTGAAAATATTGTCATTGATTCATAAATGATAATGTTTTCAAAAGTGATAATGTTCTCCCAGCTGTGAAATGTTTCAAAAGTGAATTAGCCTTCAGTCCTCTCTTACTCTCAATAAAGTCCACTCTTGTTATAAGAAACCGTCATTGTTCCCATCGGAGAGCAAATATTTTCATTCCTGTCCTGGTGTATCTAATTACATGTTAATATTTTAGCATACAAATGAACCGTCCAATTTTTTTTTGCTTGGAATCTCCCCCTTCCTTTGAGGTGCTCTTTAATACAGGGTCCCCTGTACGTAGTGACTGGTCTCAAGTCATATAAGAGGCTGTGTGAGTAGGCAAAGGAGGGAGTAAAAAAAATACAGACGCGTGTGTGTCTATGAGAGAGAAACGGAATGTTGAAATTAAATGGTGCTAGAAGCTTCACACATTAAGAAAATAGTGCCGTGAGGTAACCTCCTATAAGTGCTATTGGCTTGTAGATCTGTGACTCTCCTGTACGTGTGACTCTCCTTTGGACGAGCAGCAGGAGACGTACAAGTACAGTCAACTCTGGCTATAACACCCCCACCAATGAGGGCACTATGTCTATGGCAGTCAAACATTTAGTACATAGTATGTCCTCATTCAGCATAATGCTAATTTTCTCGTTTTAAAAGTATATACAGGTTGGAATTTTAATTTTTTGGAGGTACTGATCTAAAGAAAATTCACTGTAATACATTAGACTTGTCTTTTCTCTCTCTCTCTCTCTCTCTCACAGAAACTAACACTTGTTGTTATTATTGCTAAAATGTATGCATAAATTATGGGAGAAACGTCTTTACCATTTTGATGCAAATGCTCCGTCCCTGGGTAATTACACAGTTTTTATACCGCGAACTCCCATAAATTGCGACCTGCTCTCAGGAATCAATGCCGTAATCGTGACCACGTGCCTCGCTCCCGGATTCACACTGTCTCAATAATCATATGAAATTCTGACGGGACCAAAAAAAATGGGCTGAAACAAATTAGCCTACGAGGTACTAAAACATATAGAAATACTAGTATTCAATGACGGAGAGGAGTTCAATAAAAAAATAACTTGTTCGAATGAATATAGCCGGATTTCGCAAGGATTGTAAACATCACGTCTGCTCCCAATCCCTACAGTGGACATCTGCTATAAGGGACGCCCTTGTACAATAAATTCCCTTTTTACAGATTGCAAGACTTTTTGAAGTCCCGTTTGACACAATGTTAATTTTTCTCTCCTCATGCGTAATTATATTTAGATGCTCTTCCTACTGTGTGCTCATTGAGTAGTGCATATTCAGAGATCTGCCCTTACAAGTGACCCCCTTAAAAGAGCATTTTGGTCTATAGGGGTAAATGTTTTGGATGTGGAATACTATAATTATATGTAGAATTGTGTGTGTGTGTGTGTGTGTGTGTGTGTGTGTGTGTGTGTGTGTAAGATGTGAGTAAGCCTATGCAATGTCCACATTTCTACAGACGCGTAATGATCTAGAGGCATGAGTGTTGAAGGACTACATATGTAATGGGATTACCATAAACGATAGAATTGATAGGAACAAGTGAGATTATTTATGTATTTATTTTAGTAATTTATGGGGAGCTGGCCTATTATTTATTTACTGACGCGGACTCTAAAAGTGTTGGAGTTGGATTTCTTTTGGAAAGTTACCTTAAGGAATCCCAGAGCCGACTCAAGACACAATTATTATTATTGCTCCAAAATAAGAAAAGGATTGCGGTCGTCTGAAAGAACTTGGGGAATTTATTTAAGCATGTGATAGTCCTCGTAATTACTTGCAAAATACACAAACATTTCTGGGGGCAAAATTTCTTTAGAGGTTTTTATTCCTATGCAGTGAGTAGTAATAATAATAAGAATAATAATAATACCACGGACAAAGCGTTTTCCTTCAGGTTCTACTCATAATGTTCTGTAGGTCTCTGTTCACTCTTGGTAAGGGGTCCTTACTCAAAGCTAATTTCCCATTCAGGAGTCTCTGCGTCCTCATCATTTATTTATTTTTGCTTTCAATCATTTGAACACCGAAATTATGCCTGCCAAAAAAACTCTAACTATTTATACCGCAACTTGTAAACATGGGAGGAATAATTATATAATCACTGTAATTACACACAAATAATTACGGCAATTTGCCACAATTCTATAGCATTGAGTCCGTCAGGGAAAATTGTACTATTTATTTGTTGTTTACTGTAAGAATACAGTGACCTCTACCTATGGGATTAGCCCTTAGAAGTAACAGAGTAGATATTACATTAGGTACTTAATTATTAAAGAGATATTTAAAACTGTAACAAAAGGGTAATGTACGCATGAAAAAAAAATTTACCTTGCAAAAACTATAGTCTTCCAAGGGGGTCTCTAAAAGCAAGACTACTTTGTATGTTTTTTCTTTTTTCGTTTTTTTTTCTTTTCTGCCTTCTATTTTCAATTTCATATTTTTTTACTCGTCTTTCAAATTTCAACCAATTTCGGTTTTAATTTTTTGCTTCGTCAAAATTTGTTCTCATATTTCTTACCCCCTACATTTTTTTGTTAATTTCCCAAATTTCCCCCCGATAACATTATGCCATTTTTTCATTAGTTGCTGTTTGTTTTGTTTAGTTTGAAAATTGTTCGGTTTTATATTTATTCTCTCATTGTTGGCTTTTTATTTATATTTTGTCCCGATTGATTTTGTCCTTAAGCTCTGTTTTCTCCCAGTAATATTTTTGTAAAGTATATTCTTTTACCCTATTTTTCATCCTTATTTTGCATTTGTACGCTTTGCAATGTTTAATTATGCATCATGTTTTCCCCATCTTTTGTTCCCCCTCCACCCCAAATATTTACCGTTTCTGCCCTTCTTTTCATCCTGACATCCTCTAGGAATTAGTGTGTTTCCCCATATACTATAGTACATACTCATAATTGGGGGGGGGGGAGGGAAACAAGTTGATTTAGAAGGACGTGGACTCTTTCCCTTCGGAGCAACTTGACTGGTAGAAATGTCTGAGCTATAATTTTTGCGGCTGTTATTGGGATTGTTCATTGATTTTGTGAAACGAGTTTCCCCATCATTGTTTTAGCTCCTGTCATGTATCATGTAGTAATTATTGTTGTTAATTTTGATTGTTGTTACGACGAGTGTTAAATAAATCAGGGGGGAAATCACAACAATAATGTTGCAAGCGGAGTAATTGGAAATTGTGGTTACGGCTCGTGCTCTTAAATATGATTGGTTTTGACCCAGCGCTTGGATTTGTGGCCGAGGAGGCATTAAAAAGCAGGTTTCAAAAATAGAATGAAAGAGTAGATGGCTGTATGCATGGATTGTACTAATAATTATTGATGTTGGAGTATATAGAAATGAACATGTAAAGGTTGGGAAATGCTTGAAGTTCTCATATAACTATAAATATGGGACTTGGGGAGTGAGTGATGTGGTAATAATCATGTGGAGCCTCATGAGGCTCTCTGTGAAGGGGATAATGGTGAGTGAGAGACAGGATTGAAAATGGTGGATTAATTGCACTGATCGATTTCTATTTAACACGTCCTACTGTTTCTCTCTAATTGTAGTCACTAATTATGTTTTGTTACGTTTAAGCGATAGCCCAGCTTTTAAATAGGTTTGCTGATAGTTTCCGGAGATCTTTTTTCTCTCTCCCTCTCTGTCTATCTCTTTTTCTCTCTCTCTCTCGCTCTTTCTCTCTCTCTCTCTCCCATGTCTGGGACTCTGATGTGAGAGTCAAAAGCCCATTGTCTGTTTGCCCTGCCAGCATGAGGGATGTGGAAGGAAGGATAAGAATTGAATGGAATGAACGTCGTAATTTTCTATACACACAACACACACACGAGCACATTTCGATGAGTGATTTAATAAAACAATGGACTTGGCTCAGTAGTTGGCTGCTGACTTTGGCTTTTGACTTCCAGGCGTCTACACACAAGACGATATGGGGGCAGATAATTATGAGCAAATGAATGGCAAAATCACGTCATGAAATAATCACCAGCGGAATGTCTACAAATATATACAGTGTCCGCCCTCTCCAACAGCACCCCCTTCAAACAGTCAAATTCAACTATTACATTTCCCCACTCTTTAGTAATCTCATTTTTTTAGTAGTAGTCTCCCCCAGAAGAAAAATCTAATTCTCTTACAGCAATCTCATATAAATATTTTTTTCCCAGTGGACAGCGGAATTTTGAAGAGGTCACTTAGGGACGGAGTGCACTGTATAGGGATACCATATGTATCCACATAAATGCTCATAACAGCACCCACCAATCAGACTCTGCCACAAGGGAAGCCTGACCAAGGACTAATCTGAACCTTCAATCGTGCCCAATTTCACATTCCCAGTCTCACTTTATTTCTCTCGTTCCTTCAACATTCCACGTCCCTTTCATCCTGCTAGCTGTCAATAAATTCATACGTAGGCTGACCGGAAATTTTTCCCCCATTTATTCCTCAGCCCATTCCATTAGACAATAATTATACATGTTAGGCATGGGCATAGGTAGATACATATACTGGGATCAATCCTTTCTCACCCAGTCAAAACATTCCAACTCATTATGAGAATTTCTGGCATATTTCCATTATCATAAATACTCTGCCCTGTCCACGGATTTTCTGTACTATTTCTATACTGAGTATGGCTTTTGTATCTATATATATTATATGGAAAAAAAAGTCTCTTGCTACCAGATACCCCATAGAGGATTTTCCTATTGAGACAAATCTGTAATAATTGAACTTGTGGGGCAATTTCCGCTTAGCAAATTGCTAATTTTTTCTTAAACACGACTATAGATAATACATACTACAATTTTTTATCAGCCTACATTTTTCTTACTTTCAGGGGCGCATTTATTCGAGATCTTATCCTCTGTATGAATAGGGACGTGTTTCCAATGCATATGTAATTACATAATTATTAGTCCACTTTTGCTAATTTTAGGAGACTTCCTCTTTACAGCCTTTTCTTTTTTCTGAGGGACTAGCAGGCAAACATGCGTTTTATAAGGACAAAAATGACTAAGTGAATGGAAATACATATGTCCACGTAAATATTTTTGGTGTCCATTGTGGAATTCTTTTATAAGGGGGTCTCCATTAGGAGAGCTGCACTTGTAGGAGATTTTACTCTGGTTATAGGAAGAGCGTACGGGATGTGAAAGGACAGTTCTGGAAGGATATGTGGGGTGCTTGAGAAGCATGGGATGAGATATGCTGAGAAGTTTTGTGGGAATAAATGACAAGCGATCAATTGTGAGGATGGGTTTAGTACTCATAGGCTCTCCTTGACTGAGTGAGTCCGTGAGTTGACTCCTTCCATTGGACTCGGCCTTTCCCATCGATCCCGCCAGGACAATCCTTCTTTCACACTTTCACGAGCTCCACGCATAGAACCTATATCAAGGCTTCCCACTCTTTTACTTTCTACTCAACTTCCCCCCCGAGTCCTCCTCAACAACGCCAGAGCATTCCAAAGGAGCGGATTCTCCTGCCCTTTCTCCCTTCCTCCGACTCTGCCCGCTCTCTAAGCCCTGTCATCCGAGGGCCAATAATAGCTCCTCACTCATCTCAAACCAATACCAAGCCTTCTATGTACAGTACTCCCTCCATAAGTGACACCCTCAAGCTCTAAAAACGATTTTTCTCCAGGGGGAAAATATCTTCATACGACCCCTTGTCCCATCACGTGGATTTTTCAACAATGTGACATTAAAGGATTTGTAGTTACTATTTGTCCTTTTAAGTGTGGGTAATGCTTCAAAATAAAGCTGTTAAAAAAGATGTTTGTTAATTATATTATCCTCAAAAATAAAAAATAAAAAAATGGCTTCACATGGAGATCAGTGCCTGGTCTGAGTTACAGTAAATGATTACAGTTAGAATGACTCTGATAGTTGTAAGGTTCTGCTCTGCTCACATTCCTGGTAGGGATTTGAAAGGATGCAGGTGAGGAAATCGGGTTAAGAGGTAAATCAGGATTGAGAGGAGAGGAGGAAAAAAGGTGAAAGATGGACTTGCTGTAATTTCTTTAAAAATTAGATTCGAGCCATAAATATTGCGCGGACGTCTCCTCACAGCGGAGGAAGTCATGGAAGCAGTTGGAATGCGGCTACTGTGTGGAGACCATTGGGATCTCCAAACCCCTCTCTCCCATTAACAACAAGCTACTGAGTGTGAGTTGACTCAGTACAAGACTCCTAATCCAGAAAAATATTGTTTCCATCATAATTATTAATTATTTCCCTGCTGACCAACTCTCATCCCAATTGGAAATCCGTCCTCTGTAGTAGGTATAATCCCTATACGAGATTAATAATGGACGGGGATCCATGTCTACCACAGCCCCTGTTGCGCTTCCCTTCACTGTAGGATACAGTCATCGCTTCCTATTACGGATTCCCTGGTAGGCTCAGTCATTTCTTTGCACGGGAAAGAATAATTCTCCCTCACATGCCCCTTTCCACACAATGTTATTTTTTTCCCTTATAAGAGCATGAAAGGATGAGAGTCAAGTTGTTTTCTTTTTACTATATGTGTTATTATGGTTAGAAGGGCACTCTCTGTATTTCACATTCATTTCTTATTTGAGTTCACGTAGTATACTGTTAGCGTGTCCTCTTCCTATAAGGGATCCCGTGGATAGTGCCCTGTATAGTCAAGGGAAATCCAACTCCTTTCTTTGTGGGTTGAGAGGCTCTGGCTGAAGGGAGTTGACTGTATGGTGAGAGCGTGAGGAAGAAGGGGCAAGAATTATTGGAATCTGAGCGGAATACGAAATCCGTTCAGAAGGAAATAAATATGTCGAAGGTACAGTGCATGAGTTGAGGACGGACTTTAATTGCTCCTTTTCCTATACGGATAGACTTGAAAGGAACCTGGAAGCCCACGCAGATTTCCATGAAATAGCCGCATAGGCTTAAATCAAATACGACAGTGAGTACAGTACGCTCATTTTATAAGAGCTCCGGTAAAAACAACCAAATCTGAGGTCAAAATTCTTTGAGCTTTTAACAACACAATTTAATATTCTTCTAAATGGGAATGTAGATAATGTTTTTGAGGCTAGAAATACAGTGCCATTGTAAGGGTGACTCCTATAGCTAGAGCACACTGTTGTCTGAAACCAGCTCTCAAGGTACTTTCCCTACCGTATAACCCACACCACTCACACACATACACACACACTCATACACACACACTTACACACACACCTTTGAACTTGATGTCTATGGTCTATGGACGTAATTTATGAAGCTACACTGATTTATTTACAAACCCAATCACACATTCCTCATCTGCCTTGAGGTCCCTCTCTTAATTAAATTACATGCAAAATATACGGAGCAAACCATTCCTCCTTCGTGTATAGTACGCTCAAATTCGCACGTGCGTCTCTCTCAATTTCCCCTCATTTCCAACCATTTTTCCTCCTAGTGACTGCACTTATGGGATTAGTTCCATTTGCCAAGAATTATTCCTCATTTTTATGCACATCTAAATCCTGAGGCTCGCACTTTCTCATTAATTACTCCTATGTATGTCCAAATCATGAATGGACGGAGCAAGAGCCGTGAACTCTGTCTAGTTGAAATTCCTGATGAATTTTGGAAATTAATGTGGACGGGCTTGACGGGAAAAATCGATGCACAAAATTTGTATAGGGGCTCCCTAAATTGGACATATTTGGAAGCTCTTTAAGGACAGAATTTTCATTTTACTTGAATGGGCAAGTCTCCAGGTATTTTCTTCCCTAAGCCATAACTTCTTTTCCAAGGGGTTCTTTTAGAGTAGAGTACATTGGGCTGTTCTCACTAATTTCATGTTGAAAGATAGATTGCGACAGGGGAATTATTCAGAGATGCTTTTATTTAACGAGCCCTAAGAAACGAAAAAAAATTGACCCTTATATTGGGCACGCTATTTTGAGGGGAAATTCACAATTTATTAAATGGAAATGTGTCCAAATATTTGTGTCGAAATATTTTTAACTCATAACTTCATTAAGATGTTTTTCCATTGGGGCATAAAATCTTGGGATACATTCCCATTTAACACAGTATTACGTGCATTGTCACAGTCCTGTCTTAAATGGGAATGTGTCCAAATATTCAATTGCCGACAGCAAATATGAGCATAAATTTTTCAATAGACAGTAATAATTGAAAAATGAATAATAATTCTACCCAGCCAAATGCATGTTTTAGAAGTGCTCCCATAAAGACGGTGCTCTGTAGGAGATATGTAATATTTGTAATTACATAATGGTGCTCTTGGGAAGAGAGAGAATGCTTGACTAATAAGAGTTATAGCGGGAGCTGAGCGTACCATTTTTGATCAACATTTACGTCGTATGTCAAAACCTTAGAATAAAAAAAAATACATGGATTTTTGTAGACAAAACAATTTAACGAGAAAACTGTTAGTTGAGAGTAGTTGGGTTTGAGAGTTGTCAAATGGCCTGTTGTGTACATGGAAAGTCATATTGACTCAAGGTGAGTCAAATTGAGTGAAACCTATGTGGAAACAAAGGTAATTGTGTTATCTTAAGTAATTCAAAAGGAGGTTGGAAAAAAGCAAAGCGGAAGAATAAATCGATGAGAAATTATACGCACGAGAGTGTTTTTTCTCATAATTCCCATTGTCTTAGGACTTGGTGTGCAGATACCGGTACTAATTGCGCTATTATAATCGGAAATATTGAAGGTCAGTCTCATTCCACTCTTTCTCAGGGATCCATCCACTCTACGTCAACATACCAACTCGATGCAATTTCGTGGAATGGAGCCGTAACCGCGACCAAGAGACAAATCCTTAATTACTCTGATGTGGTCTTGCGACACATTTTTTTATAATCCAACTTTACTTATCCACACATATAGCTTGTCTTCATACATGAGCTTCGAATCAAGTCATAGGGTTGACCCTCTTGCAAAAAGCACCTCCAAAAGAAATACTCACAATTACGGCGACATTCTTGTATCCGTATAAGGAGAAGAGAAAAATTTTAAAAAAATGTACTCAAATGTATCCGCATATTTCCCACAGACGCAATGCTCTTATAAGGTAGTTCCTGGGGATCCGCATTGTCAAACTTGAATTTTTTCTGGGATGCTTTGATAAAAACTGTAAATACATGCAGTGTACATATGAGGGGGGGGGGTGTATGTATTTACAAGGGGGAAACTCAACGTTATAGTAAATGGCGGGAATGGATCCAAAATGTCCCTATAGAGAAAATATTCTTCCAAGAAGAGGTGACGTCATAGCTGTAGTTCACTGTCAAGTCAGCTGAAACACAGACTGAACTATGCAATTTGACTACAACACAACGTTCTCTATTTATACATATATCTTATATTTATTTAGAGCACTTATTATAAAACCTTATTACAAGGGAATACTAAAACTTGAGTATTGGAATCCTGGCTGGTCTCCCTCAAAAGGAAGGAAATAAGTATTGGCGAGCGGAGTATCCTGTGTAGAGTCGAAATATCCTGTGAATGATACAGAATAGAGAATGATCTTCCAAGGGGGATACTCATAGTGAGATTTGACTGCACGAGGGAATGATTGCTATTGACAGAGCATGGCGTGAGAGACCTTCCGTGGGACATTGAGGGAAACAGTGGCTGTGGATAAAATGATAAAAGATCCCTCCTGTCTCCTGTCAACTCATAAAATACCAGAGACTTCCGCATGTTCCTCAATTACTCCCATTCAATCAGCTTCTTTTTCAGCCACCGAGCTTCGCCTCCATTCATCCATCTCCCCGTCACGAGTTTTCCTAAGAAACACATTTTTTATGGAGTGACACACTCGTCAAAGTACATGTCGACCAGGGTCCCTCATGCCTCTGCTGGGCACGGATAAAGGACACAGGATATCATACCGAAGTTGATAGATGATGTGGAGGAGCCGTAGGAAGCAACAAGTGTATGTATGTAAGATGCTTCTAGCAATTCATCTTTGTAATAGTCCCTAAAGTTTAAAATTCCCTTTTTATTATGACATAATTACTCTTATAGGATTTAAAAAAAAACATTTAGCTAAATCATAGCGTATGTACATAAGGAATTATCTAAATAAAAAAATATTTTTTCTGCATTTGCTATAGATATGTACTACAGTCTCTTTATAGAGGTCACTGGGATGGGGAAGACCAGGAGCTGATGCCTAATATGCATAATACGTAGTTGGGAATGAGCAGGGGCCAGGTAGGTCTGACTCTTCCTTTTTTGATGACAAGCCTTTCGCCTTGCGTCATTCGTCATAACATCCACAGGACAATTATTATTATTTTATTCACCTTTCCCCTCATAGGATTCTATCCGGATCTGTGTCTCTACACAAGCATGTACAAGCATAGCTTGTAATTATACGTATGCTTTTATGTGCGCACTATTATAGAGTAGAGTAGTTTGTAAAGGTACATTCCGTATCCGGTCCTCGTACACTAAATCATCCGCAGAGACGCACAACGATACAGTGGACTCTGGCTGTATCTATGGAGAGATGCTATTTTTTTATTATAATAATGATAATTATTACCATATCTCCATATACTAATCCAAACTGTGACATTACCTTCGGACATAATTAGACGTCAAAATGACTCACGCAATTTGAGACATGCTCCTGGCGAGTACTGTAAATTACAGGATGCTCTCACTACACAGGACTCCTTTAAAAGAGTTTTGGTCTCTTCGTTACTTCCAATTTGGGAAGTAAGGAAATTTATTGAACGTTCCTTGTTGTTCTTATAACAGTATAATTATGTATAGATATATGGAAGTATCTACATTTAATGAAAAAAGTGCTCTGCTCTTATTAGGGCTGCCCCTGTACGGAGACTCAACTGTGCATAGGCCCTTGACACACGTAAGATAATGCCAGGTGCCCCATGCTTTTGACTCTGAACTGAGTCAATACGTGGAATTAATTAAGTTGATCAGAAAAACGAATGAAGCAGCTCTACATAGAACCACAGAAATTACATTGGGAATTTATATATAGAGACAAATTTGACCTCGTCGAATTTGTCTCGTCGTGAGTGATCATGGACTTGAACGGGATTTTCAAGATAAAACAGATGAGAGAGACACAACAGGGGCAATGAGGAGTTTAAAACACACAAGTCTCTCATTCTCATTAAGGCCTTTATTCCCATGATCCCAGAACTCGCCTCCAAGCCCACATCAGGAGTATAATGACATGAAATTAAAAGGAGAATTGTCGCAGAAGCAGTGGGAAGTCTTACACGACAGATACTACACGTAACCATTTTTTGAGAGAAGTAGTTCCTGGGTTTCACTATACTCAAACACAAACACACACACACACACACACACACGATCAATAATAATTGAATAAGACAGTTCTAGAAAAAGGAAGGAGCTTCGTACTTTTTTGTCATCCTTAATTTTTTGTACATGTAATAATTCCATGACGTGTCTTGAGTTGTCATTGGACATGATCCTTATATTTGGATATCCTTGGTACGTGCATTTTCTTACATTTATTATTCTCTCCCCCCCCCCACACACACACACAGAAATCCTCCAATCCTCTGTCTACTGTAAACCTAACAAGAAAATTTCAAGGGAAAATGTGGAAATTGAATGAGGGAAAAAAGTTCCGTCCATTTGGCTGCAGTAGTAATTCAATAATAATTATGATTGACTCAGGATTGACGTTAAAAGGATGCGAAACCACATCGAGACAGACAACTTGTTAAATGAGGAAAAAAGCTGGAAAGCGGATTTGCATATTCCAGTGTGCACCTCCGAGAGGAGCTAGAGAGTCGTGCGTGTGTGCAGTCAAATCTTGTTGTGTGAGACCCCGTGGGAAAATCCCAACTCTGGATTTATATCCTCATGCTCTAAAATGGAAGAACACTGGCACGGGATTTAACGGGATTGCCAGAAAATAATTTTTAAATTCAAAAAACTAAGGAAGAAATTGAGATCTCCAGGGAATCCCCTATAACAAGAGGCCACTGTGCCCTTACTGATACGATCATATAGGAGTTGAGTTGGTGCGGAGACATGATGGACACCATGTAAATGGATGTAAAGCTTTGTAAACGGAGTTATTGGAAGGGGCAAATATGGACGAGGATATTTGATGGATGTGAACCGGAATCGAACTTTTCTTGTCTTATTGTTTGCAGACAGAGTTTGCGTTGGTTTCTTACAGTCATCTCTCCTTATCACGGACCTCCTTCTACCGTCAATATTTTCTCTAATCAAGCATAGGCCAATAAACATTGTTTTCATTTCCACAGAAGCACCACCTAGAAATTTTCCTATTCTTAAAGTTTAGTTCAGAAAACCTTGGAATTTTTGAGCATCAATTTTACAGGTTTCTAGATTTCCTAAAAGATTATTTTTTATATATTTCTACATCTAAAAAAAATATTTACGTTTTAAGTGCATATGTTTTTAAGGAGACATTTTGAGATCTAAGAATGCAGCTAGAAACTGAAGCCCATGTGTTACTTTAAAATAATTCAATTGGATTTAATTAGCTAAGCACACTGAGAATATTGTTTTGCTGAAGATGGATTTTACTTTGTAACCCCTGAGATTTTGTGTGTTGGGGATGGGTGTTGTGATAGGGAGCGTGGACTGTATTTGCATAATGTATTCGAGGAAGTTGGAGCAGGGCTGATGAGAGACAGACGGAGAGACAAGATGAGGAGGAGAGAATAGACTCGAGGAATAACAAAAGACAAGTTTTACGCTGTTATCGAATCATCTGCAAGGACTAATGGAAGATGTGAAATCCCTTGGACTCTCCAAGACTTTTAATAGTCAATCATTTATTCCAATATGCTCCTTAATACGTCAACTCATGTTCAATCCCTGGCAATTCCATTATTATTGATTTATGACCATTGTGTAAGGCCCTTGTTCCACATCCTTGTTCCATGTACAGCCTGTTCCTCCCATATAGTCACACTCATTCCTTCTCAGCTCCTATCTTCTCTAAGCCTCCAACTCGGACTACATGCTCATACATGCTCATACATATCCTGGCACAATGTAAACACACACACACACAAACACACACAAGGACTTCCATGCGTAAATAGGATGCATTACTGCCATCAGACCTGAACTAGGTTCTACGTCATCCCTCACGTGCGATCTCTTTTTTCACCTATTTACAACCTCACTGGGCTCAGACAAGAAGATGATAGATGAGATTAGCGTAGTCCTAATAATAATTATTAGAGGATCTTATTGTCGTAGTTTGTGTAATCATTGATAGGATTTGTAAGAGCGCAAATTGTGCAAGCATTTCGGCAAATAAAAAAAAGAGTCCGCACAACCTTTACTTTCTTATTTATGAAATCCTCCCCCCCCCTTTTTTTTCTCACACTCTTCCTTTGCAAAGGGATACAAAGTAAACCCCAGAAGTAACGGCCCCTTATGAGATGATGTAAATGGGAACTCACCTTTGGACACACTAAAGGAAGAGCTGGTAGCTTGAGCATAGGAGTTTTATTGATTTTTTCCTTCTCCTTCCTTCCTATAGGGAAACAACGGAGGAGTCAATAAATGCAATGTTCTATTATGTACGTGATTCTATTGATAGGATTCATTGAGTACCTGGGCAATGGGATGAGAAAAAAAAGCGAAGGGCTTTTCTTGTACGTATTACACGCTGGATTAAGCATATTGCTATTGAACATGTATCTAGATACATAATTATGTCTTCTACTATGTTTTTATTATTATCCCATATACCAGTAGAGTGTAGGTACATATTTAATTATGTACAATGTAAGTTCTAAAGATACGTGAAACACACGCCAGGTCGTCTGCTCCTTTCCCCATCTCATCCCAGCTCCCAGAATAATTACATAGGGAATGGTAATGTGAGGGGATAATGTGGGTGCAAGAGCACATGTGCAAGATTTGATAGAATTAGATGCATTGTTGCGTGCGCTCGTGTGGAGCGGAGAGGGCATCCCATCATACGTGTATTTGATCTGGAGTCGGAGTCAGAGCCGTAGTAAAAAAAAGAGCAGGAGGGAAGCGAAGCACATATGTATAAATACATATCTACATACAAGAGGGTGATTTCACGGTAATTAATTACGTGATGAAATGCAAACGGACTTGGCAATGGTGAGGGTGACATGGGATGGTTAGCAGGATGTATGTAGAGACTGCCCATTTCATCAATGGATTCATACACTCACACTCCTGCATGCCCTTATGTGATTATTAGTATGTACATAAGTGCATATGTATACCTACAGTGTGCTCTCTCAATAGCGGGCTCCCCCCTAATATCACATTCTTTATACTCGGTCAAAAGTATTTGAGCACGTTCCCTTTTAATTTTTTTAATGGTCAAATTTCCCTTGGCACAAACATTTAAAGAGTGAAACTGTTTAAATGCCCTGTTATAGCATATGAGAGCCTCCTTAAATATTTGGACACATACTCATTCACTATCACTAGGGATATGCACGTATTGCAATTTGCTACCGCACCTTATACAAGAGCATTTTTTCCGCTCAGTAATTTTTTTTTTTGAAGTTTATAATAATTTATCATAACCCTAATGTTTCTTCATAGAATTGAATGGACTGGAGGCTCTTGTTTTAACGGCGTGTTTTCTCTAAAAGGGCATAAATATTTGGACCCATACGGATTCCCATCAATGTTATTTTTGAGGGCTGGAATAACATGGGTTTTTACGAGGCCGATTTCCCCGTAGCAAAGTAGATACAGGTACAAGACATAAAGGATTTACTAATAGAATGGAGACTAGACATGGGTAAATAGTGTATGGAAGTGAGGATGTATGTAGGTACATTTTTGTAGCTAGACGTTAATGTTAAATAATGAGGGGCATGAGTAATATGCTTGGATAGGATTCCTCTGCGACTGATTATTTAATGGAAGGTTAATAGTGTGATGTGTGGGTTGATGTGAGTTGTTTAGAAAACTGTCCAGGGCGACCTTCTCATGCCAAATGTGCCACTGACACTGTCTGCTCACTCTTTCTCGCTCTCTCTCCCTCTCTCGTCCATCGTCTCATTTCAAATCCTTCCTTCATTCCCTTGATTCACCTAAGTGATAAGCATCCGCTCATTTTACAACTACTTACCATTAATACATATGCTTAATCAGCTGTCAGCCCAGTCTAAATTAGCATTTCCTATCTCCCTTCCAACACCACTCATTTCCTCCTCTACCCACAAAAACATTATCACTCTTCCAATCCAATCTCTCCTCAGTCACAACTCTCTTCCTTCCCAAACTATCCCCCAAGAAATTCTTGGACGGAGTCACAAGTAAGTAATAATTCCGCACTTTTTTTCCCCTTCCAGCTCAAATCTCCCATCTCTCAATCTCACCTTCTCTCTCAATCCCATTTTAATTCCTGGCTCCCTTTTACGCTTCCTGGACTCACTCCTATAATTACTCTATACAGTGTACTCTCGCTGGGACGAAATGACCCCTTAAATGAGACCTTCATAATGAACAGGACGCCTTGCAAGACCTTTCCTCCGGGCTCAAAGTTTGTCGCATTCTCAAAGAACAAAAGTATTTGGACATTTGTTCTCTTTTGAGTTGTTACGTTCAAAGCCATTTAATTTTATCTCTGAGCTATTATTATGTCGTCAATGAAGATGCAAAATGTAATTACTAGATATTTTTTTGATAAAAATTAATATCATCTACTGAACTTTATGCTGAAAAATAAAAATGAGCCAGGTGCATAAGCCACCGTAATTATTACAGAGCGTTTACTTCAACACTGCACCACTGCACGCAGATCTTTTTAAATTCAATGGTGTGCTCTTATATGGAGAAAAGGATCCCTGGCCACACACCCTGGAACAAACTGTAACCTTTTTTATGATCAAATTTTTGACCCAGGTTAAAAACCATAGCATATACCCCGAGTCAATCTCATATTTGGGGAGATTTTAGCGTCGTATAATAATTTGATGGATTTATGGTAATTAGTGGAATTGACGTGTAGTCTCCAGAATAAATTTGTCTTTTGATTTGACCCAACTGTTTTACATATAATTATTGGAAAGGTGATTGGGAGAGTGAGAGGATTAGGGAAGCAGGACGTGAAATGTGTTTGGGTACGGTGAGAAGATTTATTTGAGTAGGAAGAGAGCGAGAGGGAGAGCGGGAGTGGATGTAGGGAGCGGACTCTGAGGTGGAAATGGTTTAGGAAGGAGGGAGAAATGAGTGGCGTGTGACTCGGAGCTTCCATCTCCTAATTACATAATGGCCCTTGTGTTGACTTACGATGCGAGAGGGTCTAAAAAAAAGTGGAGGCGGGTGAAAGGGTAAAAACATAAAACCGGCATTATCCAGTTACTCTCGGACCATTATCTCCTTCATAGGGTTACCTCACCTCATCTGCTCCACTTCTAATAGCTCTACTCACTTCTATAATGCACTCACACACACGCCTGCATGTTCCCACTGAATTTGTAACTTTTATTACTTTCTTCAGGCAGGGCTGCGTGTTCCTCGGGTGAAAAAAAAACACACACACACACACAACTCCTGACTTGAAACAAGAGTGGATCATTCATTAATCCCTCCTCACCTTTACCAACCCATTTTCTCCTTTCCAACAGTCTCCAACTCAAGGGAAGCACTTTCTCCAGCCTCACAAATTTGTATTTGAAAAAAAATATTATTTAATCCAGAACTTTAACTTTGCCACCTCTCTACAATGCCCACTGCTTGCTAAAGGGGTCCCCCATGTAACACTATTTTCTCTTAAAATGTTGGACCCATTACCCATTCGCAGACATTTAAATTTTCTCCGTGTATAGTGCACTATAATAGATACTATCACACTACAATGACACTATCTCAATGCATCGTGCTATATTTAAAATTAGGTATCACAAGTTATTCATGTGAGAAATGCTTTAATACAGAGAGAGTGAACTCTGCCTAATAATTCTGAATGATTTTATTTGATATTAAAAAATCCCTGATGTTATGAAGAATGAAGGTAACTGAGGATTGTTGGGAAACGGGAATGTTTTCCAATAATTGTGTGCTCTGGATAATAGAATTCTGATGATGATGATGATGATGGGTCTGTTACAGGGAAAACTCCCCGTATCTTGCTCTCCTCCTGCCATGAGTCTTGTAGTAGGAGATGCGTTCCGATGAAGATGTAAAAGGAATAAAAGAGTGTCATTATTGGAAATAAAATGTTGATGTGTCTTCCCAGCCGAAGACATGTTTTTATGAAAGTTGAAGCTCGGCCTATCGGTCCGATCTATAAAGTTGAGATGGGGAGAGCGGTGATGGTAAAGAAATCCAATGTAAAAAATCCATACGTCAAAAAGGGAGCAACGTCAATCCAAGATTAATGATTCGTATGAGAGAAACAAGTTGAGTTTTTTTTGCTTTGGATGGGAAAAAAAATCGTTTGTTTTGGAACGCACGCCGTCTCCCGGACTTTCCTCACTCAGAGTCGAACGTCGTGTGTGTGCTACCTCAATTTCTCAAATATTTACTCTCGTCCTAACTCTTCCCTTCCGCTCCCGCTTCACTCATACCCGCAAACAACTACGCTCGACTCCAGCTATAAAGGGCCTCCAAAAAACATCAAGTTGTCGAGGGGTAAAAGCATTTGAATGCACTCTCGTTCCCTAGAATTTTCTCTCTTGGCACAAACTTATTTACGTGGGCTCTCCCTAGAAAAAATATACTTTTGTAACAGAACATAAATTACAGTAAATGCTCCCTACAAGAGGTAGATTTTTGTAGGAGGGAAATTCATGCAAATTTTTACAAAAACAATCGGGGGGAAAATCTGAACATAAGACCCAATACTTTGAAATGAATTTTAGTAATCTCATCAAATATTTATTTATTTTCCCCTCAATTTTATAAAAGAGCGTGATTCAGGATCCTGGCTTTGGGGATGTAGTCATTGTAGCCCGTACTTTTTTGTATAAAAGTTTATATTCACTCGTGGAAATATAGTTTAATGGGAATAGAAGGAGATTGCCAGAAAAATGAGGAATTGATGGCAGCCAGAGACGAATGCTGAATTGCATGTACAGAGATGATTTTATCTCGGAACCGTCCGAGACCTTCTCGACCATTAAGGAGCATTAAGTTAAATGAAAAGTAGACTTCACGGCATGACAATGACTCCGGCTTTTCAGAACGCACTACAGATTCACTCCAGATAAGCCCTCCAACTCTAGTATGGTCTCTCGAGTTAGTCCCATGGAGTGAGCAGTCCTTGTGAGGGCACCCCTGGAAAATACGGGCAATGATTTTCCATGAGCTAGCCCAAGGACCAGAAATAACATGGTTCCAAATGTCTAAATGTACGAGAAGATATTGCTGAGTCTGTGGATAAATTGGTCTAATGTGGGGGTCCCTAATAGCGAGGGCCCACTGGACATATTCTTTATAGAGTAATGAACATGGAACGTTGCTCCCATTCCTTCATCCTCTTCCTCATCGCTTCCCACTATTTTCTCCATCCTTGTCGTTTCTCACGCAATGTCCAAAAAATCTTACATTCCTCTTCCTTTCCCAGTTGTAACAAAATCCTCAAACTATTTCCATTTTGACGGAACATCCCATTACTCCCGATCTGGAAATCATTACTTAAATTACGCAGGGCGCTTCAAATAATGGGATTGCTCTCGTCACTTTTTGGAAATTATGAGGAGCTTCTGTTATAAGTAGCTAGTGTGAGGATATGCTGTAACTATAACTTACTGTAATTGGTAAGTACTAATACTAAATTATACTTTGGAGTAAATTTGAGAATATATTTAAATAATTTAACCCCCATCGAGAAATCGGGTATACATTTCAATTCCTCTAAAATAGCACCCCTGAGCTCTAGGACTACGATTTGACGTTGAATGATATTTCCTTCAAAATGTAGTTTCAAATTTGGTGTCTTTACAAGGAGCAAAGGAATTTTATAAAATCAAATGTGCGGTGAGCGGGGAAAATGTGGGAATATTTTGCTTCTATGGAGAAATAGCTCTTGTAAACTGCCGATATAGTCTCTTGTATGGAGAATGCACTGGAGTCATTCTGCACTTTAATCATTTATTAAAAAATTATTATCCAAATTCAAATGCGCGTTTTCATGGTTTCTCAGGTCATATTAAAACTTGGGATGACAACCAGATATCAAAATATGGGGTAAGATGTAAGGGAAACAAAATAATGGCTTCCATCCCATGGAGAAATTCAATTCGGAGGATCTTGCAATTCCGTGAGAAAATCAATGGAAGGCTCCACCCTTTTGCCGGGCAGGAGAGTGACAGTAAAGTTTGAGATTGGAGGTTGGAAGGAACGAATCCGGGGGATTGGAACCCGCTTCGGCGCATTTTCCCACATCCGCCTCAACAAAATCTAAACTCTGGGAATATCTCCTCCATCCCGAACTTGGACAATAGCATTCGTTAAGACAGACCCAACTTGACTGATGCCTTCCTTCCTCCCAAATGCAGTCCAATCTCCCTGTAGGAGCACCCCTACAGAAAATTAAATTCCTTTCCTACAATAATGAACACAACAAAATAAAAATTCTTACAAAAAATATTTTTACCTCACATAATTATATACTCCTGCAATGAGAAAAATACTCAAGTTTATGACCAATCTAAAGGACATGCTCTTATACCGAGGGAGTCTCTTATAACGAGGATTTGCTCTGTCAGACAAGGGGGAAAATTATGATTAAAAATGGTCATTAAAGTCGTTTGTATATGGAGAGCCAACAGTAAAAGGGCAAATATGAACAGAATTTTTGTAGCTAAAGTTTCATTTTTGGAATGAGAAACTGCTTTCTTCCGTCCCGACTTCCTCCGCTCATCTCTTTGACTACGCAGGGAGATGTTCAAAACGTTCACTCCACTCTCGTTTCTGTATTTGACGGGCGGTGAAAGCTATTTCGTACATATATGGAAGGTTTACAGTAGTGTCTCGTAAAATATTAAGATTGAAACTTGGGCTTGAACATTTGAGAAAGGAATGCTTAAATCACTCACTGACGCTCTACTCTGTAAACATGTCACTGGAGTTACAGGATTTTGAAGTGAGTTGTGAAGAGGGAAATTTCCCCCATGGTTGCAAATGAGAAGGGATTTGATGACTTTTAATTGGCTCCTCATTTGCATAACCGTAAATACTCCTCGGAGTAGAGAGTTATTGGAATCTCGAGTCAGCGTATTTCACTCATTTCTCCCTCATATACAAATAACACAATTATTCTAACGGGGCTTTGAGCATACAATTAACTTTGAACGAACAATTAATAGCCCAACCTCTTTTCCGTCTCTTTCCATTCGTCTTCAGGAACACCGGACTCCCCAAAATTAATCTTTTCTTATTCTACAGATAAGACAATTGAATCAAATACTTTGGAAAACGTGGCTCAACTGTGGATGTCATATATGTATGTTCATGTCAGGCATTTTTAGTGTACATTTTCCAATTACTCTCTTTCCAATGGCCTATATCCCTAGCTTGTACAATTATTTATAATTTAACCTTCCAAGTGCCAGAAATTAAAATATTTTCCCAATGAATTTATAACTTTAACTTTTAAATTTGAATGATATTCCTTATTGCAATTATTTTCCTCACATTTTGTTTTGATCCCAGGTGCATACTACTGCTCAAGTAAATATTTACGTGCAAAAATAAAGTAACAATTAGAGGGTATCACAACGTAAACAAAATTAATGGGGAAGCTAGTTTTTACATCCCGTTAATTATTCATAAGAAAAAAGATGCGCATTTCCCCTCAGCACCACAACGCTGAACGAGCCTTACAGATGAGTAGTTAAGCTCTTTAAACATTATTTTCTGATATAGTGTCTATTTACAATTTTTATCAAGGGTGTATAAATCCAGCTCTAATGGTTAGATATACAAGGGTGGCAATTATTTTTTGTACCCGCACTGCTCACCATGCACTGTCGATATAAGGGACTCGCTCATAAGATTTTTTCCTGTGTACTGGATAAAAATGTGCATTCGAAAAATATGTGCCACAAGGTTTGTTTACCTTGTAAAAGTGCCTTCGAATGATAATTTTGATGATTTGAATGATGCGCTTATAAGGAGAGTTGACTGGAGAGGGGTTGTAATAGGTGCGGAATACAGGAGAGGGAAGTGTGCTTTGGGGAATGTGTGGAAAAGGGATGTGATGCAATGGGAATAAGGGATTGATTGGATTTTTCATGATCTTGTACTAATTGCGACAGTCGTCGCAAGGTCACCCTGTTTATTCCTTCTCTGCTCTCTTTTCAATCAAAGCATTCCCTAAAACCGCAAGCACTCACGAAAACCTTTTCTTACTTCACAGTATGGCCAGAGGTGCTCACAATCCCTACCAAAATGAATAAATTCATTTTCCCCAAAAAGAGTCATTCGAGTCTTGAGTATGAATTCCAATATTTTGCCTCATGCGACTCTAATCACAATTTACAACTATGTATTTCCATCCTGTAATTAATTACATAACTCCAAATTTTTATCAAGTAGTTAACATTCCGTATCTGACACGAGCGTACATTGGCAATACTCTCTTGTTCTGTATGTACTTGCAAATAATGCAAGGTTTGTTCTGTGATTTAAAAAAATGCTTGGGCCTAAGTTAGTAATAAATTTTAAGGGCTTTTCTGGGAAATAAGGAGCTACACGCGGAGGAGGAAATTAAAGCCGATTTTGGAATCTTTCAGATTTTAAAAATTCTACTTGTAACAAGTCTCATTGCTAAAAATCGCTCAAGTCAATGCAAACTATTTGATAAGATATGGAATCAATTTTAAAACCTGGTCAGTTGAGTATTTTGTAGAATAGTCCTTTATTAGGACTAGGCGGAGGGAAAATGAATATGAGCTACCTTGTAATAATTGTGTCTGTCAGGACGTTTCCCTCTTGCTCAAAATAATTTATGAGGGCAATGATTACTTTGTTGTAAATTGTTGCATAACCCCACGTGTCCCAGAAACTCCTCATAGATTACTCGATGTGGTCAGTATTATCATTGTTGAATAAAAACAATAGCAGTTGATAAAATCTACTGTACATGGGATTTAAAATAGTATCAAAATTAATTGGAATCCATACCATTGGGTCATAGTACTACTCCATGGAAATTGTTATTTTAATTGCGAGCTGTCAGGACTGTAGATATCAAAGTCTGTAAATATAGATACAGTGGGCCCAAAACCCGTATATTTTTACCCCACAAAATTCCAAGCTCTTATAGGACAGAATGCTAAAATGATACTTGACAATATATGTATGTATAATTATATAACACGCTCTCATAATTTAAAAATTAAAGTGGCAAATAGGAATTTGTTCATTTATTTTTTCAATGGGAGAAAAAATGCTCTTTTAAGGAGGTCCCGTATGGATACAATGATTCTGATAATTATGCAACCGCGGAGCAAGCAATGGAAGATAAACGTCAACAATGAAATTATTAATGAGCTCTTCCATATCCAGCGTCTGAGAGTCCTCCTCCTCCCACAATAATAGCTCCAGCTGGAATTCCGACTGGTTGTGTAACGATAAAAGACAATAATAATTATTGTGGAGCAGCACACGCTCTCACATCTGGCATTGACAAGGTTGACTTCCACGAGGAGTAATTAACAATAAGGATTGATGGAAGAAACAATAAGATTAATGATGCGCATCCCCCGCAATTTCCTTGACCATTCCATCCCATCTCATTGTCAGATGACCAACTGGTGAGCGAGATGCAAACAGAGATCATGTTTATTGATAAATCACCCAGCAGATAATAATTATTATTGAATCCGTGTCCTCCCGAATCCAAATATTTGGTCAGAGTCTCTTCCCCAATCATTTTTCATTTCCCTCAATCATTACGGCTCTTTGTAGAATTTCTCTTCCCTGCAGATTGTAACTTCCCAAATTGCGACATTCCGATTGCACATTTTCCTCTCTCTCTCTCTCTCAATTCCCTTTTGATTTATAGGGAAAATTGCTCGAGTGACAAGGAAGGAACTGTTTATCAATTTCTATTTATTTTCCATATTCAAAGGTCTTGGCAAAACCAACATTGTATTGAGCAAATTATCTACAAGGAGGTCCTTATTAGCAAGGGATCCCTGGAACAAACTAAGTAACTAACACTGTACGAATGTAAAGAATGAGATTTGCTCTACAGGAATTTGTGTGCTCCTCTCCTGCTCGAAAAGACAAGACTGCATGGCTCACTAGATATTTATATTTTGGAATGTTGTTTTATTTTTTGCAAGACTTGGCTCTGATGTGGGATAGAGTTGGAATGGGTAATAATATTAATAATAATAATAAAAATAATGAGGAGCGGAGGATAAGGGAATGGTGGAAGATGAGTGATGGTTATCGGACAAGTTATGGAATCATTACTGCTGGCCTCAGAAAGTGGATCAAGTTGTGTTGGGAGAGTTTCGAGATTGGAAGGAAATGAGGAATGGTGTGTTTTTAGTTGCGTGGAGAGCCTCATCGACCCACTCACCCTCAAAATCACCACCAACGATGCGATAACGAGGGAGTTTCTCTTCACCACTCTCACCAGCCAAAGACCATTCATATATCCTGGGAGATTTCCCTGCGTGGGCATCTTCATGTCATCCTCGTCTCTGTCGCCTTTTCTTTCTTCATTCTCCTCTTGTCGCCTCCTTCACTCTTTTCATTACCATTTCCCACCTGCTCAACTCCTGTCAATCACCGCAAATGAATTACACCATTTCTCCCAACACCCTCCAAAATCCCTCCGAGACTCCCAATCAGTCATCAAATTATCAAATCAACAACTTTTACTCCAACCTCAAGTCATAGTGTCCAACTCCGCCGGACCCAACTTAAATCATTCTTATTCTTAAATTCCTTCCGTCATTGACAATAATAATAATTATTATTTAAAACAAGGTAAATAAATAGTAATTTCCAATAGAGCACAATCTTACATTACATCTTTACAGGGACAAATAATTATATTTTCCTCGAAAGTATATAATGAGCAAAAATTACGAAATGTTCCCTTCCTTGCCCTTGTATAAAAAAATTGCACTTACTAGGGAGGATTTTATAGCAAGCGGATCCTGTAGCGGAGGTGTCAGAACATGAGTATGAGTCTTGGCCCTCTGGACGTCTTGCAGAGTTAAAAAGCTTGGAGAGATAATTTTATGACAGTAACTATTGTGAGTGAAGGATATTGGACTGAAAGGGAATACTTTATAGTGGAAGGGGAAAAGGAGCTATCAATGAAAGATTAATTACATTACTCAATAATCAGCCAATTGTTCACACCAATAATCTGCAGTGACGGCAGGAGTGCTCTTGCCTCCAGTCTTGTGCCACACAATTCTTTCAATCCCTATCAAATGAATGGAGGTCGTTACTCACCAGGGATTTCTGCAAAATGACATTTATGAGTCACTAAAATCAACACACTTGCTCTCACAATTAACCACTTCCAAATCCCCTCCCAGCACTTCCTCAACTTGAGAGATTTAAAAGAGTGTGATTGAAAGAGACAGGGCTATTGTGAGGGGCTCTGGCTGTCACAGCCAGAGCCTACTGTACATGCCCTGGGAAGGGAAAGATTTTGAGGAAAGATTTTGGGGAAACAGGAAGGGGACAGAACATTTTGGCAGAACAGAGAATTCCTATTATGAGGGGGTTGAGTACATTGGGAGTCATCTGTAATTAATAATAATAATTATTGAATATAAAATCTCAATGAGAGAGAAACAGACTAAATATGGAAGGGAAATAAATTAGAATTCATGCGAACAATTCAATTATGTTAATAATTATGAATGGGATTTTTTGTTGTTGGGCCGAGAACATGTCTATGAAAGAGGGCCACTTTCGGAAGGTGGAAGTTTGGGAAGTTGGAGTGACATTTGAGAAATTAATGCAGGAGCATGGGCAATTATCCTTGTCTTGAGAGAAGTGTCATTGTAGGGAGACCAAGGAGGGACGCGTATTTCCCAGTGTTGAGGAAAGGAGCGAGAGTTGAGAATAAAGAGAGTAACATTGGACTTGGCAGGATATTGGTGGGAAACAGCATGGAAGTTGGCAGTGGCATTGATTCCAGTCTCAGTTCCCTTCCTCACTCCACAACGAGCTCTCACAAATCATAGGCAATTTTTTTTAATCTCATGCATTCCTCAAAACATATGGATGTTTTCTGTTGTTAACTTGCGAAAAATTATTAATTCAACACAGTCATATACTTTCGTACGCAGGGTTGGCAATTTTAAAGGATTATTCCTCTGTCTCTTTGGGGATTTATTGGAAACGCTCAAACGGTTAAAATATGCAAAATGCTGGGACACTATAGGGAGGTAAAACTATTTTAATAAGAGCAAATTCTCAATAACTTATTCCGAAGTGATGGGGGAACACTGATCCAAGATATATTTTTTTCTTAATACAATTTCTCAATTCAATTCCAAGGCACATATGTACCCTTTTTAAAAATTCCCGATAGGAAGAAAATTCCAACTTGAACAACTCAACTTTTATATTTTCCAAAAATTTTGGATTTATTAAAATTCCTAATTGGAAAATATGTTCAATTCGATCAGAATTTGACTATAGCCAAAAGCATAATATCCTCACAATCCTACAATTATTCTGGCTCCCCCAAGTTAATTAATTCATCAATATTAATGTTCCCACGTCATTCACCCAGAATTCAGAATGCGACAAAAGATCCATATTTTGCACACAAAAAAACGATTTCACCCAAAATTTAAAACTTTCACAGAATTCCCAACTGGGCAAAAAGTAAACAATTCCCAAAACGCCAAAATTAAAAATTATCAGAAATTTTTGAAGTTAAAAAGAATCCCAGGGTGTCCATACGTTGGACCATTGCTCAAAATTGTAAATTGACTGCCTTATCAAAAATGGCCAGCCCTGCTCCCAATTATTCAACAATTTTGAAGTGAAAGAAAGGAAATAATTTTTTTTCGTGAGACATTGAGAATTGGTTGAAGGAGTTTGGATGTTGGTGCTGATAATGTGACATATTTACGTGCGGGAGTTGTTGTTTGCGAAGGGCTGAGATATGGGGGCACCCAAACAAAAATACAATTAAGTGCAAAAATTATTAGATGAGGGTGATGAAAGGATTGAGGGGAAAAACGTGATTGGAGGAATAAGTGCAAGACAAGGGCTCCTCACGTATCACCTATCATCTTCAAACCAGGTGCAATTAGCTCGCTTTTCATTCCCCTCCTTTCATTTAGACCTCATTCAAAGTCTGTATTTATTTACACTACTTATTAAAAATCCCTTCACCCACATCCTCAGTCTTTCCCGATCCATTGTCTACCTCATCATCCGTCATGATTGGCTTTACAGCCTCCAAGATCTGAGGCACAGCGCTCGGGAAATGGAAATGATTATAGATGAGGTCTGAGCTCAGAATTCTTCTCCTCTTCTGGTTTTCCTATCGCGTATTTTCACATCAAAATCAAATTCAGACATTTTTCCTTCCGTTTTTTCTTCTTGTCTCCCCCATTGTATTAAATTAGAGCCGCTTTGTTCCTCTCATTAATTCAAGGTCAACTCTGTAGTAGAGGCTCTGCTTTTTAGCCCCAGAATTGACAGCCAGGTCCAACAATGACCCAAATGCAGTGGATGATCGCTATAGAAGATCCTCCAACCAGATTATGTTCTCTAAAAGGGCGAAAATACTTTTGCAAGTTCCCAATTATCACACCAATTTTTTCCCCACACAAGAGCATCATGTAATGCCACGCAAATCCTGCTCCTTACAAGATTCCTATTCCAGAGAATGCTCTTTTAAGGGGGTCTGCTATGGGAAGAGTACCCTATACAATAGGTATAATTATATCAAGTGTCTGTGTTCTCCCGACAAAGTCACAAATAAATAATCCTTTGATCCTATTTTCCAACGTAGTTAATTTTCCTCCCTACGATAGCTATCCTCGCTACAGTGCAGTCTCGTTAGTAGGGGCTTCCTTATAAGGGTATTTTCCCATAGTGGGTATATAATTTGTATCCATTCCTATTTCTCAAACTGTTCATTTTGCTCCTCACAGGGACAGACAGTTGGAAGGGTGAAATGTTCCTACTTTTATAGCTGCTCCTCCAGACAGAGTGTACTGTAAGAGTGGAATTCTTCTCCAAGAGAACGCAAGTTAGGATACATTTGGGTTAACCGCAAAGTAGTTTTTTCTCGTTACGAGAGCAAGTAATTTCAGAGTCAGATTTAGCTCCTTCAGAGGTGCTCCTCCACTGTAGTGCAGAATTAGGACGGGGATAAAGGATATACGTAAAATGTATGTATTGTGTCTAAAAAGCCTTGTTGGACAATGCGGCGCAAATGGAATGGGGTTATCAAAGCTTGAACAGGGGATGAGTTACATATGTATATACATAGATGCAAACTTTGTCCTGTGATATAGCTCACGTCCACAGTATTGAAAAGGAGCTTGGACGGCCGACGGAGTTGAAATGAAATGCAAAGAGAGCCATAGAGCCTCACCCCTATATACACACAATGTTATAGCTCCCCATATCTTTACCTGTCTCGAACTCTTACCCGACACTGTAACTCAGACGTCTGGCAAGTTCGATCAAAGTGCACATATATCCTACAGTGGACTCCTCCTGTAACGGCAAACCTCAGAGAGCATCCTTTGATTATTTTGATGTCGAATATACATTATTAGAATGTGTCCGTTTACAGTTACAGTATTTGTTAATGGTGGCAGGAATCATAATTGTAAGGCATGGACAGGACCATGAACGGAAACCGTTCTTTGGAGAGGCTCTGCTCCCACGAGTATAGATACAATTTATTAGAATATGCTTTCGGAAGGGGCTCTCATAGTTAGAGTACCCTACACAGAGAGAATGCTCTTGGATGGAGCTCCTATAGCGAGACTGAACTTGACTCAATCCAGGCTCTCATAGGAAAGAAAAATAAGACTGCGGTAGAGACGGCCCTGTGAGGCCCCAGTTTGTGGCTTGGATGGACAGAGCTCTGTGTCCATGTATGAAGGGGTATGTTATAGCAAGAGATCACTGTCCCTGTAAGTATATGGGATAGAGAGACGAGAAGAGGTGACTTATAGGATGACTGCAGTGTACGGAGCTGAGTCTCGGTCTCTGAGGATACAGATAGACAGGAGGAGGAGATGTGGTTGAGATGGGCTCTTGGCTATATTTTAAGCATCTTAATGACTTTGGTCGTGACTTGACTTCCTCACGATCATACCTTTGTTCGTGTGCCGTCCTAACCACTCTTCAGCATTGCAAACTCCAATCTCCACTACTTCTGGGGCCGTCATCCAGCCTTCCTCTCTACTACCACTTCCACTCCCGAAAATCATCCCTTGTAATCCTACACTAGGTCCTGTACGGATACACCTATCTCTCCACATCTATAGATATACATTACCTGGCAGGGAGTACCCATTGTATACATTACCAAGAGTCCATGTACAGGACACTCTGGATGGAGCAACCTCTCTAACAAAAACGCACACGCAAGAAGTCTCTCCCCGGGCGCAGGCTGCTATAAAGTCAAAAAATTACAGGCATGGTATTAAATGACAGTACGTGCCTACGATTGGAACTGTCACAGTGCATTATAAAAGAACTTTTGACAGAAGCAGAATAGTAACATATTCCTACATTGTTCTTGTAAAAAAAAAAGGAAATTGCATTGGATATCAATATCAGCCCGTGCCGACAATTTACACTGCCAGATATGAATTTTTGTAGCAGCCCCCATGTAGGACGTTGAACGTTGATGAATGAAAAACGTTGACAAGGAAAACCTCGGATTGTGCTAAACATGGGAATTTTTCCCATTGTAAAGAATGATGTTATAAAAGTGTCTCTCACATCCAGAGCACACTGCACTCATAAAGTATGGATTGCTAAGTGAGGATAATCCCTGGATGTACTCGTGAGTCTCTCCAGCTCAACGGAACGATTACATAGTATCAGTGTTATTATCTCTTTATGGTCCCTTGAACCTGTTCTCGATCTCGTTCCACTCCTGCCATCCTCAACTTCCAATTCTCCCGTCATCCCACCACGTGGCAGTTCATTACACACAATCCAATATTGATGAACCCCAAGCTTTTTATTACTCAGTTTTATCTTCTCCAGAGCTCCCTCGAATCAATAATAATAATTATTGTTCCTCGCATCCTATGAGCAATACTAGACTCGCTCCAAGCCCATCATTCCCCCAAACGTGCCTCATTCACAGGGACTGTATTAAAACAAAACGAAGATTAAACATTGTCCGGTCTCTGCTCTGCCAGTCCAATTATTGCAGTGTACTCTCCGTATAAGAGCATCCTTAAAAGTATAGGTTTACATGTTGAACTTCCATCCTGGGGTAACCATTGAAGCTCTCACACACACACACACACTGTGCTAAATAATAGGAGCATAGAAAATAAACATTGGGATAAACGGGAGAGTATGGTAATATAACAGGATCTTATGTATGGGGAATAGTAGTGCTTACATATAATTAAGACTGAGGTGATAGCTCTCCATTTACCTACATGGTTAGGACTGCTGAGTACGCAAATGAAGATATAGAGGACTGGGCTTGATATCACACTCATCGGCATGCATTAATTTCAAGGAACATGTTCGGGTAGAATTTCATCATTAGCATAAATTAAGGTGTAGTCTTTTGGAGAAGAACTCAATTCCATTCCTCGCAGCCATCCAAATCCCAAGAGGATCAAGTCTGACATGTCTGGGTCAATGGAAGCATATCCTTTCCAGCTCTCAGCAAGGTCGAGTCTTCATTCAGGAATTCTTTCATCCCGTAGTACGTATGTATGTACTTTTATCCTGTCCAAGTAAGTTCAAGGCGTGGGTTCATTTATTTCATCTTAGGCATTATTTCTTATCACACCATTTCGCACTCCATATTTTCCGAGATTAAAATTTAATTCCTCCTGTAAAGTTCCCCTCAAATTCCCGTTCATTTCCCCCCTAATGACATCATACAATGAGAGTGTGATCTTGACAAACTAATGCCCTGTATACTGTAACTTCTCCTCATAACGGATTCTAGAGTGACCTCAATTTATGGGAGGCTCCTCCACGAGATTATTTTTTGTACTAGTCCCAGCTTTACTCCTGGACTGTCTTACGGCTCAAAGGTATGCGTAAAGAATTGTGGTATTTAGCACGAGGCTTGAGAAATTTTAGGATTTTCGAGGAGTCCAGAAGAGCATGAGTTAGGGCAATGCTGAAGGAGCTGGAAGATTTGTGATAAGAAAGTTGATGGGTAAATCCAAGAGTTGTTTGGGAAATTAATGCTTGTAGGGAGCAGAGGGAATATATTGAGCGTGAAAAATTCTGTGGTGGAGTAAGAGAAGGTTGTGAGGAGGAATTTGTGGATAAAGTTGATTTGAGATCTGGAGACGGTATGGTTTATTTATTGCTTTCCCACATCGTCCCGTCTGTCCTCCTCTCTGCTTGAGCGTAGTCAAAAGGAGCTCAGTCCTTAGTAGCTTCATGTAATTATTACAGTTAGCTCTGGTTATAAGAGACCCCTTAGTACAAGAGTCAAGTAAAAAATGTCGAGTGAAAAGGTCCCGCTTTATGTAAGAAGCACCCCCCCCCCCTATTACAAGAGGATTGTCCCTATTGTGAATTATCTGAGATATTTGGACACATGACCATTTACCTCAATATGAAATTTTGTTCTTGGGAAGTAATTATGCTGATCCTTGTTATGACGGACCCCCATGGCCCAGAGAATTTCCCTCGTAGCTGAGTCCTATTTAAACACATTACCATTTGTCACAGGGTACAGTCCCCCCCCCTTACAAAAGCTCACTGGTCCGTTTCAGCCGGACTTTTGGAGAGGCTCTTGTAAAGCGAGAGTTGACTGTACTGGAATCTCTGACTCTAGCCTCCTTGCTGGAGGTGATGATGGACGGGAAGAATTCCCAAGCCAAGGTTTATGTTCCAGTAAATAATTACATGTGTGTACATAATTACGTATGCACACACATACGGGGGATAGAATTAAGTGTGTGGAGAGGAGCTTCTTAGGAGAGGCTTGGAGTGACGGGTCTGTGCATATGTAATTATTATTATTGTATGTAGATGTTTATAAGTGGATACTCCGCACAGGTGATGATAGGATGATAGGCTGGACGGTCCCTAGAGAGTGGACCAGGGAAGAGATGAGGGAATAATGCTGTTGTTGAAAGACTCTCATCCAGGGGATTGGATTGGAGCGATAGAGTGGAACGAGACTGGGAATAAAATATTGAGCAGTGAATCAATCGCCTTGTTTTCCCATTGAATAACACTTATAATTACCCATCACATCTCCTCGTAACTTTGTCTTGTAAATGTTTATGGGACGGATCTTGTCAGAGCTGAGCAGCCATCATTTCCTCCTAACTTCTCCATTACAAATTAACTCCACCATACACACTCCCCAGCAGTCCGAGCCATCCTCAGCATATCTTTACTCATCTGGGTACAGAGGAGACTTGAGTCAGTTAGGAAATCCTTCTTCCCTAAAAACCCTCGGAGAGTAAATACTCCAATTATTCTTCTTGGATCTTTCCACAAGCAAATATTTTCTCCAGCAATTTTCTAACAATAATCTTACCCAACTTTTTCCTTCACAGAGACAGTGCTCCTTTAGTAAGGACCACTCTCACAGCAACAGTTCCCTATCCCCTATATAGAGATAACGCTCTCTGTCAAGAGCATCACCTTTTAAGGAGATCTCTTATAACGGGAGTGGATTGTACATACCTTCGGTATGTAATATCAGATATAAGAGAACATATAATATAAGAGAAAAAATAATTATACTATCTAATAATAATATAAAATCTATACTTAATTGGATTTTTGTCTGGAAGTGAAACTCCATGCAGACCATATGACTTTCAAAGGAAATGTATCTGGACTAGTTTGTTGTATCTTCGTCGAGGATATGTGACGCTATTATTGTTTGTGTTCGGATTAAATTATACGTAATATTTAACCTAGAAACATTGTCGCATATTGTGGTAAATGGGAAAGTGACCATTGTTTTTGTTCCTGTGGACAAACGAGACAGTGGGCTTTGGAGTTCCTTGAAGGGAGAGCCCACTGTATATCCACTGGCAATGCTGGGACAATCGTGTGGATCTGTAGGATTATGTAATTACAGGCATCAGTGTCTGTGGCAGGGAATACGTACGGCATGGACAGGTTGAGTAATAAGTTACAAATGCCATTCTTTATTCTTTCCTCTGCTCTTCGCGCTCTTGTCAGTTCCTTCGGCGTCAATTTTAATAATCAGAGACTCACGTTTGAGCATTATACCTCGGATTTCGCAACCCGTCCCAATGGAAAAGCTCCACACGTTTATCGCTATTATGACGAGTATTATTACAAAATATTGTATTCTCTATTATTATCGCTTTTGAAAAGCTGAGCTTTTAGTCCACATGATAACATCGACAGAGCGATTGCCACATTTTAAACAACCTTCTCTTAACGGGCCAATGTTAGGCCTAGATCTCCCTCAATGCCGTCCCCCCTCACTAGAGCAGCACCTCTTGCGAAGAGTCTCAGGTCAGTCGTACTGAGGAGTAAGAGAGGGGGAAAATTCTCAGTCGTTCCCATTTACCACAATGTTAATTTGTGTCTCTTCAATAATTATTATTATATTCAAACATACAGCTGTCAAAGTCAGAGTTTGGGGAGGTTGAGGGGGTGCTTTGATAAAGGGAGTCCACTGTCCTTCCATTCTCCCATTCACTCGTCACTTTTTTTCTCACTCAAATACTTTTCATTCAACTTTTCAGTGGAATTCATGGAAAACAAATTAAATCCCCATTATTGTATATATTTTAACGCCAACCTTAGATTTTTAAGTCATATTCCAAGATCATTCCTTTTCTTTCAGAGAATATCCCAATTTTTGATGCCAGACACAATCAGTTGACGCACATTCCTCACAGATCACTCAGATCTTTCTTCATCTCTTTACACACAATCCCCCAGCCTCTTGCTTGTCAGTGCAGGGCTGTCAAGGAAAGGGAAAGAATGCGTCTCAATTTTAATAGATTATAGGCTAAATTTTAGTCCCTGTAAAAAAAAACAAACTCACTTCTTGTCAATAACAATAATAATAGTAATAATTGTAAAATCCATTGCACAAATC
>OX359249.1:1432645-1577676 GCA_947179485.1 Allacma fusca | reverse complement strand
ATTCCCTTTTTTTAATTTATTGAAGATTTTGGTTTTTTTTGTCACGGTCCGGGTATCATGCTACCCGGGTACAGACATCGCGACGCAACAATAATAACATATTTATATGGAAACCGTGCCTCAAAATAAGAAACTGCATTCATTTGGTACAAATTTTAAACGCTTGGTCATTCCGGGTATCATGGTGCCCACTTCGGATGCCGGAGTGAAACATTAGTTACCAAAATTAGAGTCGGGATTTGATTTTAAGCACGAAAGCATTTTATTTGGTCCAAATTGGCATACAACAACTCTAGTAATGCATTTCTAAGTGACCAAAACCAGGCCTGGTATCATGTTACCCGATCGGTTTAAAAAAAATAATTTAAGCTCCTAGTATGCCAGTGAACAAGTTTGCATCAATTCCGAGCCTCTAAAGCCCGTATTTAAGAAATAGCCTGGGGCGTACCACCTCCCTTCATCTCGGGACGTCAATGGGGCTCAATCCGGCCAGCAGTTGCTCATGCCTGATTATATATATAAAATATATACGTTTATATATTAAATTTATGGTTAACACGATAGAAACATGAAAACAATTGTTTTCCCAGTTTTACCTCTTCGAAATATTAGTTGAACGTCATCCAACATGTCGGAAGATACAAACAATTTCATGTCGGCTAAAATCTCCCGACATGTTGGATGTCGGAAGAAGAAAACAATTTTTTCATGTCGGCTAAAATCTCCGGACATGTCGGTTGTATAGAGATGAAAATATATTTTCATGGGTTGGATTTGACCACGGAGGGCGCAAGTTGAATTCATAAATGACCTCCCTGATTTAATTCCTTCAGTGGCCTCCGTGTAAGTAGTTCCTTATGTGGCCTCCCTGATTTAATTTCTTAAGAGGTCTCTCCCTCAAAGAACGTCTGTAGTAAATTATAATGTTCCCTCTCAATTTACTACACGGAGGAGACTTTAGGCATTTACTACACGGTGGCCACTTATGAACTTAACTAAACGGAGGCCACTTATGGAATTAATTACACGGAGGCCACTGAAGGAATTAAATCAGGGAGGCCACTTATGAATTTAACTTGCGACCTCCGTGGTCAAATCCAACCCAAGTCGGCTATAATCGCCCGACATGTAGGCTAAAATCAACAAAAATCTCGACAATGTCGGTGGATTCTGGCCGACAATTTCGGATGTCGGCCACTATATCGAATGTCTGGTCAGGTAGAAACTTTTTCGTGTCGGATGTCAGCCAAAATCGCCCAACACATGTCGGATGTCGGCTAAAATTTTACTTCCACTCTTTTCACATGATGACCGAATGGAATTCGCCTTATTTGCGAATTGTCAGTTCAGGAAGATGAGATTATGCGCGTCCAACTAATTTTAACTACACTTAAATTGAACACGTACAAGTCACTTCCGATTTCTAATGCCCATCTGCTACGTATGTGTCAAATGTCAATTGATTGATTGGTGTATAGGTGCAGAACGTCCTCCACCTCCGTATCTCAACAAAAGTAGCCGCAAATTAAAAAAAAAGAAAACACTCACACTTACTACACTTCCACTTGCACTTTGAACTGTTTCCAGTTACAAAGAGGAAAATCCTTGGTAGGAAACCCCAGCCGTTTGTGTGTGTCCGATAGACCGAGTCAGATACCCGATATTTGGAAACAAAATTAATTCTCCAACTTTAATTTTAAATTCCGCGCGCTCAACTTTGAGTGGCTTTCCACTTACTACACTACGTGCCAGTGGTGTGACGTGCCGTGTACTCAAGTAGAAGTAGAGATGTTACAAGTACAGCAGAATGTGTGACTTTTAAATGTCTCAGAATAGTGTTATGTTATGATTCTGTTCGAATTAATTAAATCATGAACTAAACATACACATATATTGATCTTAAAAACAATGGGAGCGAAAGCTAATGGGGTATTATATGTTAATGAAATTAATGCAAAATTGAAATTTGTTTTATAGTATTGTATTGTTTTTAAAGATCAAGATAATGTTAGTTCAAGATTAAAACTAATAGTAATTGAATCAGAGTAATAATTATTATTCTGAGGTATTTGAAAGCTGAGAACACAATATGCAGAAAGAATAATAATTATTAAAAATACTTGTAATTACTACTAACACCATAAACATTAAAAAGGTAAACATAATTATTACATATATTTGATAATTTCTGATTTAATTATTTCAGTAAATACTTAAGTTTTGAAGGAAGAAAAAGGGGAATAAAAATAATATCAACCATGTTGAAATAATTGGAATACGTGGATATTGCTTAGAATCCATTTATTTGCCAAGCTTTCGAACTCAAACAGTGTTCATCTTCAGGGCTTAATTATATTATGACTAACTAATAAAAAATAATAAATAATTTAATAGTAATTTAATTAATAAATAAAGGGAATAAAAATAAAATAGTAACAGATGAATATTTTTGGGGAAACTTGAGATCGCGGCCATTTTTGCGATAGGCAGAAGGCAGACTAAACTGTAGAGTACAAATTCAAATTATTTACTATGAAAAAGCTACAACAGTGTTTTGAAATACTTATGGTTACAACTGATCATTATCATGGCCACAGTTTGTTCGAAAATTTTCTTTTTCCCATTTTGTTTCTCAATTTTGCTCCTGGAACGGATTAAACTTTTAGCATTTCAAAATTCGTTCAAAATTATTTGTATGTTGTTGTATAAAAACAAAATTTTACGCTTGACTGTGGGAAATCGTGTATACCTGTAAATATTGTTTTAGCTTCAAAAAGCTGTGTCTGATAAGTCTGTCACTCCGGAACTTTTAAAAAAGTGAGGGGGAGACAAATATTTTAATTAATTTTAGTTACTCACAATTAGATGCTACATACAAACGTATGTACATACAGAGTAACTTCTGCAATTTTTCTCCCGCTGGCTCATAAGCAGACACGGTATCGATCTTGCCTTGTTTTGCCGAATTTATACTTTCTAAAGAATTTTATTACAAATTAAGATAACGAGCTTTCATAAAAGACAGCAAATGAAACTCGTATATTAAAAATTTCTGATTGGAACATAAAATTCTAGCAAACTTATGTAGACTTCAAATTGTTAAATTTGTGGTATCATAGAGTCAATGCATTGATTGTGAGCTTGTTCTGGGAATGGTTCGATCTTTTCTTTGATTTTTTGCCTGGTCTGGAGGAAGTTCAGAAACATTCCATTTCTGTTCCACTACCTTGAATCAAGAAACATGATCCAGCAAATTTACTGGATCAGAAGTACATGTTCTGTCCCACATGTCACACTAGACCATTTGTAACGAATATTCGTGGCTGTGAATTGTTTAATGCAAATTTTCCACCATCCAATGTATATTTTTTGTATTTAATTTGGTGGTTAAATTGAATTTAAACATGCCATTTCAAATGGTTCAAACCTTTAACCTAACTTTTTTCCTAACCACAACAGTCCCAGGTTCTGTTGTATACTATCTGGAAAGCGGCGGTCAAAATGGCCAGCAAGGTAACATGAAACAATATTCCAATAACAAGTCGAACAATTCGGGAGAGGAATGTATTGTAACAGCAGACTTGGCTGGCCGCTGGCCGCATTGAGTTGAATGCCTATGTTACTATTTAACTTATCACCACAGCTATGCAGTATTTTCAAATACAGTATTTTAAAATACGTATTTTCAGACCACAAAGTATTTGGTATTTGGTATTTTCAAGTTAGCAAGCAGTGGGCAAGTATTTTGTACTTAGTATTTTAAGGGCCTGTAAGTAAAAAAGTATTTTGTATTTTCTTACTTTCAAAGGCCTGGAAAATGTATTTCAAATAAAGTATTTGGCTCAAAAAACTTTTTACCAGCATGATTAAAACTTTAACATTGTTTGTAGTTTGCATGATGTTCAATATCTGTGAGAATTCAATTTTAGCAATGCAATAACATGCTACGGAATGAATCCTTTTTACTGGATACATCAAACACGTTCAGGTTCTCCATATTCAGTATTACATATCGTCACTGAAAGTGCAAAATGGTCTACGCGCATGCTTTTGTACATCACTTACAATTAGTCCACTTTGCCTCTTCAACAACAATATTTTAATTCCGTCAAAGGCACTCAATTTAAATTTCACACTCAGATGCTAAAAATATCATAATAATCTACATTACTTAATAAACAAGCAAAATAACTGATTATCGTTAGTCAATGTAATTATAATTAACGGACTGGCCAATTCAACAAAAGTTGAATCATTTGTTACTACACCAGTCTTATATGCAGTCATTGAAGTGACTAGTTCTCTAATTAATTTTTAAAATGTTGATTTTTAAAGCTGTTTGAGTCCCAGAAACTAAAAATAGTGAGCATTATTTGGGTATTTTAGGAAAAGTATTGTATTTAAAATACTGTATTTTGTTTTTGAGTATTTTAATTTACCGACCATGTATTGTATTTTTATTTGTATTTTAGTAATGTACCCTGAGGTATTTTACTTTGTATTTTTATTTTCTATATTTCACTTCAGGTAACTATTTTATTTTGTATTTTGTAATCTTAGACCATGTATTTTGCATAGCTCTGCTTATCACCCTTCAACACTGAAAATGTATTCTAATACTGTTTGAAATAAACGAAAAAAATAATAATAAAATAATAAATTCACGGGTGAAAATCACGATCGCCTTTCAATAATGTATGCCGGACTGCCGTAGCATGACCCACGACTTGTCAATCATATTTTGTCCATTTCCCGAAATTGTTGGTCTCGCTGCTTGACCCAGATTTTGACTTTAGAACAAAGCGACCTTTGTACAAATTCTCCTCAAATTTTTGATTTTGTGTTCTTCTGTCTGTCAGGCGGACTGAACAGTTATATGTACATGTGTAGCCCAATTGTTTCTATTAAAGATTTTGTATAGCATAGCACTTTACCATTGTGATTGTGCCCCTTCAGTGACGATATACTCTTGCTTGTATGAGCTAGGTTGAGGAGACATAATTATGTTGTCCTAACATTTTATAAAAGATCAAAAATTTTGAGGTTTCATAGCAATTTTAGCAATCAAAAGTTAATCTGATTCCTGAAAGGTGGGGGTGTACGATTGCATAGCCTGTCCCTCCTCCCTCCCTAACTACTTCGGGGGAACAATAATGTCCCCCTATTATGGAGTATCTTCTCAGAATTATTGACATAGCAGATCAAAACAGGTAGTAATTTTTAAAGAGAAGGTAGTATCAAGCACATTATTAGAATGATTGAGTCCTGTGGAATTATATAGAATAGAGATTAATGCAGAGATGCGCAAAAGAAATAGCATTCCTTCAAGCCTTTGAAGGCGAAAATTCAGTAAAAATTTCCCCTTCAACATATCTTAGAATAAAGCCCTCTAAAAAATCTGCCTTCCTTCACCCTTCCTTCCAAAATATTTACACTCATTTTTGCCTTCAGCCTTCTTTTTAAAAATAGCCTTCCTTCAATTTTAAACTACAACCCGCTTAAAAACTTTTTGCACCAGCAGGATTCAGTGCAGTGAAGAGAGCGGGCACACATTGTCAGTTGTGAGTTCACGAATTGACTGCATTGTTGCGCGAGCAGCAAAACGTCGTTTCATATGCTATGCTTACACGTTATAGATATGTCGTGTACCTGGAAGCCTTTACGGCCTTAGAAGGCTAATATTTAGGAAGCCTTCCTTCACAATCCTTCATTGCTAGTTTTTGTGAAGGCTTCCTTCAGCCTTCAGCAAAAAGTATCCCCATCCTTCCACTCCTTCTGAAACGTTAAGAAAGTTACCTTTCCGCCTTCAATGAAGCCTTCTTGGAAGGCTAGCCTTCGAAGGCTGCGCATCTCTGGATTAATGAATAATAACAAGCAAACTAAAAACATTACAGGGTTTTCATTAGCCTTTACAAATCAAGGTTTCCAAGATCTGATCATGCTCATCTGAAGAGGCACATTTTTTGTAAAGAAGCTTATTCTGGGTTGGATAGAAAACAAATAATTCAAAGCGATATGTCAACAATAGAATGGTGGAAGTTATAATCAGGAAACAAAAGCCTTTTCAAAAATAAATTTTGCAAGACGCGCCTCCTCCAGCATTCTTGGGTCAAGTCTTTGCAGAAATGACATGACCGCAGCAGTTTCTCGATTTCAACAGTTTCATGTCCTCCAGCATATGAATTATTGCCTCGTGCAAGACACTCGTTTTGACGTCGTTGTTGGGAAATTTCTGAATTAGGATATTATTATATTATGATTAGACATGCTTCCAGACCATTCAGAATTACCAAATACCCGAAAAAGTCAGTTCGGGTGTCTATCAGAAGTTTCTGGATCATTTTTGCTGTTATGCAAAGGGCATGGCCATTGAGGCAGGTGAGTTCGTCAGGGTGAATGACTTTATCGGGATTTTTAAAAGATTAAATAAACAATAGTATTACGAAAATAGCGTAACAGCGTCGTTACTGGAATTTATCCATAATAATTCCTTCACGGAAAAGCCGAGAAAAACTTGGATTCGTTGGACTCCATTTCGGATCCTCGAAGTGACGAATTATGAACGGAGAAGCTGCTCCTCTAGAGTTATTCCCCTTATTTCTGACTTAGTTTAGAAAATTGTTTGTAACTTCTACATTTATGAACCGATTACTTTGAACAAATTATCGGTAGATCTGCAGTAAAATGATGTACAAGAAACTACCTTCCACAATTGCGCAGCATGGTCAGATCCTGGAGAACCTGTATATACGCAAAGGTTATTAATCACCCTTGAGTATTTTAACAGTAGATGCAACGTAGGGAATTCATAATGACTATAGTTGCGAAGAGAGCAACCGTTACTTTATTTGGGAAAATGTGATAGAGAGGCCACCTCCAATAGGTTCCATCACCGAATTTGGGCCAAATCTAATTCGTATCATTAATGTCTCCATGCTAGATAATACCTGTTATTGTTTCGTTGTTCTTATTCTAGAACCTTCCGTTTAAGCACATCTTCGTAAGTGCAATGTAGTAATCATTATTAACAACAACATGCCTCAAGAACTAGTAAAGTAATCCTGGAATCTGCTCTCGAAAAGTAGGTTTGGTGTACTTTATTTTGTACTTATGTATATGTAATGTATACATATGTATGTATGGATTAGGATTTTCCTTGGAATTACAAGCTCCGCAATAATTCCACTCCGCACCTGTTGCACGATCTTGATGTTACGCTACAGTGGAAGGTTTCGCCGGTTTGTGAAGTAGTGGCACGTTGTTAAATTACAGATTATTTTGTCAACTCACAATCAGTCTGGAATAAATAGGATTTGAGAGATTTGTAATTCTATAGTGGGGAGCATGGACCCAAGTAAATACATTCCTTACTATAAATACGCTGTACTGCTGTAAAATCATTAACAAATGTTCCGTGTTTATTAATTATTCCAGTGTTACTGGGCGGAGCCAGTAAGAACATACATACATACACAAACATGATTATAATATCCCGTCCTTTCTCGAGAAAGTTTCCATTTCGTTACTATATTTTAACGATACACAGGCTTTCTCCCCTGGACAGATAATTATGCATATGGGTGGAGACAGGGTCCACCTACGCAAATAAGTACTTGAAAGGTAGTTTACACTCAGGTTTACCGCTTTAATAAGACCCAGTGTATGCGTCCTTGTATACAGTTAGAAAAACAAACATCTCGGACAAGGACCAGTTACACAGAGAATACAACTGAAATACATGGTTCAAGTAGTGTATAAAATGATTGATTGGCACACGTATTGAATAGCAGGTACTTATCTAAAATCATTCGTAAGATTCCAATCTTGATTTCTGTCAAGTTGGGGTTCACATAATTAATTATTGTATTTAGGTCGTGCAAATCACCTCATCTTCACAAAAAGTACCACTCTCTCACACTATGTAATATATTTCACTAATTTCTCTCCTTCAATTTTGGTTTTAAAACTTATGGACTTTAAAAAATTGGCTATAAGTTCATCACATTCTTGTCCTTTTCCTAGCACTTGACGAATCTTGAAACATTCGACTCAATCACTTCAATCCCACTTACACACGCGAAAAAATAAGTACATGAAAACTTTTCAGCCTTACTAAATGGCTTTTGTAGTTTTTTAGGTTTTAAATGCCGACTTGTTTCTTATTAGGAAGGAATAAGTTGGAGTTGGAGCCAATGTGGTTGCATCATCGTTAATTCAGCACGAGTAGATACAGGTGGAGGCTATTATTATTTTTTCATCTATCAAGCTCATGAATTTAAAACTGACTTGACACGGTCATACTTATGACACAAACTTGCATTTCTGTATTCTGTGATGCCACAATGCCGTAATTAAACTTGATAAACTGATGAGGCTCTTCCCAATAGTGGATACCAAAGGGTTGAGCCCGGTGCTTTCTCAGCAAGCACTTTGACACGGTTAGTTTTGGCCTTTAGAAGAGTAGCATGGCGTTACCATTTAATTTCGTTTCTACTTTGAAAGTCGTTCAGTTCGTTTATTCCACTCGTTCTGTTCGTCCGTCGGAGCCCACGCTCAGGGTTCGCTGGTACTGTTGAGATGATCGAGGAGTGGTACTTCCAAGAGGTCCTCCGGAGGGACTATTCGATGAAGTTTCCCGGTTTGTTAATGCAGTCTCCCTTGGAACTGACTCTCCTTTTAGAAATCGTTCCAGTTTCTCTACACATGCATCTTGGTAGTCATGAATCCACCTGAAACAAAAACCATGGATTACCATTTTGACTATTTCATTACTTCATAGCACTTTCCGAGGTCAAGGATTGGATACTCTCCAAGTTAATCGATTACTACAGGTAAAATTGCAAGGATGATATCCCTCTTATTCGTGCCTCACGATTTGTGCCTTACTCTTATTCGTGCATGGTACAAACACGTTTAGGACTCAAGAACCATACTTATAATAATTATAATTATTAGAGGAAAATGTGCATTGGTACAGAAATGTATAACAATACAAGATAAGAGTCTTACTTGACACCATTAAAACTTAAAACAGGTTGCATGTCTTCAGGGAGGTTTTCACTTTCAGGCCAGTTAAAACTGCTGTCCATGATTGGGATGATATTGCACTGGGACTCAAGCGCTGCTACGATTTCCTGCGACAACAAAGAATACGATTAAACAGGATCAGGGCAGATTTCAGTTCTTTGGCTTACACTTATTACAGTGCACTCTCTAAACGGGCACTCCTAAGTGAACAAGATTTAAATCATACTATTACATGATGAAAATTACATAAGAAAAATTAGCATCATGATATTAAAAGGGATGTGTGATAAGTATTTTCAGATTAAATATGTACTCATATAATATGGTTGTTATACACAATATGGCAGCAGTAGCAACAATTGCTGCTGTTTTTTTCCAAATTTCACCAAAAAATGACAATACAGACAGCCTGTAGATTGTTACATATTACAGTTTACAGTAGACTTTCTTCACAAGAGTGCATCCCTAAGGAGAGGAAGATTTAACTCACAAAGGCATATGCTCTTATAAGGAAACATATTGTTTGCACTGTGATAAAACAGAGAGTTATTTTGGCCAAGTGGTCGGATATACTCCCTTATATAGGAAATATAGATATTAGATACCTGTAGATTCAGGTACTAAAACCAAGTAACGTCGAAGGTGTCAAAGGTCGATGTCAATAAAACTCCTGGAATGCGAGTGATGTTTCTAACGTCACGTTCAGGTTAGGCTATTCGGGTCAAGGTACGAAGGTTGCAAGTTGACGTGATTGAAGTAAAATTTGTTTATTTAAAATCCTGCTACATTCCTTTTCAACTCTTGTGGTTGTTTGAGGCGTTTAAGGGAGGGCAACCAATCATTTGAGCGTCCAACACACTTAGGAGAGTAACTCTAATGAACTATTTGATACTTCTGGATTGTAGCTTGTGTGGCAAATTTTTTAACATTTGATTCATGCACCTAGGTCAATTTTGGATGTCACAAGGAAAAATAAGTAGTTTTAATTTTATGTGGACTTCTCTTTCTCCCTTTTACCATCAGCCCAAGCCAAATATTGTTGCCGCAAAATTCAAAAATTTGCTGCAAGGTAATTTCAAAGAAGTGTCATAATCAATATTTTGGTTTTTGTATTGAAATAAGCGTGACTTGTTTGTCACAATTTTTGAACTGGGGAAGATACGAGATGTGAATACAACCCCATATTTCCTACAAGCCCAATGTTTTAAACAGCTTTATAACGAGCACGTCCTGTATGAAAAAATGTATAAAGAAATTTCTCTTCCTGTGCAACGGCACCATTTTCTTTCTGAGGGTAAAATTATCCCAAACAACCGATATTCCCAACGGGGGGACCAATGAGGTAGCTCTATCGAAAGCCCATACAATTTGCTACAAACGTGTGTCCAAATCTGTAAAAACTTTTTGTATTGAAAACATTATCCATAATTTTTAAATCCTTAAAATATATACACTGCTTCGCGTTTGACCCCAGTGACCCCAATTTTTGACCTATGTCAATGTAGTAAATGTTTGAAAAAAAAACTACTTAAAACTATACTCTTTCTGGTGCCACGTAGCTAAAGTACGAGAACTATATTTTAATTTAATTGACTAATTTAGATAAGGGGAAAAAATTAATGAATGTAAACTTTTTACGGTTGTAAGGGCTTTGACCAAGTATCGACCTGAATAAATTATTATTATTATTATATTATTAAATGTTTGAAAATCTGGAACAAAATTGGTACAATCAAGTAACTTATGAATTACACGGAGGGGGCACAGTATACTTTGGGAAACGGCTCATTCACAGCTGCTGTAATTCAGGCACTATTTACAGTTTGGAACGTAAGAACTTAGAAGTTTTTTTAGCAACTCTTGGGAGAAGGATTCAGTTTAGTTCTATTAAACGTTTGAGTGGGTAGGAGTCATATTGCGCCATAACAAACCGCATTTGAGGTGAATGTATGATGTATTTACCCTATGAGTAGTATACTGTATACATATGCACTCATTGCTCAATTTATATTAAATTATTTCGTGTGATCACGTCACGTCAGTACAAATATTCGGCCTCATTTGTTGACAAAATAATGAATGGTTGAAGTTGCTTATAGCGATTGGGGATTCTGCTGTTCTGTGGAGGGATTATCTCCTCAAGCAAGAATATGTCATCGCGATTATCTTTGAGCCCCTACAGAAAAAATTCTGTTAGGTTTAGGTCTCTTACAGGGAGAGTACACCGAAATCTAAAAAATAAGCTGACTAGTTTTTTAACCATACTGTGTACAAGCAATTTGAACAGACTATGAAAGTGAGGAACTAACCTTGTGCACCCAGTCTTTGCACTCATTGTCATTGACACATCGGTCCAAGGCATTGGGAGTGAGGACCAAAAGGAAATGTCGGGCTTGACGAATACTCTGAAGGAGGTTGTTATCAAATTTCCCTGCTTCGAGTCGCTCCACGTCGATGAAGACCGTGAATCCCCGCAAAGTCAAATGGACCTTGAGGAGACTGGCTAATTGAGAACCGTTGGATCTTCGGTAGCTGATAAAAACATCTAAAGGTTTGTCGGAATTATCTTCTGCGATTCCTTTGAGAGCTCGACTGATTTTAAGTCGATGGATGCAGCTAAGAACTCCACACTCCGCCAAAACTTCATCAGTGGCACATTTTGTCAACGTTTCTTTGTCCAAATGATGGTTGAGCAAAGTGTAAGTATAGGCACAAAATTCGGGATGGATGGAATTGAGGAAATCATTTAAATTGGAAGAATCACAACTGGAGTAGTCCGCCATTTTCTTCAAATGTCTCAAATCACGCATGAACCTATAACATAAACATAAATTACGCCGTGGTAGAATATTTTATCCCTCCGGAGATAATTCCTCCCAATTACAACAAATGAAAATTGCCAGTATTTCAGCTACTTCTATAAAATTTAGAATTATTGATTCTTAAATATTCCAGTCATTTCAATGGTACCCGCTGTACCCGTAATTATTAGTAGTGTGCTGTTGTGGTTGTTAGTGGTGAATAGGAATTACCCTTCACGATTAATATGGGGCTAAATTAGAGCAACTGTACTCTCTAGCTCACAAAAGTAGGCGATTTTTAAGTCTTTGACCTCCAATTTCAGTCGAGTTTTCTTCCAGTATTACAATTATCACAGTAGTGTAAACATTGACAGGGGTCAGTAAATAAGTTCACAGCTTTCAATATTTATTCCTTACGAATTTTATGTCGGAAATAATCATTTTCCAGAAAAAATCTCTACTTTAACTTAAGGCATTTGCCCACTTAAACCTCATATGTTTACTTGGCAAATATTTGAATTTTGTTTTAAATAACGCAAGAAAATTCTCTTGAAAATAAGGGTATCAAACATTTGATACAGCACCTGCTTATATAGGAGCATTGAGAGACCCGCATATCGTGCGTGGGAGTAAACGGTGAATCACGATTGAACGACACAGGATAGTATAAGTTTAGGAGAGTTAAAATCAAGTTCTGTAAAAATATGTAAAATGCGGGGAAGCAGGATTTGACAAAAAAAATGCAGGATGACAGGATGTCCAATAAAATGTAGGACGGATGGGTGATCCAAAACAAATCGTGTTTTGCGGGCTACGGAATCTTTGAACAAAGTATATGAGAGACCAGCTAAAGGCATCAGTTTTCGCGACAGAAGGAAGGTGTATCTTCACAAAATTATGCAAAGAAATTTACATTGAGAAGTGTTGATAAATTAAATTCGTCGAAATTCAACTTTCAATTATCAAGACTTCTTATTGTAAAATTTTGCATAAATTTGAGAAAGTAAAACTACATTCGGTCTATACTACTGATTCCGCCATACTCCTACTTTCAAACACAATGTTTATACACATGTTGGGCGCTATCAACAAATTATCACCGGAAATTATTACTTAATCATCAAATTTAAGTAATGTGAAGCATAAAATAACTCAACTTAGAAACTAGAAACAATATGAACTACTTAAATAATGGAATACTGAATTCATACAGACAGTATCGATCATCGATGAAGAGATAAAACAAATACTGCATTCAGGACAAATTGTAGGGGGTTTATGTTGCTTTTAGGATAAATGTACGGGGTTTCATTTATTTTTAGGGGAAATTGCAGAGGTTTCTTTTACTTTGAGGATAAATGTACTAGGTTTATTTTGCTTAAATATTTAAAAAAAACCTAGCCAAATTTGCATTTAGTGAAATTATACATATACAGCCTATTTAGCACCTGCACCTACGATATGCAGTCCCGGCTAGAAGCAAAATTATCTACAGCTAATTTGCATGTCCAATCAGTGGAAGGGCGTGTAGATAATTTTTCATCTAATTGCAAATGTACCTCGGTACTTTTTGCCTCTTGACAGATGACATAATTAAAAACTAGTCACATGATGGCTCATGTTATGCAAAGACGCACCTTTTCCGGAGAATACCATTTTCAATTTTAATATCATCCCTGAGCATATCTTCTGTGAGTTGAAGAAGGAGATCACCATCAACTCTTGACGCGACGAAGGAATTGGCATATCTATCGAAACCTTTCTGAATGACCCATTCTCGGACGTCCTCAACAGACCAGAGTGGGACCTGTTGACTCAACTTGTGAGGTACGGCCTCACCCATCAGTCTCAAAGCTTGTGCCGCAAATTTACTTGCTAAGGCATTTGGGGATGAAGCGACGCGCTTCAGAGGTTCAATCACATTTATTTGCTTGAATATTGAAGTCTGACCCTGTCGCTTTTTTATTCCAGCTTCCATGCTACATGCAACCACAAATACAAATTAAATGCCAGTGCAAAGTAATCCATAAGAAATACTTCAAACAATGATTTGTTTCTCCTGAGGAAGACAAGTTGATAAAGATGGAGCTGAATCTATCTAAATGTCGAAAGAAAGTACCAAAAATGAAAAGCTGCTAAAGATCGCGCTTCCTCTCTTTGTGACGACAAGACCGGGACCAATTTCTCGAGCCATTGGACACTCTGTCCCTCACCATGGGAAATGTTTTTGGCGAATTCTTCCGGATCATGCTGAGTTAGGAAAGGCTCGACCAACTGCAGCGTATCTACATTGGAAAATCCTAAGATAAATTCATCAGAGCTTTTAAAAAGTGGGACACAAAATCTATATTAATTCATCGGCACTGGACTATTGCCTCGTTAATTTGTAAATAGGTAATAGATCTGACTAGTCATTACAGTATCTGTGAAAACATGTTACTGTCAAAATACAAACACTCAAGAGACAACAAGGAACAAACTCTATTAATTGCTAATATGTTACGTGTCTTTAATTGTTTTAGTTACATAGGTCCTCGACAACAGTTACAAAATTGTTACGTATTAAGACAAACTCAGGTTACCCTCAAACTATACACGTACTTGATTTAATGATCTGAGCTTCGATCTCCTTGTTTGCTACTAGGACCGCAATGGCGAGACAGGCATAGTACTTGATGGAGTCATCATGGTGGAAGGCGAGAGGGAAAAGCCAGAGATGGACCTTTCGCTTGATCATCGCCTCCTGATTCTCTCCTCCACCATACAAGGACAAATTAACCAAGGCCCCGGCACAGTTCCGAAGTGTCTCAACGTCCATTCTACGACACTCCGCCATGATCCTCTCAAGACCTCGCAGACGCAGTACATCACTGCAAGTGGCTTCGCTGTGGCGAAACAAATGTCGGAAAAGACCCGTTCCCACACAAGACTCCTCCACTTCGCACAGTTCGGAGGCAACCTGGGGTAAAAGAGGCGCACACGATGCAGACACACGTTAAACACACACCATTGTCAGAGTTACTTCGCACATAATTATATAATACAGCTATAATTATTATTCACATATCTCATTCAAAATGCTTTTATGACAGTAGAATCTCGTTGCAAGGGACTGTATATACAGTCAGCTCTGTTGAATCGGGAAATGTTTTCTTTCATCCAGACTAACGAGATTTTACTTATTGAAAGCATCGCAGTCCTCATGCACAATAAACCAACGTACCTTGACAACTTTGTCGAGACAGTCAAATCCTTTCTGAACAACATAATTGCAGTTGTCAGCTGTTAAGGATTGTTCCAGAAGCCGAGCTGAGGCAACCCGCAAATCCGTTTTATGCGATGAGAAATTGTCGATGAGTAAATCAAGTCCTCCCATTTTCCGGAAAGTGTCGCATAAGTTTCCTCCAACCTGTGACCAAACGTTTTATTTTGAGCAAGGAATTCATTCATTTTTTTAGGAAGTCATGCATTACTGTAGGAATTGCACGGAAAGTATCTACACTACATGTACGATTATTAGCCCATACCTGGTGACCATGGCCAGGGACTTTCCAGGCAGCTTTCATCACCCCGGAAGCATAATTGAGGTGATCGACAGACTTCCTATTGTCATCATCTGTATCCCGTAAGATCTCAACGATGGATGAGAGCTCGGTGGAATATTTGTCAATGACCTGATCCACCTCTTGACGAGATGAGTCCCAGCCTAAGGAGTCCAGATCTTCAAAAACCAATGCTAAAAGTTAAACAGGTTAGAATGGGATTAAAATGAGCTCTTGATTTGGAATTTGCCCTGTGACAGGAGGGAATATCCCCGTTTCCTTACAATTAATTAGTCCTATAAAGTGAATCTAATTAAGTAATTAACAGATGCACTACCATTGTCCGGAGTGTATGGAGGGAAGGAGAGTTGGTTGTGGAAGGTAAGTTTAGATTGGGAGGCAGTTGTCATGTGTTTTTCTGAATTGATGACTGTTCCCTGGCTAAGCCTTGTTTGCTTCCGTTGTTCTGCAGCCATTGCCACTTTCTCGGCTGTGAACATATCCGTGGACAGTTTGACGGAGGAGGCTGCAGCTCGACGACTTTCTTCTTCCGTCACTCCTCCTTGTGTTAGTGACCTGGTGAGGAATTGTAAAGTGTTTTTCAGCAAGGATTAAAGTATTCCAAGAGGAGGAACAGACGTAACTGAACCAGTAAATAATACCATGTCACAAATGACACAGAGAAATATGACATTTTTTGGGATACTCGATCATATCGATTATATCCTTCCTTGAAAATTATAATTGGGGCCAAGTTCAAGTTCAGGTAATTTAGGATTACTACTTGACCCGAACGTAAGGCTTGGTTGAAACAAGAGAGGGCAATGTAAGATGATAGGTGAATATAAGACATTTATTGTGTAAGGAAACCGTCGTATGGTAAACATTGCTTTAGGAGAGAGAGAATTTAACGCTGACATTTCTTCGCTGTGAGTATTTAATTAATGTATACCTTTGTTCGCGCTTGAGAGCCGCAGATTTCTCTGCAGTGATCCCATCAACTTCAACTTTCTGTCGATGTGCCTGAGTGGAGGCTTTCTCTTCGTACTTGACATCTCCAGCTTGAAATCTCTTCATCTCTGCTGCGTTAGCCGTGGCTTGCTCAGCACTGAAGTTACCACTTCGGTAGCTGGAGGAGGAGCTGGAAGCAACTTTCTTCTCTTCTATTCGGAAACACTGGGGACCGTCTTTACTGAGATCAGTAGGGATACCCGGACTGGAAATTTGTTGAGGAAGTTGCTGCTGTTGAACCAAAGACAAAGCGCTACTTGGATGGTTACTCATAACTAGGTTCGGACTGGCCAAAGGAGAATTGGGCATGTCACCTACACTCAACACGGGAGACATTTGAAGTTCCGGAGACGCGTGGAAAGGAATTTCTTGAACTAGAACCGTTCCTGTGTCTAAGGGCCCATCCCCATCACCGTTTTCACCTGAACACCAATCAACCTTTTGTAGACGACCATTTTCCATAACTCACTTTACTTTCCTTTTCTGTACATGTGCAAAATTATTGTGCAGCTGAGGCGAACAAGGTATGTATTTTACACGTAACACCTGGATTCAAACTAAACATTGTAAGGGGTGTCTCGTATCCTTTTTCTCTCCCTCATCCTTAGTCCATTTAAAGGACGATGATACCAAATATGTGATTGGCCAAGTTTTCAAGCGAATATTTTTTCCAAGATTTTCAAAATTTTTCTGGGCTAACATCATTTATTTACGTAAATCAAAAAGTTATGTGCCTTACATTTTTAGGTCCTGAGACCAGAACATTTGACTTCTGAATATGATTTTATATTGAAATAATCCCCATGGAATTTGCTACAAGCCCAGCATTCTGAAATATTTTTATGAAGACCAGACCGCCAGCATCACAACATATTTGAGAAAACATTTTGACAGGGGAACAAATATTCCTCAAAAAATCTCGACTTTGCTTCACTTTTTTGTCGATTGTGACAGTAATTCCTGACCTACATCAATGAAACAAATTTTGAAAAATATGGGCAAGAATTGGCTTGAACATTGAGGAATCATGTATTTTGCGTCATCGTCCCATATATGGGTTAGGCGGGGGGAGAGAAAAAGGATATGATACCCTGTGTATGTCCATTTACAGTGCGTTTTTTTTGTCATAGAGTTAGCAAAAACAATTTGGCCAGCATTATACTCCTTGTTTACCTGTAGTATATTTTTTGGGGTTTTAAAGCTTTGTACAAAATGAGTTCCAGGTACCTGGGTTCTGGAAAACTTGTTAGTTAGGGAGAAGTAAAATCACGTATCGTTTGATTCCTGGTGTTACATGTAAATAGATACCTTGTTCAATTTAACCGAACACCTTCTAGACACTTTAACTACATATGCATTTGGAATATATTTACTAGCAAGCGTTCGTTCGTGGATTTATGGAAATACTCCGTACTATATTTTTTTGCAATATTTTCAGATGTTCAATTTTACTCCTTAGCCGACAACGTATTGCACGTTGCATCCGGTGGGTGGCATTTTTCAAGAAGTGATACTACTATGGATTTGATGGAAATTACTAAAAAATACATTCTGTAGGATACAGCTTCTCACGAGTTCAAATTCAGTCCAAGTACTGTACAAAATTTCACCTGATACCCAAATAGTAATTATTGAATTTGGCTAGGGTAACTAATTCCAACGGCCTGGAAAAAAATAATGCTACTTCTTACTTTTTTTTTTTACTATTATTTCTTTTTTTTTGAGTTTTATAAGATTGACAAAATTCACTCAAATTTTTATTTGAGGATGATTTTGGAAAATGATGATTTGTTTGGTATTGTTTGCTTTAATCATATGACAGTACTTGGAAGGACTTGACCTGTGTGGAGCTATGTATGGATGCACGTACCTTGTAATCGATTGGCTTCAATTAAATTTAAGGGAGATAAACTGAGACCAGCAGTTTTGTTTCCGGACTTCATCTGACTGGTACTGGACGTGGTGAGGGTGCTACTGGAGGACGAAGAGCTTGATGATGAAGTAGTTGTCAATGCTTTCATATGTGACATGCTCTTCCGCATATCAGACAGATTAGACTGTAAATGCTGCGTGGATGAGGACTGTTTGCTCATGGAAGATGTAGTTTCATTGGACTGATGGTGATGATGAGATGAGGAGGATACAGATTGACTCACAACTTTCCGGCTGGATGCATTAACCGTTTGATGAGCTGACTGAGAACTTGAGTTCATTCGTGAGAACGCAGCGGCTTTGCTCTGCAAAATCAAAAAAAAAACTATGTCGTCAGCCACACGAACGCATGCCTTTTAAACTGTAATGACACTGGACAAAATTTTTTTTATCGAGACGTGCAAAAAATATTATGTACACTGGTTGTTCCAACGCTCTCAACCCCTTTATTGTTAAATAACTTCCTCAGCTCGAATTCCTCTACTCAGTACGATAATGTCACTATTATTACATAAGAGTAAAATTGTCATCACTAAATAATTACTACATAATCGTGTGTCTGGAAAAATGCTTGTAGAAAGGCAGAAAATTAATTACGGTACAGAACAAAAAATACTACAGTAACGTAAGGTTCAATGGGAGAAAAATTAAAGTCAACTCATAATCAACTAGAAATGTGAGAAAGAAACTAACGATTACAAAATACTGCGAAAACAAAATTTACAAAAATCTACTAGAAGGTTAGTACATCAAACTAGAAGTGTACCAAGACTACTGTATCTAATTTATTGCAAGTTGATTCCTCCATGAGCCACCACATACATAAATATCTACACTAAAAACATTAACCACGCACTTTGTTTTTTTTTTTACATACAGTGTGATTCTACAGGTGGGAAAAGTAGCCAAAAAGTAGCCGAACTGTAATAAGCAAAGCTGGTTGACTGGTTGTAGTCAGGGAACCCAAAGATCTGAACTTGAATTTCAACTTCCCTTGACTACTTATTGAAACTACTCAGGTACAGTACACTTCTCTCTATAAGAGGGTTGCTATATGGAGCAAAATGTGACTCTTACTGTCTCATGCTCTTACAAGGAGAAAAATTAGTATTATGGTAAAAGAACTGATGGATAAATATACATTTGAACCTGTGAATACGATTTTCTTACAATTAGAAGGGAGTCGTTTCTTATAGCAAGAGCACACTGTAGTATTAGAACTTGAGCACAACAGCTCTGGGTCTGGGTCTAAATATCACACTCACTACTTCTAATTACGGAAGACAAGGAAATAAACATACACGTACAAGTACACACAAAAGAGAAAGAAAGCAAAAGAAAAGATTGTATTGTACATACACTATTCACTACCTGAACATTCCCTGTGGGTTGAACACCATTCAGGATTCCCATCGTTGAGCCCCCATTTAGTGACGGACTTGTCAATTCTTCGGGGTCAGCCATCTGTAGGTACAACAAGAACGAGAGGATACCGTCAAATAATCGTCTCCACACACGTCAATACAAAAATAAATCTTCACACAACCACATAATGACTAGAATGCGAACGCCTGCTTTATACAAGAATTGTGACATGTACCCTTTTAGGTATACTCTCAAGATACTTTATCTTCATGCTGGCTCGACTCAACAAGGTAGTCGTAAGTATGTATGTATGTATATATCTATCTATAGTAACTTATATTTTTAATAAGGGCTAACAGTTAATACTAAATTTTTGCCAAGAGGGACAAAAAGGAGCAAAATGGGATTTAAACTCTTCCCAAACAGAACCACTCACACACTCCTTACACTCCTGAGGAAACAATGAACTAAAGTGTAGTGAGTAGCAAAGGTAATATTTATATATGGAAAGGGTTGTGAGATAAGATTCTCAGATTCGACAGGTGATGTCATGAACTACAGTAATCCCAGAAAGATACTGACTAATCCTCCTCTGACAATACATGAATGATGTGATACTCAATTATGCGTCCCAGTCCATCCCAATCAGTTCTCTATCATTTCTATGACGACTAGGCCTTCCAGGAGTTACCATTACTACCACCCAAGTCCATCAAATCAACTTACAATTGTTAGATACTATATTTACCCATATGTACATTCGTGTACACTGATTTTTACAGAAAAAATCCTATCACAGGTGCTAAGTGAGGATCAACGTTGAGGAGTGAGGAGTCAGTGACAAGGACGACAATATTATTGTTCCACAATAGCTACAATAATATAATAATAATAATTTATTATAGGTACACATTCACAAGCATGCACAATTTATCAATCCACCAATTTAATCACACCTGCAATGGATAATACTAATAATTTAATTAGCCTAATATATAATTAAAATAAGCATTGCAGTAGCTATCACTGTTTGCTCGGTGAGCAGCATATTAGCATACAATTAGACATTGGTAGTATATCAAATTGCACAGTAGCCCTTTCGTATCCCTTACGAAGCCCCTTAAATTAATACATGAGCATGTCAAAGCAATCAGAATATGATCAAACATTTATGCGAAACTTTCAGAGGAACACGTAAGGGACCGGGTTTTTTAGTCTCATAATAATTTCCTGGAACGAGCACTCTATTTGAAACTAGAGATTTGACGCAATATCCTGCATCTTGTTTAAATTTCCGGAGGGCTAAGTCGAACAAAAACATAATCCTGTATAACAAACTACTAATGATATTAGAACGTGCGGGGAAAAACAAACCTCCTTCACAAAGTCAATCATGGACTTGGACAAATGATACCGACGCAAGTTCTTGGAACCAGCAGGACGGATAAAATAGCGTTGATCCATTTCGTAACGTTTGGTTTTTTTTTTTGAAGACCACCCTTCACTACTAATCACCAATGCTAATGTGACCGTACTTAACCGCTAGTAAGTACTTGCACTGCTAATCATACAGGAAAAAAAAAAGAAAAAGGACTTGACAAACTATATTTACTGCAAAGAGAATTTATTGCATTGAGAAAAGGATACGTAACTAGGATGACTGAAATAGCAGTGCTGAAGTCACTGTGCAACTTCCACATCCAACAACGACGACTTCCAAAACAAATAATACTTGAATGAAAACACTTTCATTTTCATCAAATGAAAGGATTTTACACAAGGAAACGGTGGAGTAAACAAAAGGGCAGACGTAAATAATTCCTATAAAGAATGTACGGAAAACAATAAATTCTTGGAATCTTTAAAAAAAAATACAAAATAGCGAGAAAGGGAGAGCTAGGAGTAGTTGCCGTTACCGAAGCTACAATTAGAGTCCCAATGAGGGATGATAGAATCTGAGGTAGAGTCAGGGAATTACAATTAATGTAAACTCAACGTACTACTCGTCCACAGTTCGAATGAAAATTCTCAGGAATGAAAAAAAATCAAGAGAGAGAGAGAGAGAGGAACACGCAGAAAATAGGAAAGAGCAGGGATCAGTGAGTACTCCTACAACAATATTAAATATAACGGCTGATGTGATCCAATCAGAAGTCAACGCTGTCTCCACTCCTACACACAAGAAAACAATGATCCAGTGAAACTGACTCCAATCTCCAATGACGGCAGAGCCATAAAATGATTACTGGTAATTAATTTTTTTTTTCAATAGAGTCAGAAAACAGTGTGTATCCACAAACATAATAGTGATTAGTAGGAGTAGTACAAGAGTATTTAATATATCTATTGTTACGAGACACTGACTCTATCCACTTTTGCACAAAAACCCTGCCCGCACTTTAGCATTGCTCTGCCTTGTCCCAGTTAAACTGACTCCATGTCAACTACAGTATTACTGTTAGCTGCAGAGTCTCAAGCCAGCTGGTGGTAAGTCTCAGAAATCAGTGGTCAATTTGTAACTTCACACGCGAGACTTAATCAAATAAATATTGGGGCATATAATCATTAGCTCAGTAGCTCTCTCATCCCTGCATTTCTCCAAACCTTTGAGACATAATTTTAAAGGAGATTCCTTGAAAAAATCCACAAGGGCCTCAATTCTACAGACCTAGTAATTCTTACCACTCTAACTGATATTATAAAAATAATTAGATATAATTATGTATTATGGAATGTTTAGCTAAATCTGCATTCACATGGTTCATGGAATTTTCGGAGGGTGGGTCGAAAATTTAAAGAGATGTGTATAATAAAAAAGTTGAGAAATAATTATATTGATCAAAAAAGAGAAGATATGGGAACAGCAGTGGTGACTAGATATTTGATTAGTTGTGAGAAGGAATAGAGATATCTTGAATAGCTCGTATCTTGAGTAGTTACTACATTAATTATTGTAATGAGACCGGCAGTATGGGGACAAGTGGTTGAAAAAAAGTGGCTGATTATAGAGAGATTATTTGTTGTGTGTTGCAAAAAAAAAAAAAAGAAGAGGGGACCGTGGGCAATTAAGTCTCAATGGAATAATAATTATGAAATAGTACGAAAGGAAATGTGTGCTGGAAAATAATGTGAGGTTGTATGAGTGGGGAAGACAGGTTTTGGGAGCACTGGATAGTTTAGGAACTGACAATCACTCTGATGATAAGATATGACAGTAATTTGTAATCCAGTCGGTGATCACTACAATTTGGAAGAAGCACAAGTGTTGAATGCATTTGAACTGAGTTGAGCACAAACTTTTGTCACCACAAATAATACCGTCCACCTTACCTTCATTTCCTCAACTGTCAGCACCTATGGGGAGTTATTTATGTGTCATGTCTGATTAGCTGTAATGTTCTCCTGTAGCTAAATACTAGTACGAGTTCAGTCAATACCATTTGGACTCGCCCTCCTGTTAGGACTTATTACATGACATAATTCTAAATCACCGACACAGTTATTACAAGTCAAAGTATATTTTCATTTCTGCTGAGCACGTGGACAAAATAAATTATTTTCACACATCTCCTCTTTCAAAATTGAGGGGGAGTCATTACTTAGTCTGGCTTGTAACACTCCTTTGCGGACTTTTCACTTTTGCTTCTTAACATAATGGAAAGGTAAAAAACTATACATATATATATAGTTGCATCACACACTGATTCTGATCGTCTGTGAACTTGCAATCCCAACACGTCCAGGTTGCGTAATTCCTATCTGACAGAAAACGTGTAATAATTTATCTGAGTGAGAAACAAGACCATCCTTTGTAAATTCAACAAACAAACTAATAACCGACATTAGATTTTCTAGGCCAGAAAAAATTATCAAAGTGACAATGTAGAGTAATCATATGTAGGGAGATATGGACACTGCTCAGAGTTGTCACAATAGCTGTCAATGCTTCTCTATAGATATGCTACAGGGGGAAGGGGGGGGGGGAAGCCAACAAAGAACTACAGAGCAAGGCTGGACTCACGGCAGAGCTGGTATTAGCTCAACTATGTATGTTTTGACAATATACTAGCTATAATAGAAATAATTACATAGATATAATTACAGGGATGGGATAATTACCAACGTTTGTATTAAGGCCAGAAACTATTTCCTATGTCCAATCAATTAGTATCTATAGCTCGTATAGATGAGTTGAGGGATGTCATATGTGAGGAAAACGTGCCGTAGGTTTGGACGGCCCCACTTCATTAATAACACATTACTGAGCGGACTGCATGTATAAACCTAGGGATAAGGCCCATCCACTTTCTATCTGACCAGACAACCCGTTTCGTCCTTATGAAAGGACACTGTCCGTCCGTATGTACACAAATCATTTCTGAGTAGGAGGAAATATATAATTTATTATATTTACACGATAGCGACAATCAATCAGAGTCATATTTCCAACCATCACATTTAACCAACCATGGACTCAACGAGGACCTTTATCTCCGTCGTTTTTCCACTATTTTCAAATATTACAAAGTCCATTCCCCTCGGACACGTCTCTCCTACGACTAACTCTGGACAGGAGTGCTTATACAGTACCCTCTTCTTTCCTACATTTCAATGTTTTCTTTCCGTCACACTCTCACAATCAATAATAATAATTTTATTATTATTGACGAGTAGAGAAAAGCCCAGGGCAGGAGCTATAATTCCTGGGATTTTTTTTTCCTAATTATATTATTAATTATGTATAAGGTTATATGCCACCAACCTTTTTGCTGACTCTTCACAAAAGGGAAAAATTGGGGAATTAATAGGGGGAATTAAACCGATTACACGCCACTCCGAGCACAGGTCAAATCAATGCAGACGGAGACGAATGTACTGAAGCACTTGTCCTCAGATCCTATTTGAGAACACATGAACACCTTCATGCCAGAGGAAAAGTGATTAATTACAGTTAATCCACCTCCTGGTAACTTTTGTATTATTGACTGACAAGGTTTTAAATCTGGTGTGTCAAAGTGTCAGAGCATTTTGGGGAATCTTGACCAAAGTGAGTGGGAATGGGATATTTCTAAAATATTGTATTGTCTGTGTAAATTATTACATAGTTCCACTTTTCCTAGCATGTGTGATGACAGGTACTTATATAATTATTACTGATGATGTATTTATTTAAAATAAGAATAATAATTATTGTAATAGTTCAAATCACTTTCGCTGATTCACTTCATTCACTATTGAAAGGAATTAGTAGTACTGAGGTGAGGAAAATGGAATGTATTAGAATTAAACTGAATTGGCGACTACTCCTTTGAGCAGAATGGAGTGCTATGAGTGTACAAGTACAAAGGGATCTTTATAGACAAATATATTGGAGTACTACTACAGTAGATACCGAAAGAGCAAATCCCACGTGGGATAGTTCTGATAGTGAGTTGAACTTGGTGGAGAGGAATATAAGTCTAGATGTGAACAAAAAGGTTGCAAAGAAGAAACTGGCTTGGAAGTGCACCACAATTGATGGGAATGGCACGGATTCCCTTGGCTGTCTTTAAAAACTGGATAATTGACAAGTCAGTGAAGCCCACTTGATATTGTCAACGAGATAGAGACTGGGATTTATAATCCCACGCAGTCTCCTTCCATGAATTTAATCGCCAGTCGTCCACCTCCTTGAAATGTATCCGTTGGAAAAAAGAGCATGTAATAAGTAGACAATTTTACTTACCAAAATCTAAAGCTAACGTTATGTATCTACTCTGATTCTTTCTACTGACAATCAGCAAAACAATTGGGTTTGCCCAATGGTTCTCTCAGGCCCATATAGTTAGGTTCCATTCTGCATAAGTAAATATACAGGGTGTCAAGAATTCCTATACGCCCCCCTAGCCCAACACAGGAGGATCGTAAGCAATTATCAATCTCCCCAGCAAATCCTTTTTCAAATTTTTTAGAAATCAATCCCATTAAAATTCTGTATTAAAAATGGTGAGCATAGTTTGAAAAAGAGTTAAGGAAAAAGTCACGTGTTATTCGAAGAAGTGACATTTTGGTTGTTTTATGTTATTGATAGGAAAGCCTTTTCCAAATATCTTTTGACGGTGGTCGGTAGGAGTAAAAGTGAGAAAGAAGAGGGAAAGGAGGAACTTCAGATCTTCCAAATTTTTTGGAGCAAATTTCATAGGAATTCAGTTGAGTCTGATATCATCTTCCCAAATCAAAATTTGTGTTTTCGGGCACTAAACAAAGCGTAAGACAAGTTAGAGTTGAAATAATAACAAAAACTTCAATCCTGTCCCTTATTTTTAGTTTCTGAGACACTAAAGCAAATTTTACTAGGGAGTAGGATATTTTGATGACTAAAACGAATCTTAATAAAATTGTGTCCCTAAAGCTGAATTTCCCCAACCTTGCTCCCTTTTTTTACAGGTCATACCCACAATTCTCGAATTAAGGACCTATCAGATAGCTCCCTGTTGAGCCCATAACATTTCCAACAAACAAGTGCCAACCGATATTTTTTTAAAGTAGATGTAAAAATTCAAAAAATCTAATTTTCCAGAAATATCCAGACTTTTAAGGATTTTTAACTACAAGGTTGGAATAAAAAAGTCTGGAAGATTTGGTAAATCATAGGGGAGTTGAAACATTGGCCCTTATACTAAGATGAGAGGGAAGTGTTTGTGGTACCCTGTGAAAGAAGTAATTATCTTCCTCAAGATATTTCTTTTTTATGCATGTACAGAGTGTCAAGGAGCACTTATGTATATCCTCTAGTCCATATAATGAGAGACAGGAAACAATATTCCATTCCGCCATGTTTGTGGAAATATATTTTCAGATTTTTCAAAGACCAGATCCAAATTCTGTATCAAAAACTCTTAAAGAAATGTAGCAAAGCCAGGATTGTTTGGGGATACGGTAAATTTTTAAAGTTTTAAATTCTTTACTCAACTTTGAAACTACGGCAGATTTGCCGCTAAAAGTATGAAACAATTTTTTTTTTCAACTGGAAGAGAATTGACTATATAGAAAACGTGGGGATTGATATTTTTTGACATTGGTCCTTATATGGGCTGATTAAGGGGGAATCAAAAGGTTTGTGGTACCATATATATGCTGTATTTGTGCCCAGGAATAAATTATTGTACTGCTACAATAATAATTACTAATATTTGAAGAAAAAAGTTTATACATAGTGGAGAGGATGAATCATCCACGATACGTGGAACTCAAGTGCATCACTTAGGATGCTGCTCTAGTGTTCTGGCATAACAGCTCATTGGAATGAAGATATAGGAAATGTTGAATCTCACATACGTTTGCCAGGTGTGATCGAGGTGAGCTCTCTCCCTCTCTCTCTCTCTCTCTCTTCAGCATATTATGTACGATTATTATTACATATGGACTTGATGAGGTACGTGGAGAGAACAAGAGTTGTAGATTATAGCGAGGGTCATGAGGCTATGAATTTGGCTGTTCCGACCTCCGCTCTTCCATCCACGTATGCCATGTCCCAATATACTCTGTCCTAAGGCTTCACACCCACTCCTTCTTCATTAACCTCTTCATTAGCTCTTTCGCTCTAAAATCTTCATTCTCTCAACCTCACCTCACTTGTAGCTGTAGCTTTGAGTGCTCAACAGGGTTTCAATAATTATTATTATTGAACTCTGTCCAATCACAATATCAGACAACGGCTACATTTTATTCCATGCTACAACAACTATAGATAATTATATTATTCGCTATAACGGATCATGGTAAATAGCGCAGGACAACTTTTCCACGCAAGACTCCACAATGACTGCAAACTGATTGTGTACTAATTGTATGGTCTACCCGTCCCTAATCCCAAATGACTTATTAAAATGACTAAATAATTAACAATGCTTTATAATTCAGCGTGTACGGTAGCATAACAAATTGTCATTATAGCAAATACAAATTGACTGTCCCAAGGAAGTACGTCATTGCGAGAGCTGTGTACAATTAGTATCCTCATGCACGCTCACAATATTCAGTGACACTACAATCACTAAAACAGGATCTGCTCAGAGCAGTTGATTAGTCAACTTTGTTATCAGGAGTAGGAGCCAAATAATCACAACTATATCGTATTCTGATCCAGATCCAAAGGCTGAGCTGAAACAATAACATGCACTGCAGTTCCTGTTGGAGGCATTTTAACCGCAAAAGGCATGCACACAATATCAAAATACATACTCCAAATCCAAAAGTACCAATGCTATAAACAATTAAGGTTAGTTGGAATCCCCAACTTTGGATTAGGGAAATGTAATTCGACATTACTTTGATTTATTTGCGGGGCCTTTAATCCCTCTAACTGTTAAGAATTTCCAGGGCCCAGAAATTAAGTTTGTGTTTTTTGAAAATTCCTCTACCCTGTTAACCCTCCAGGATTGAGTTCATTTAAAAAAAATATTATATTTAATTAATAACTATATATTATTATATATAATTATATATGTATATAATTAATTATATATATTTGGAGTCATTAGTTTTGGCTCCTTTCACGGAATAGTAGTAATAATTATTCTTGATATACGAAGCTGGAAAATATAACTGTGTTCACAGCCCAGTTGTATTCTCCAAGTTAGGCTGGCTTAGCTCAAAATTTCTTTTAGACTGGTTTGATATTATAAATTGTAAACTTACAAATACATAATTATTACATCAATGAGGCAATCCTACTTGTAAAGCTTACTGCATTATATCTAATACAAATTATTTATTACTAGGTAAATGCATTACATGTACAAATGCTGATGTGTAAATATTGACGCATACAGCATTACGAATTTAAAAATCTTATCAAGGAAATAACTTGTAACGAACATCTCATTGGGAGGAGGATTACTAAATTCCTACTTGGGATAGTAGGTGAGAAAGTTTTCATTTCAGATATAGCTTTCACGGAAATGGTTGATAATGGCATCCGAAAACCTTTAAATTGTCTCGGATGACGCTGTCTTTATTGGACTGTGACGATGAAGGTGACTGTTAAAAATTTAAGCCCGAGTGGTGAACGTGTGCCAGTGCGTAAAAAATGGTCGAAACAAAGTCTGGGAGAATTGATGTTGTATGTTGTGAGGGAAATAAAAATGACAAAAGTTGCATTGTGAGCCAAGGAATTTGGATGCGTTGTAAAGTTGTGGTTTTTATTACCAAGCTGATTGCGAGAGTGAGTACGCCTTGGTAGATATATTAATTGAGTACCTATAGGTACTATCTACTCATGTGTGTGTGTCTATGTGTCTGAACTTTGTGTACATACATGCAGAAATTGAGAAAGATGGTATTGGGTATAGCCCGGTGGTTTGGCACTTGGCAGTTTGTGTGCGGGGCGTAGCCCTGTAGCACTTGTCAAAACAAATAATCGTAGACTGGAATCTCTGAAATTACAAAACGTTATCATCTGGGGCACTGAAGGCATCGTACTTGAGTTGGTTTCTTTCATTCCAACTCTGCCTCTGGTTTTACTACTTGGGAGCCCAATTTGTGATATTGTGATTATCAAAATCAAAAGAACCCTCCATAATATCCCATTCCCACCAGGAACCATGCTCTTGCGTGGGCACTTTCAATCTACTCTGAACGACAAGCACACTGACTTGACTGAGTCACTGAAAAATAAGGCGTTTACTTCCCTTTGTTATTCATTAGGGCTGATTTAAATGCAGAAATTGATTGGAGTTTGTGTGCAAAAGGACTAACATTTCCTTCATGTCATTAACATGACAAGGTAATCTCTTCACTACGTATGATGGACACTTCATTCGCATTTCTCCTTCTTAAAAGTAATTATTATTTATTATTATTTTTTTTATAAGCATTGTAAATTATTATTATGTCAAACTTATTATTTATTTTATTATCAAAGGAAATATATGGAGACACACGTCCTGAGGAATAGGCAGGGTGACGATTCGAAACATCTCAAATTTTGACCTGTTTTTTGACATGACATTTTTTTTGCCTAGAAGGAATAATCTGAGACCTGGCACTCCCCCCTCAGGACTAACAGTCTTATGACGGGGTTTTGAAATAAAAATAAATGATCTCGACTGGGATTACAAATTTTAACAAAATTGATTTTGAGACCTCGAAGTATTTTCAAAAAAGTGGAATAATACGAACTTTACAATGTACTGATATTATTAAACCAAAATAGAATTGGTGCCATAATAGCATTGACATCACACGTACTGTGATTGTAAATGTGAGATTTTTATTGTAATTGATTTTATTTTACTGCTAGAGTTCCAACGTTAGGTTGACAACAGATGAGATTCCCATAAGAATGCATGGGAAGACATTTGTGACCCTAAATGAAATGGTTTTTTGTGATCAGACAAAAACACAGATTTTGACGAAAATCAATGCCGTCAGACTTCAGCAGAATACTACGTTTGTCCCTAAAATTTGATTGAAATAGAATGAAAATTTCGTTAAGAATGCATGGAAATACATATGTGATCATAAATGAAATAGTTGTTTGAGGTCATAATAAGCAATTGATTTCAACCAAAATCTACCCAGTGAATGGGCCGACTAGGCTTTGCTGTGGAAAGTTTGGTTATGACTGGGTAAGAATTGCCATAGGAATACCTGGAAATACATATTTGAGCCTAAATGAAATAATTTTTTGAGGTCAGACAGAACCACCGATTTTGACCAAAATGAATCCCAGAGATCGCGGAGTTAATACCCTTCGCTGTGTAAAGTCTGTTTGAAATCCATTCGGTAGTTTCCAAGCAATCGTGTTCACGGACGTGACGCCGGGATGTACGAACGTGACAGTTACATTAGGACGCTGCATTGCCATAAAAAGGAGTTTACCAAGGATTATCTAAGATTCATTTGTAATTCGATTTGCCATTGGATCATATTCCTTAGACAGCTTTCGCAGGAAGAAATTACCAGCGTACGCGGACTCAGGACCCACCAAGACATCCTTAAAGTGACATGCTAGTTTTGTTGAAGATTTGGTAGTGACACATACTTGGATCGGTATTTATGGTCAACGATTTAAGAAACATATCTTTATTGAATATGGACAGAGCTCAAACCTGCTAAAATGTAAAACCGTCAATGTGACTGATATGGAGCTATATGAAGATAATATTGGAATTTTTGAACATTTAGTCATATCATCAACAATAAATTGTGTTTGATTCAGCTGAAAGTTGGTAGAATCTAGAATTTTGGAAAGGACCTACAGAACAGCAGAACTCGGCATGAACACAAACACTACGTTCAGACAAAAACCTGTACGAACAATCGATTTAGATAGATAACTGTAAGCTTCACTGTCTTGGAGAAGACAGTTGATATTTTATGGTATAACCAGTTGACCCAGTCCGGTTCTATAATAAACCCTACTATCAGATTGGAATTAGATAGAAATCAATCTGTTGAAGCTGAACATGAGAAAAGGGAGATTTACCAATCCTGTATATTCTTTTTCAAACAAGTATAATTTGAAGAACATTGAAGTAGCTACATATATTACTAGATGAAGTTCGTGGAGAGATTTTAGGACAATTTGAAGGCTTTACACAATTTTTAAATCACTACCAAAGTAGCTTTAAAATGATTTTGTTATTGCCACAATTCCGTGTTTATAAGAAAACATCATTTCACAACTTATACGACTTATATCATTACTATATTCAATTTTAACAAGTACGCAAACATTACAACAAAATATGGAACTGTGTACATACTATATCGAAAGGCAAATGCCGTTTTTATATCGTTAAAATTCTTATTTATTTATTCTGCCTTCATAATTTCTAATAAATTGTTCCAGTTGGCAGCCCCCACGTCATCCAACTTTTCCCTAGAGATGAAAGGACCGTGAAAAAGTTATCAAGTAATTTCATTGCACATGTGTACCTAATTCAACTATGTAAGTACAATTTCACATCGTATTTTAAAACTCCTGTTTTATAATTATTCCTTATTTACTCAGTGTACACAAATACTTTATTTCTTCTGCCAAAAAAAGTAGAAATAGATAGAATACAGTGTATGATCTCTGGATATATATGTATATCTATTTTCAGAGCGTTTAAAAAGGGTAAATAACTTTTGGGCTCATTTCCATGTATGTTTGTACTACGGCGGAGTTGTTCTTCACGTAAATAGCTACCAAATCTTGCATATTTTTAATGTTGCTCTTAAAAAGCATTGCATCTACGGTAAATATTACATTTGTGTCTCCAAACAGGTCAGTCATCAGAAGTTAAATTTTCTAATCTGGTCAGCTACAGTGTACATTAATAATGATGCGATAACTGATGAGAAGGTAATAAATGCTTACGTTTAAGTGCATACGAATTTAATTCCAATAATTAACATTTCGGTGGTAGAAAGGCTGCACGGTGTGTAAATGTGCATGGCGTCCAGAGGTAGCAACCTCCTGTGTAGATACAAAAGTAGTAGTTCTATCAACTCTCATTCCCAGAGAGACACTGAGGAATTATGGAAGTACATAAGAGTTACTTATTAGCTCAGCATTCACTGGAATATTCTCATATTCCAAGTTTCAGTTCTTTTGATTCATGTAAACCCACAAACTGTCTACTTCCAGTGTGATTTACGAGGAAGCGGGGAACTTTGATGATGACTCAAAAGTAGTTACTTTTAAGATAACAAAATCAATTATTTCTGAATCTCTCCCCCTTACACACCATGACTTTGAGTTTCCATGCCAAAATACCACTTTTGCCCAAAAGCTTCGGTCAGACGATCTATATGGAGCTTTCTCTGGACATGAACATTAGAATTACAATTATTTGTACAGGGAACAAGGAGGATTAGGAAGACCATAAATTTCAATCAAAGAGAAGTCATAAAAACTTTAACAGTGACTACGTATATTTACAGTTCAGGGTGAAAGAGGAAGAAAGGCACCGCTCAGTTAGTCCTTCCACAAATATAGCGTATATAATGTGACCAAAGGCACAAGTTCTTCTTTTTTTTAAAAAAAAAAAGAAAAAAAAAAAGAAGCACACCTTGAGCCGTAAATTGACATAACTGCCAAGTGTAAATACAGTGTACATTGGGGACGAGTGTGCAAATAGTAGTAGAGCAAGCAGTACATGCAAATAGTCAAATCGAGAACTATGACTGTGTGCACAGAGGTCCGTTGAGCTCCTTGCACAGATTCCCTGTATGGACCTGGGTTGATTAATCCATATGTAGCAATTGTTCGGCTCAACTTGCTCTTCCTCGAATAAAGACAATTGAGAAAATTCCAGAAAATCACCTACGCACTTTTCTCCTTTGCTTCTTCTCACATCATTTTCTCGTGTCATCATCCAACGTCAGACAAGAGTCACTTGATGACTTACATTGAAACTATTTAATATGTAAGTAATTATGCATACAATATCTATAATTATGTAATGCATGGAGGAATATCTATATATCGTCAGTGAAGAGGCTAAATGGTCTAGATAGATTTCCGATTAAAAGCAAAACGTTCCTCATGCAATTTCAATACAATCAAAATGAACTACTTGCATGTACTCCTTCCATATATTTTTGTCCCCAAGGATTAAAGTACTTGTAATTTTATTGTATATTTGTACAGAGGTATACATCCATATAATTATCCCACGACATTTTCAATGTACAAACGTACGTAAGTAGATACATAGATGAGTCAAAACGTAGAATGTAATTTCCCTTATAGCCGTGGTTAGCAAAAAAAATGTACCTATTTTAAAAATCCAATTGTTTTAAAACATTATTGACTTTGAGTCCTCCCGAGACATGGATTCGGATATGTGGAACTCCTTTCCCCCAAAATTGTTCCAGACTACAATATTTGAAGTGAAATGAGACAGGAAGATTTGTCATGGAATTGTGGTCAGAAGACCAATCTCCTCCATATGATCTGGAACAAAGTGTGTACATGGACTTTTGAGATTTTCCTCTCCTTTTAAGGTCAAGGGATTTAATTGTTGGAAACGTTTGAGTGAGAATGAGTCGTCTCCGCCGACACTGAAGCAACACCCAATGACCGCTCACCTGCCCTGGTCTGTTCTACTTTTTCTTGTCTCTTCTGTTTCTGGACAGGAGACGACGAGAGCACATCCTGAACTAGCTCGTTTTACATGAACGTGTAGAATGATGTGGAATTATGTAGGTAGTGAGATATTTACGTGTCAGAGACCCATAACACGTCAAGGCAAATGTTACCTTAAAACTGAAGGCGTTGTGGGATCATGCATGTAATATTTATTCTGGTTAGTCCATTACGACACTCGTACACTTCCTTGGCCTATGTATGTACAAATGTTCCAAATCAACACAAACTATTAGAGCTTAAATTATTTTAGGGAAAATCTCACTCCCACTCTCATCCCTGTCGTATCTGTAATAAATCATGGGACTTTCTGTACCTTATACTAATACCATCAGCGTCACAGGCCTTGACATTTAATTCCTGTCAGATCTGTATCTATAGTACTCATCCGATGTGCAGGATCTCCTTTACTCAACCATTCTTCAATGTCTATCTCACCCAACTAATTAACAATAATTATTATTGAATGAGGATTCTGGGAACTGGCCTCAGTGCCGAGGAAAAGGGATGAGTCAACGTTTACATTATAACGGGTCGACAACTTATGGAATCAATTCCAAATGAAATGCTTGTACTGGTCGGGAGAAGGTTTCCCAAGGGTTACCTCATGTATGGGAAAGTCAAATCAAATGAGTAATCACATACACATTACGGTGCATTGTGAAGCTGAGGGGGTACATGAAGGAACTTCCATCTCTTCCTTCATCTCATTCCTGAACTTCATGGATACATACATACGTACAAGTAATTACTTACAAGCGAGAAACAATTACATATGTAAGAAATAGACAGTGCGAGAAGAACTTGTTTAATTAATTAGGGAGATCGTTAAGTAATTGCTTCCAAATTTGTTCCTTGTGAATTATTATTAGTTATTAGTAGTTGCTGTGGGATGATAGTCGTCTGATGATATTGATCGACCCGTTGGAGTTCCTTTATGAGGATTGATACACTTGATAGGATAATTATCAGGGAGGAATTGTAAGTCAAATATGTTACTGTGCATGTAGTGATACGTACACAGGAGTCTGACTCTGAGAGGAGGGAAGATACGCGGCGAAGAACACACGCCATCACATTATTATATTTTATGTGTGTACACAATAATTATTACAGATACGTGCATATCTCATATCTACATATAATTATGTATCCAAGTACTCAAGTATATGAGTTGTTAAAAGACTTTGGGACGTCCTGTATAATGTAATTGAGCGTTCGGCAGAAACTGCGGCACTTTTATCCCTCGCTCCTCATCACAACAACAACTTGAGCAGATTAATTTCAAGACGATATTACTTTTGAACGAGCCCCGACCGGATTAATTAATCACAGCGACTGCTGGTTGGTCGAGATAAAGTGTATATAGAGAAAAATGCAGGGAATATGACTCTATATAACATGGAGGAGTAGACCAATAGCCAGATTACACTTTAAACTCTTCCATATGAGCTGTTATTAAAATGATGGTTGGAAATGCTTCCTCGCTATTGAATTCAACTCAGAGGATATTTTTATTGCAATGCCAAGTAACATCAGTTGAATTGAAATGGAATAAACTGCTGGGCTGCCTTACTCAAAATCATATGTAGATACATGTTTACATGATTTATCCTACTCAGCCATTCCAATAGTTACTATTCCGTGGTAATCACATGGCGTGTGGTGATCTGAGTGTGGAAAGATATTGGAGGCTTGATGGAGAGTAAATGGTAGGGCGTGTGTGCTTTTGAGTCTTGGAATTAATTAAACAATAAGAGTTGGTTGACGGGAGGGGTAAAAGGCCAGCGTTCGCTTCATATATTTCAGATGAGAATAACGCTCCGTGTATATGTATGTGTGTGTGTGTGTGTGTGTGGATGACTCAGCTCAGAATCAGAGGGACCTCCACCTACACATTTACGACTTGTCTTCCAACCTCAGAAATTGTCCTGCCCTGTCAACGACGACCCAAAGAAAATCAAACAACTGACGTCCGATGTGTGAGTCTGTCATAATTTCACAATTATAAATATGAGGGTAGATATCAAGTACATACATAGGTAATAACTGGGAGCTTCCATTAATAGAGACCTGTAGGAAGCTTAAACAATGCAATCATCAAAGAACTGCCTGAGCAAGGCCGATGAATCAGATGAGAATTGCCTCAACACAAGGTAATCAATGGCGGAATGCATTGAAAAGTTATGACAAAAGAATCATATCTGATCATAAAAGCCAAATCATAAAATCAACAAGACTCGCCTCTCTCAAAGCTCGACTTGACGCCTCAATACTAACCTGTATATTATTGTGTACTTAAATCTATATATGTATCTATGTATGTGTGTTTAAATATATATATATTTGCTCAGTGTATGTTACTACTTCCTCACTTTCATCTTTTTAAAATACACACACACACACCAAGCAGTCCATGTTTCGTCAACACTATTCTACGTAAACAAATATGTGTACGCATTCAAATACACGGCCCGGCTATGAGGTAATGGAACATCTCTGCAGGTAATCTTTTAGTGCATCACAACAATTCACCTCATAAAGTAGATAATAAATACCAAATGGATGAGAGAGGAAGCACATATGCCATTAATCCTATTGTGCATATCCCCCTGTGAATGACAAATGACAAAGAATCCATTCCCTTAATCTGCTTAATTCCCTCAACCAAAATTCCAATCATGATAATAGTTACTTGAGATTGCTATCAAGAATTGGAAATAACATCATTCATTGTTGTCCCCGCCAGTACCCCACGCAATATCCCCCTAAAATAAACTCACATGTACTCAACTCTTGTGAATGTAATTATGCATTTGGTTTTTGCAATAATTACGCACGAGAATTGACAGCACCATTTAATATACAGTATAAGTTCATACAGACAGGAATTAATTGAACTTCCACTACACGCCAACACGCAATTTACAGGACTCTACTCCACTCATCTGGGATCTCTGTACAACGAATGGGCTTATTGTTAAAGGAACCTGACGCAATTTATCCAATTTCCAGTAATGGGCCATAATACGCATAACATATGGGAGAACTGTGGATATTCTTTTTTATTGTAAGGCCGTGGAAGATACTTTTTGGCAGATGCCAGAATCGATGCTGTTTTAATTTTAAAATAATTTATTCCTTTAAAATGGGAACCCTTTTACAGACAGTTCAGCATGTCTCACCTTGCAAATTTCCGATCCTCCCTATTTACATACAATAATACACGTCAGTTTCCACAACCTGACATTCCTGTCACATTTTATCCCAATCACATACCATTAAGTATATGAACCGTACACTCTAGACTCTTGATTTTATGGGGTAATATTATCGAATGGAACCAGAATATCATTACCATACCTCCTTGTACTTCCTCAATGTCAGAGATTTCAGATTCACGAGGAAAATTCTCAAATAATTATTATTCAATTTTAATAGCCGGTATAAGTAGAGAACGCACTTATTTGTAGGGATATTTCAACTTGTGTTCTTAAGTGTGGATATATGCTTCTATTTAATGTCCCCACAGCTAAGAGGCAACATTGAACATCTGTTAGTGCTGTGGAGAGTAAACATAATGTATGCGCAAACTGATGAAGAAGCAAAAGTATATTCATTCAATTATCATGTCGCAGATGTTATAAGTGCTTACCGTAAACTTATTGTTTATGCATTCAATTTCATAGAAATTCAATTTTTAAGAGTATTTTTGTCCTTTCAGCAATACTTTCAAGTATTAATATTATATGCTTTTGAACTGAAGATACTATTCTATCGATAATAAAAGTGCAATAATATTATTATATTTACATTTTCTATAATATTAATATCTGTAATAAGATTCAAAGTAGCAATTCCGTAATTTTTGTTTTGTTTTTCCCATGTTTCATCCAGGGGGTCCCATATAATTACTGTATTTATAATTCCAACCCTTAGACGTTTTTTGAAAAAATCCATGGGCTTCGACAAAAATTCCTTCAATTCAATTCACTTTATGAGTCATTCGCTGCTTCTCATTTAATTATTGTTTGAAGTTTGTGTCAATGTGGGTACAGCTAGAAATATATTGGATATCATTGTCTATCTGCAATAATTACTTTAGCAGTAGAATTAATAATTTAATGAGAGAAAAATCTGGCGGCTAGGAAAATGAAACTAGTGCGTCAACTTGATGCAGTGACTGGTGGAAAGAGTTGAATTATTGTGTTTTATTATGAATCTTCATAACACAATTTATGTTCGATACACTTAGGTGCGTATGGAGTCATGTATGTACATATATTGGGGTCCTTCTTACCGTCACATTTGGTTTTCTGGGCCGATCCTCTTCCGGCCTGACACTACTTTTGGTTCGTCCCACCGTAAATCGTTTGAACTTGCCGGCACCCCCATTTAGCGTGCTTTCGGAACGTGATTGTGAATTCCCAGTCATTTTAATTTCATAGACTCACTCACAAAATCAGCTCACTCTGTCCTATTCCCTACTTAACTCCAATAATTACCAGGACTCCAGTTTAATTAAATCTCAGAGATGAGACTGTACAAAGTCGTATGGAGGATAGCAGAAATGATTTCTGATCTCCAGCTGTATACTGACAGTTCGTGACTGGAAGAAGGAACACAAACAACTAATGATTCGAATATTTCCAATTCATTACACTGACTCCTGAGCCAGAGGCTTAAAAATTCTCCAATGTTGCTTTCTCCTCACTTTTATTTTACTCTGCTCTCGTCCCCCTTTGACTGTACTCCAAGTGTTTTTTTTACTGTTGTGGAACTCTAGGAGGAGAGGATATGTTAGGGAACCACGCAATAAAACTTGGAATTATTATTGTTATTCGAAACCACAAACCAATGGAATATAAAATAAAACAAAGGGAGGCTCAGTCAGCGTCAAGTACACAGCATTTAAAAATGTTATTGATCATTGATCGCCACAGTATGCTCAGAGCCCGTATATATATAATTATATATATCTATAATTATTATCTATAGATATATACTCTGTATAAAGTGAAGAGCGTATTGCGTCAACATCGATTCCAGTGTATCGATGATAATAGGCAAATTTCACCTCGAAGAACAAGGGCAAGAGACTATTGGAACTGGAGCTAAACTATTTCAGCACAATACTCCTTCTTGTGCATAAACCTCTCCGAAATTCGCAAGTGTACATAAATAGTAGATACAAACTACAGAATATTTCCCAGGAAAAAGTTGGTGTGTAAAAAAGAAAAACCACATTAGCCACAGTCTCCTTCGACTTCCGTTCTGTAAATGTACTTCCTCAACTTAATAAATTTTCCTGGATTTGAATTAATAAAACTGGAAACACATAAATAATTATTTAAATTAGAGCGCTGGAAACTATCCCTGGCCAGGGTCAAGTATCAACATATGTATCTCAGTTTCACAATTTTATTTGAGCTCCGTCGGTCATAGCACTATTGAACTTCCACTGTATCTACTTATACTCAGCTCCAATGGGAATGGAACCAATCAACAGTGGTTGAGCTGGAAGGTGTAATAGAAGTCAACTGATAACGGAGATAAAACTATAGGAAAGCCTTGTTTGTGCTAAATTTTGTTGTTGTTGTGCGGTCTGGCTATACATAGATAGACGTCCAGAACTTCTCCTATGAGTCCTGGCACTAGTACACACATTTACTATAACTTGTCTGTACCTATAGTTTACAAAATATTCCAATTCACACGTGCATGCACTGATGTTGAGGATTATGACACTGCTTTGAAACTGAGTTGGAGCGGTGGTGTTTTACAAGGGATATATTCCAGCTGGAAAAATGTGGACAAGTACTTAAGAAAATGAGACATGGAAATATGAGAGCGGGTATGAGAAGGTGTGAGAATGGTGCGGACGGAGCCTGCTGACACACGACTAGCTTATGACAGACTGGCAGTTGGATTGGGGATCGAGTGAAGTGATGATGCGAGAGATGAGTAATAAGACAAGTTGAAGGAAAGAGCAGGTGGAAGAGTCTCTCTACACACGAGACACAGTTGTTGGAGCATTAGCACAAGGGCATATGCACAAGAGAAGCCTACTCCATGGAACATGAAAGAAGGTTGGGGGTACTGGGATAAGCATAACCGCAAAATTTTAACTCCTGGGTGACAACAACAATGTTCACAGCTCAGAGCTTCCCAGAGAGGTACCAGACTCTGGGACTGAAGAGTCAAATCCAGTAGACTCATATGGAATGCAACAGCCTAGACTTGTATAATATGTTAACATTGTTCATAAATTTAAGAGGCTTCACTGATGAGCAACACACATATCTCTCTCTCTCTCTCCCGTGTGTTCCAACTAATCTATTCATGATTTTAATTTACAAAGTGGAACCATAAGTTTTTGCTCCTTATACGGATCAGAGTTACAATAGTCATTACAGGGTTTTCTCTCATGAGCACCACTTGTTGAACATGAGCAGGAATGTGAGGACTCTCCCTGTCTTCCCCATGTCCTTCCCTCAAAACTCACCAACAAGCTCTGGCTCTGGTTATAGTAACTCTACGGGGCTAAATCCTCTCGCATATGCAAGAGTATATTGGGGAGATTTGTAGGTGTGGAATCTACTTCGGTCCATCCTGATGGGATTTTGGGATGAGACATATATTATTCCTCTTGTAAACAGACTCCGTACATGTTTATATTTACTCCGTGGCCCTACTGTCAGGTCCTAGACGTGACTCCGTGGGAATGACTTGTGAGAGCACCCTCAATCACTTGACATAATCAGCTCATTATAATTATTATATTGTCCACACAAGAACAACTGGTAAACACCATGTTGTCTCTTTCCCCATTATCAGACACTCTTCAGCTTCTTTCAATCTCTTTTTTATTCATGTATTCAGGCATATATGCTCATTCTCCTCAACCACTTCCTCACCTCTCCATCCAATAACCTCTCAGCCCTTGTAACAATTAGATTAACAAATTCTCCCCTTGTGGTTCCCGAAGCAATTCATCCAGATGGGGCTCAAAAATACCAGGGATTTTGAAAGTCTGAGACTCATTAATAATACTTGATAATGATTGAATGCTGATATGTCATAACCACCCATACTTGTACAAGTTTAAATCCGAACCCCACTCCCAAATTAGGGAACTCTTCCGTAAGTAATAATAATTATTGTACAGTGGAATATAATAATTATTACTAATTATCAGTCTTATAATGAATATCCTTACTAATAAATCACTTACTACCGTTTAAGTATCCCCCATCCAAATATCCAACAAGGTTTGATAATTAATTATAAACCACACTATCCCAATTAATTACGGGAGTGCAATTATTATTACAATAACTGATTATTTTCCCCTTGTCTGGAGATTATATGTACTATGATTTCACAGCCGTTCGAACTTACTTTGTTTTTGTACTCCTCTGAAAGTTTCTCTATCCCCGTCACGTTGTGTCACTGTTAGTTTCAAATGATTATTATTTTTGTGTATTTCCTTACAGGGATTATTTTTACTGCTACTGCAACATGTCAGCAAAAGAAACCAAAATTGAAAACACCAAGACAAGAATGAGTTAGTGATGTTGATTGTTCAAGAGGAATAGTCCGGGACTTTCTAGGGTCGAGGAGGAAATATGGAAATGGTGGGGGGAGCAACAAGTGTCTAGTGCAATTTAGGGCAAAGCAATGTGAAAGCAACAGGTGATATAGATTATTGTTTCCTTGTAAGTTGTGTATAGTTGTAGAAGAGAGGAAAGTCTTTATAGCTTACGTGGTATAGGAATCATACTGATAAAAGCCATCCGAGTTCCACCCGCAACCTTGTGACAAAGCAAGAGTGAAACTTGTAACCGCTGATTCCATGCAAAGTCCTGTTCCTCTGAAAGGCTGGGACTGGGTAGTTGGGAAAGCTATATGGGAAGGATTAACTTGTGGTCACTCGAATTTAACTGCGCTCAGTGTTCCATACAAATAGATATGTAATTACATATGTCCGATTTCCTCTCAATTCCCTTCCTGAGCAATAGGAATAATAATTCTTACAAGCGACTGAGAAATGGAGTGAGTCAGGCTGAAAAGCTGTTAAAGGAACTGGCGACAGCACACACTCATCATATTTTAATAATGAGTGAGGTCACGCTAGGACGACACTTTATTAGACAGGGTCAACCCACGCCGTTGAGCAGTCTCTCAAGTCACACACACCAAGTGCATATAAGTATATAGCAACAATCATCACTTTATGGTCACAGAGATAATAGTATGTACGTGTAGTTACAGTAGTATGAATTGTTCCACATGTCCCACCACACTGTACAGATTATATCATCACAAGGATCTCCTTAAACGAGATTTCAAGTATCTATCTACTTCGTGGGGACAAGGGAATGGAACTTGAAAGCGTCTGGGACGGAGGAGGACTTGGGACAAATTGGGGTGGAAAAACTCAAAGAATCCAGATAGTAAGTAGCACGTGATGAGTTGGGAAACGAATGAAAGGTAATTTTTTATTGCTCCTGATTTCACTCCACGCCCGCAATGACAATAGTATAATGTGTAAAAATGTATAATGTCTCTCTCATGAATTCTCTGAAACTTTCCAGAACTCCCAATTGACAGAGGCACAGAGAGGATTTTTGTGTGTGGAAATGGGCTAAGGATGCTGGTACTAAATCTTCTTGAAGATTCGGCCCAACTTGAAATGGCGATATGGAGAGGAGTACAGACGTCAGTGGTGACGTCAGGGGCTTCACACAAATCTCTCGAGATGATGTGTAATCAAGAATGCGTGCAATTTTTCTAAAATCCACATTCCTACACTTTTCGCGGTTTTTATCTCCAATCATGAGCAACTCCTGGCGTTAACTGTTGTCAATAAGGCTCGGATACCGGGCATTTGAACTGTCTTCTCTCCTTATTCCCTATAACCTTCGTATGTATTCAAATAAATGTTCTATTGATTTGTTCCTTTTGATTGACGGAACTATAATTATTATAATTTTCTGGAATAATAATAATTTAGATATTTATTTTGTTATTTGCAAGGACCCTGCTTGGCTAGCATTTTCCTCCGTTTTCCTGGGTCAAGTAAGCAGAGGGATGAGAAATGCTTGAAATCCTTGCATGGGATCAAATGGAGAATTGAATGATGTGAGAGCGGAGCAAAAGTTCTTTAAAATGGGAACTTAATAATGTAGAGACGGTTTGGAGTTAAAAGGCTGTCAGAGATACGAAGAGCTGTTGCTGTATTTATATACAAGTAGTTGTTGTAAGGGAGCTATTAATGTTATAGACACGAGTGAAGGAGGTTATGTCTGGATGAGCAAGTGTAGAGAGTGACAGATACATAAGGGCTGGCAACTGCGGTTAACTGCCGAACCATGACCATATTTCAATACACACATACCCGACAATTGATAAGTGATGAGGGAAGATTAGTCGGAATTTTTAGCAGGAGCTTTGAAATTATTTTTTCTTCCGCTCACTCATGTCCAAGTGGAGACATTAAATCCCTTATTTTAACCACAAGTGGAGCTTTGGCCCAGGCATGAAAATATTGACTTTAAATGGCATGGATAACTCACATATATGTAGATATATGTGAGTCAAATGAGGAGTGGAGTCAGTTCAAGCACCATATAGTAATAATTAGTTGTATTGCACATAATATCCATATAGACAATTTGAAAATCTGTAATCAGATGTTCCCAGTCTCAATGTTGACGGCACAAAACACTGTCGAAATATGGAGAGAGATGGTTTTTTAGAATGGGTATTTATGTATGTTTTTTGGTGTGGCAAAATACGAAGTGTACCAAAAGAGAAGCCAGTTATTTGGGAGAGATTTCTCCAACGTTATAGTCAGTAGGTATTGGATATGGCAGGTGAAAAAAAATGACGGATGAAAATATAAAGGGAAAGATGTTGACGAGACGAGGAGAGCGGAATAAGAATGTGACTGCGTGGACACAGAGAGGGATCACTCCCTAATTCTCAACTGTGGCCTCTCTCTGTCTCACATGACACATTTGGGAAGTAAAGAGGATGGAAAGGGAAAAGCTCAAAGAACTGTGCTAAATTTACATGTGCAATTCCAAGGGAGCAGGAAAAAAAAAGAAGTAGTGGTCCAAGGTCTGTACGCAGCAGGAGAATGAAAACCTGAGTTAGATTATTCGGAGGAGGATCCTCTTTTTACACCACAACTCTTGAACGTCGAGCAGGGAGCCACTCTGTTCTGCCTCATCTTTTCTTCTAGAAACATCTCAAGATTCTTCCCTCTCTCAGTCTCACTTCTCTTCCTTTGGTCCTCATCTCACACAGTTCTTCCTCTCTACCCACAGCCCTTACTCTTTTCAAGTAACTATACTCTCATTACTCCTCTAGCTCTTTTTCCCACTGCACAACTCTGTCAAGCCAAATCTTGGCTCTCTCTCGGCAGCCGACCTTCCCTCCCTTGATATTTTCTCTGCCTCATCAAGCAGCCCGAAACAAGTCCCAAGCCTAATTTTAGGCAAGAGGAAAAAAATATGAGAATCCTCCTGTGTTTTGCACGCACTCTTACACTTCCAAGGCATGATCCTCGAGTGACATGACAACAGACCAACCCGCATCTTCCCAAACAACTATGGTTCAGAGGTAAAAAGCGCAAGGCTAATAAAATGAGAATGATAAATGTTCCAGTCAAACTGCCCCAAAGGTAATTTCCAACTAAAAGTTTCCTTACTCGGAACTGTATCCAAACATAGGATTCAAATTAGGAATCTACCACTGAACTCCTATAACCAACAACATTGTTACTTAACTCACAAAGGCGAGCATTTCTACTAACAAGCGACCTTCATTGAAGGATATTTACATGTGAAGAGCTCAGAGGCAAAACGGAATAAGTTCATTTTTTTTCTAGAGTCGTTTAATTTCAAAAAATATTCCTCTGAAGCCAGGGTTGAGGTCAAAGGTTATCGGCAGTCGGTAGAATAATTTGGAGAGTAATATTCTAGAGGAAGAAGTTCAAACAAATTCTTTGCTGTCAATCGGAATACGTCCACAGACCAAACCACCAAATGTTCGTAAATACTGTTTTCTCAATATTAGTATTTTTGATTCAAGGGACAATTAAGTTCAGTATAATAATAATACCTCTATACTTCCTCACCAAAACATTACCTTAATAGGGTTTTTGGCGCTAAATGGAATAAGTTCATTGTTTTGCAAAATTTTTATGGCCAATGGTGCGGAATCCGACCGGGAATTATAGCAATAGTAGCACATATATACAATGTATCAAGTTACTACTCTTCACTTTAAAAACATTGAGAGCTTGTAAATTCTCAACCGTTTAGAATTGAGGTATTTCGTTTCTTTAGTCAAATTTTGCGAAATGGATCTACTCCGTTTTGCACCTCACTTCTTCCTATATTGTCCTAGATTCATTTTAAAAATTTACCCTCACTGAGAGAAAATAATTGATAATTAGTTTTGCGAGGCTGTAATTTTTTTTACTGAATTTAGCTTGGAGATGATACACTAAAATAATACTATTTGTAAGGTTTGAGCATCCATAAAAAAGACATCTCTCTCCGTATGTGTATCTTAACGTGTGTTTTTACACTTTGAGGCCAGACAAGTGGCAAGCAGAGCAATCTGTGTTTGGAATGCAGAGTAGCAGGAGAGTTGCACGTTGCACTAGAGCTGCATATTGCACGACACATGTCATCCAAAAAATAACAAACAAAAACTTTATTTTCTATTTTCGGATCCCAAGTGGAAATAAAATTACGGGGAATAGCGACAAGGGCTTAAGTGAATCCTTGTCCATGTTATTTGTCAAGATGTAAATACAAGGGAGTCAAATACTGTATTTCCAGCTGATGTTGAAAATTATATGCGTGACAGTGACGGTATAATTCCAGGGGGAAAGTTTCAAGGTACTTACAGCATGAGGGCGTAAGGTACTCCTAAATGTAAGGTACGTATGAAGAGATGTGGGGTAAGGAAGGATGTTATTTTGTAATAATAATTATTTTTAATTACCTTATAAGTGCTCAAAACACTGTCTCAAGTATTCACATTGACAATATTATTAAAGTCTCTTTAAGCAATGTCTTTTCGAAGACTTATGTACATACATGTACATACTAGCATTCAGGTTTCTCACAAGTCAATCTTACGACTCCGGATGTCCCTAGGAATTTTTGCATGGGAATTTTCGTAAACGTTAAAACCAATGGAAAAGGCTCATGAGAGAAATTCCTAAACAAAATCTAAATTGTTTACACATTCACCTTGGTGTTGGGACCCCGTTCATATTTTTGCTCATGGAATAACAATGTTCTAACATTATGTTACGGAGACGAAAGCATTGCCTCTGGGGATAGGAATACACTGGTAATTACAATTATTATTGTATAAGTAATAGAGGGGAAGTTAAGTAGCAGTAATTTAGTGGTTCTGGCATGTATGGGATGGGTACAGTATGGAACAGTAGGAGTTGTGTAAACATGTATACAACAATATAATTACATAATAAATATATGTATGTATTTGTATACACATCACAAGCCCCACAAGAAGGAGATTTGGGAATCTATGTTACAAATTGAGGAGCACATACTCATATATGATGGATTTAACCGCTGCAGACAACATGAGTCAAGCACCATTTTCTTTTATTTAGTTTGTTACACTGTTTATAGAAGTACATACATACATGCTTTGAGTATGCTCCACTCACTATATACAAGAATGAGTCAGCCTTGCAGAATTTTGTCTCTCAATGATGTCTCAGAATGAGTGAGTCGACCGTGAGGAAGGCCTTTGGATGCAACGAAATTCCAATCCAACACAGACGGCTTGAGAGCAACATTGCAAATACTAATATTGGGGTAAGAATTGGTTTTGTAGGACTGAGAATTTTAAAAAAATAACATTACTTTTCCTGGAAATTGCTGACTATATATTTCAGTGTACATTCATACAGTAATCAGGAACTGAGCATTATTTCGTTAAAAAGTTACACGTTCAGAATTCGAAAAAAAATTCCTTGTCAAGATAACAAGTGTGTAACAAGAGCGAAAGTTAAAAAACCACGAATTGGAGTTCCCACTCTGAATTCTATTTAACTGTGAATAAACAATTCTCTTTTTTCTCTATCCCTTTCTGTCGAGATCCAGGAATCCAGTAATTATGTGAAAAAAAGAAAACAAATACTACTTAGAATACAGGGCCCACCAAATTCCATTTAATGCTACTCAAGAATTTACGTCTACAAATATCTAGGTATCTACATATGTAATTATATGATTCCACACTGGAGGCACGACAGGAAATAATGTAAGTTTTTTGCCTCTCAAAATGATTGGAAAATTGTAAAACTTACACTTCCTGTACTAAATCAACTTTACCACTGGGTATTGAAAGAATGTTTGAAAATCTTCCAAGGTTTTTCCAGTAGTTTATGTTCATTACTTTCGAGGCACTCAAAGAACTTCAGCTATAAATTTAATACATATTTAGAAGGAGAGCCTCTCTGACTATGCAGTACTGCGTCAATTTTTGAAAGAGAATTTTCTCTCTAACATTTTTGCCAACATTGTCACTGACTCCTATGTTATTTTTTATGTCCATAAAATAACATTTAGGGAAAGACAATTTTGGCCTGTCATCAGAGCCGTCTATTGTTTCTTGTGGAGACGGTTTTATAGAGAAATTTGACATGCATATGGGTGTGCGGGCGGGATTGCCAGGATGAGACTATACTAAAAATGAATGGATGGTGACTGGATTAAGAAAATAAAATCATGGAGATGGGCTGAGTTCTACTTCCCCGATCCGGAACATGTACCATTTTACACATCACCAAGAGCAGATATATCTGTACCACCCGGATTACTATAGATACATACACCACCCAACTCAAATATACCATCCCGTATGTACTTTTGTTTTCTTGGTAATTCCTGACTATTTTATATTTCAGTGTACATTCGGAAAGTGGAACTTGTTATTACTTCCCTGAATGAAGCTACTTGATTCAGAATTTGAAAATAAATCGTTGTCAAGATAACAAGTTTGCAAAAGGGGCGAAAGGGAAAAAAGTACAAGGAGTTTACATTTAAATTCAAAGCCTTTTCTACTGTGAATGATTACTATTTTTTTCTCTTCCCCTTTCCGTCGAGGTACAGGACCAGTAGTACCACCCGACTTAAATGTACCACCCTGTATACTACAAGATAAGCCAATCAACCATTAATCAATAAACCACCCGATGGGGGCAGATTTTTAGGTGACGAATTTATAGGGCCAGCTTGTAAGACTATGGATGCGGGCCGGAATTTTATTCGGTAGTGATAGGGGGAGTTGTAGGGGTGACTGATATAGGGTAAGGATAGGTGATGCCTTTTGGGTTACGGATCACATCTTTTTAAGCTTACGGGGGATCCATAATTCCCATATTCCTTGCTTCCAATCTAAATCCAACATCCAAGATTGGAAATACATAGAACTACTAAACACCCGATCAGGAAGTAACTATCTTAAAATTCCTAATTTCAGTTAAGTGAATTAAAAATATCAACACGAATTGTTCCTCAAATAGAATCAATTGAGAGTGGTGCCTTAATTTGCAATAATCTCCTTTACAATAACGAATATTAAATAATTACAGATGTGAATCCTGGTTTTTCTGCATAGCAAATGTGCTTATAATTCTCACAATTAGTCAATGATGAGTATACTGGCATTGGGAATTCATTGTATCAGGCATGGACAAAAAAACCGATTGACTCTATACGCTTCCACATATATCAAGAACCTCCTCGTCCTTTCCTGTTGACCAGCGAACAAATGTCTGAGATGGGTTTGTACAATTTGAAATTGACTAGCCGGGACTTTTTTATTATGCTTATTATGCACGACCAAAAATTAAGCGTAGTTTTTGATAGAAAAAAAATCTCCCTTACTCTCTCTCTCTCTGAGCTGTAAAACATCCAGAAAGATTTCCCAATGTTACACAACATATAAATTGTACATCCGAGCGTTCTGTGACAGCCAGCTTGCATTGTTGATGTTTAAAATTGAGAGAAACAGCAAAAGTAAGATTTCATGTGAAGATTAATTTACATAAATGAGCAAAAAGTAGAAAAGTTTTCCCTGGAAGGAAATAGGTAAAAAAGAATTCAGACAAATGAATTTTGAGTTGGAGATGAACCCTCTCCTTGCCCTCATCTCTCCCTTAATTTCTGCATGAAATGAGACAAAACTTGGCGTCTAAAGCACTTTGACAATTTGCAATCTTGCCAAAAGTTGAAGACTGAGTCAGCCACGCTAGACCCATAGGAGTTGCTAAGAGAGAGAGAGAGAGAGAGAGAGAGAGGAGAGGGATTTCAAAGTTTGAGGATACTTGAAATTATATTTTCATTATATTAGCTCCTGTTTTTCTCAAGAATTTCACTTGTTTTTTTGCGTCTCAAAAAGTATTGTTATCTGTAGAGGGAATGATTCCGTCAGAGTGTGGCTTGATCATAATGTGTCCTTGATTTTCATGTACACACACTACAGACAAGGTTTGCCCAAACACCTAAAATCTCTAGATATTGTATAGGATTAACTATGTCAGCTATTCTTAGCCAAACCTCCTGGTTTTTATTTACCTGTCTTCCCAAACCTTCTTCTCCCCTACCTTTTTTACTTCCATCCTCACTTATGGAACCCAAGACCATCATCACGACTTTGAATTATGAAACTTCTGCGAGTCAAAATTCCATGCTAAATCGGATGGATAATGAGCCGTTGTCTTCTTCAATACGCCATTGAACACCCAATTCGTACTCAGTATGATAATAATAATGAAGGAATAATTCTGAGAGTAAGCGATTAATTAATGAAAGTACAGTAGAATTTTTACCAGCTCAATAATTTTATGATCATTAGACGATGACAACATGTCCTGTGGAACGGTCACACTTCTCCGGAATAGTTTCGGCTTCCGAAGCTCGGACAACCTCAGGGAGTCATCCATGTCCACACTTTCACTCTTAATCATCTTCACTGTTAATGGGCTTTAGTAGCTAAATAGACGGACGGCACGATATTTTTTAAATCATTATATTGCCCTCGTTGTGAATAGTAAATATTATTCTTTAGAAATCCCGATGGCAGGTCAAAATCAAGCAGACGGAGTTTGGTTAAACTATGTAGAAATTTTTGAATGAACTTTGTTGGCTTTAGTCACTATTAAAAAAAGTTGAATCTCTCGAGCAATTCAGGTGTAGACGGAGGAGTGAGTACAGATGAACGATTTGAGGGGTGTGTGTGTATGTTGGTGTTCCAAATTAGAGATTGATAGAAGTCTGATTTTTTACATTACACTGGGCTCACTTGTCCACTGTGGAATATGTGGAATAAAAATTGTACATTGGAAACAACTTGTGCTAACTGTTATTACAAATGTTGCAATATATAATTAAAGGAAGAAACTCGAGGGTAGAAGGAGATCTGTAATGAATGGAACCGTTACATAACCATAAACTGACGTCAATAAAAGGCGGACTTCCACACCTGCGGTAGCACAGTAATGTGAGCGAGTGAGTAAACTATATAATTATGCAATATCACTTGAACCTGCCAGCTCCCAAACCCCAAACATTTGACATACAAAAGTTGCAAACTTGATGACGGGCTCTCGGGTTCCACGGACTCCTCTAATGATACAGTATTGTTGGAGTAATGGAGTGTTGTCAGTTAGTTGAAACACGATCCAGGAGAATTTTCATCCCTATATAATTTACATGTGTAACAAAATCCGATGAAGACATTAAAAAAATGAAGGATCTTCGTTCCACATGGAACTCGCGAGTTAATTCCAAGACTCAAGATTGGCGATTACAGACTCATCATCCGACCGATGACCGAAGTTATATTATTATTATAACCTCGAGAGAGAGAGAGAGAGAGAGAGAGAGAGAGAGAGAGAGAGAGATCAAAAGTCCTGGGGGCAACGTTTAACAAATGAATATATAAATATAGGATGGATGGAGATTCCAAAGCTGGGCCCATCCCGAGAGGCAAACATGACAGATTTTCGACACGAGCGTACAAATTACTATGGGAAAGTGAGTTCCCTTCTTCATAAACCTTGTTCCCTGTACACACCGTAAATCATATCCGACCGGCTTTATCCATCTAGCCTTTTCCATCCAAGTATCCTTCCTTCAATTCCCCGTGGTGAGCTCTACAGTTCTACCACATTTCAAAATCTGCATCTTCCACATACTTTCCTCAGGCAGAATTCCTTAGAACCGGACAAGTCACCTGGGTTACTTATTCATCAAGGTATGTATGCTCAAGGCTCTACCATCTCCTAACCTATAAGGTACAGGTATCAGTAGTTGTTGGACACTTCATTTTTACAGTTGATGCAGAGTCCGGCCCTGTGAGCCTTCATAAGTTGCTATTAATTAGATACATAATTGCAATGCATAGATTTGACACTAGAAGAGCAAACTGGCTGGGACAGGTATAACTCTTCTCATGCCCACTCATATTACCTTTCAAGTATCTAATTATCTCTTATTAAACCGGACCAGCTGGCTCCTACAACTGGATACTCATCCATGTTACCTTGTAATAAATGCAAGCCGCAAGCCTACTGTAGCTGTCTCTCTGTGACACCACACATGCAAATCAGAAGATTAGAGGGAAGACGGGATGCAAGTGCTGTTAAAGTAAACAAACGTAAGATAAATGGGAAATTAAGAAAAATGCTAACAATAAGGAGTCATGTTTTATCATTTTTCCTCCTCAACTCTACTGTAATACTATGCATCCGGATATTTGTAACATTGGCATTAAATCCTAGTTTTAATACCGCTCATTTCACAGGTTAGTTTTGCTTTTTGAATAATTATTCCTATTTGAGTCAAAACTCTAGGTTGACCCTTTATAGAGGTGTAGGGAGCCAAGGTCGAACTACTATGGTCATTTAGCTTGGAATTCCAAGACAGTGAAATAATAATCTTTTGACATTCATCGTGACAGCAGGAATTTCTGGAGTAGAAATTTCTGGAGTACTGAGAATTAAGCAAAACTACCATCCCTTTCCTACAATCCTATACAATTTGAGTCAAGGAATTAACCCACGAGTTCCAATGAGCGAAAGAGTCTCGATATATGTATACTGGCGACGGCACACAGAGACGACAGAGTGACCGTTAGTGTCTGTAACAGTACTACTGAAAAACACAAATCCAGGATAGGCTTATTACAGATGATTTGAAAGGGAATTGAAGGCTTCTCCCTAATTGCAAGTCTTAACGAAGTAGTAATAATTATTATATAAAAGGACGAAAACAAGGTGAGAAAAAGTCTGGTCACTGCTAGTTCCGTGTCCTTTTTCAAGATTAAACTCAATTCACAATCTTGGTCCCGTAGTGACTTTTGTATGAAGGAACACGTGCGAAGGAAGGTCACGTCTCTGAAATTGCATCACAGTTCTAATCCCCCCAACAATTATGAGTCGCTAAGTGCTTCACAGGTTTCCAAACTTTTCAGGGGTGAATCCGGAGAGCTCTCAACAGGGTCAAGCATTCCGGAATCAATTTAGTGACACAATACACGCAGCTTGTAACAGCGACACGAGAAAATGCCCGTTAAAGGCGATGGAGACGGCGAGACACATTAACTGCACACAGGAGAGTATGCAGTCCTTGTGTACGTATTTCGTCTTCAGAAAGCCACAACTACTATATACACACAATGAGAATGATTTGAAAGAAACACAAGAGCATTGGAAGATTTAAATGAAGGAAGGACATGTAGAATTGGTTAGAGGAAATAATATAATCCACATGTTGTAAGCTCCAAGTCTCAGAGGAAACTGGCAATGAGCACAACAGACATGCTGACTAGAATAAACCAACCCTTTTCCCCTTCATCTCTCTCATATAGATATACATAGATACTTGTAGATATGTATATAATTATATATATACATATATATATACACAAACTACAAACGAAAAAAGCCTTGTCTCTTCACTACACATAAAAGTTCACTTATTGTTAGTTGGTGTAGCAATAATAAACCAGAATCACGTCTCTGCTGCTTGTTCACTGAAGAGATATGAAAAAACCTGTGCTGAAATATTATGCGATCCACTTGTTTCCTCCCTTCTGAATTTACAGCAGCTGGCTTGTAATCCCTCTGACTCTTAAATTTATTATCCTTTCCATTCCAAATAGTTACAGGTTAAATTCAATGAATGGGCTCAATTAAATGTGTGTGCAATACGACAGGCGGGCTCCTTAGTCTTCAATTATATGGACCATGCAGTGTGTGTGTGTAACATATCCAAAAATGTCAAAGGACTGTTTCATACCGAGTTTCTACTATGTACATATGTACATATATCCACACATACGATCCATTCCATGTCAACAATAATTATTGGAAGGAACTCTTCAATAATAAAATTCTGATTCGTAGCCTTTACAGAATTTCCCACTAAAATAATGTTTATTGTCCTTTAAAACGCAAACACAGCATTACTACTACCGGTGATAGTGCGAGGAGAAGTAGCTGGTTTTTGGCATTTCATCCAACCTGACCTTCCAGTAATTATTTATGTTCAGTGAGTGAGAAACTGAAGCCTGGAATTTGCTAGAATTTCATAGACGATGGACATTTCCACCCGAAATTATTTATTGCAAGACAGTCCAACATGAGATAATGCCTTTGATTGATTTTTGTATTTATCTAATTTATTAAGTACACTCCATGAGCTAATTGTAAGAAGTAGTCCTAATCTTAAGGATACTGTTCAAAGGCCTGGATTTTGCTGTCCCATTTAAATAGCTTTGTTTCCATAATAATAATTATTATTATTATTACCACAAAAGTGATTCTTTAAAATTTGGTTGTGGAATCCTTTACGATTTCATAGTTTTGATAGTTGAAGTTTATAGTTGATAAGAGTGATGACAGATTATAGGAACTGTCTGCAACTTCTGATCCTTATAGTGAATATAGTTACATGAGTTGTGGCTAAAGACCGGGAATTTTTAGGAGGGCTAGTAATTTAGCAGCTTCCCAAATTTTGCGAAAACTTTGAGAGTTGAAGTGAGAAGGTTCGGCTTTAGGGCGGAAAAGTAAATTTGTGGACAAAGAGAGGGATTTGTTGGGAGAGAAGGGATTGTTGTGGGTGTCGTAAATGTTGGATAATATAGTGGACTGGAATGATGTTGGGATGGAGTTAAACTGGCTGTCAGACTCTCGGTGGTGAGATGTTGGGAAGGGAAGATATGGAAGTTGAAGTTGACCCTGAAAGGATTAATACAAGAGTGGAACTCCACCCTGGTCAAGTCGAATGGAGCAAAATTTCCGCCCAATTCGTCCTCTTAAGTGTGGTGAGGGTTTCCATGTGTCTTTTTCCTCGTTCACACTCTCAGTTCAGTATCAATTGTTGCCTCGAAGCCTATGCTCAGCCAAGTCGTCACCATCGCCATCCCATCTGAACACACGTGCACCCTTCTCAAAAATCTCCACAGTCCAACTTGTTTCTGAATAGTCAGCCGCATCCCGTAGATACAGTCACTCTTGCTTTAGCAACATCCCAAGAAACTACCAAAATCTGACTATTAATTCCATACTATTCCTCCAAGAAAAATCAACGTGGGAGTACATGGGATTGTGTCCAAGGAATTTCCCCTCAATGGTAAGAATACGCTCTTACGTGGGGGTCTCATGTAGTCCGAATTTACTGTACAATAGAGACCTGCTGCAAAATTATCAAGTCTGTGGTCCACACAACAATGAATCTCTGCCCATCAGTCTCGAGCCTCTACCCAAGACAAGTCGCCATCTCCATAAGGAGACTCTCTCAATTCTTCATCCTCAGCCGGACTGTAGATTACGACAGAGTTTAATGTACAGCTGATATATGTATCCACTACACAATGTATTTAGATACATAATTATAACTATACCTAGATTTATTTTTGAACATCTTTAAAAGTAGCAAACGTTTACTCTTATGCTCTCTAAAAGAGAAAAATCAACATTGAGGTAAACAGGAATGTGTCCGAGAATTATTATTGTTGCCTCCTTCAAAAAATGTCTCTTATAGCGAGAATGTACTGTGTGGTATCATCCCATAAAATGGATAACTTGACATGGGCTTGCTCACAAAATCTATGTCATATTTATTGTTTCCCTACTGAAATTATTGTAATATTGCAAAAGCTTTCAACTCCTACAAAAGGCTCTTTCCTCTACAGAAATCATCTTAGGGAGAATTCTCAGGAAGTAATAAAAAGGCTTGGGGACGGAAGACCTCCTTCCTAATCTAATACTCGCATTAACAATTTGACACGGGTACACAAACACAACCACATATCATTTACACGAACATAGACGTCTGTACATTAAATGTCAAATGCAATTCCAAGCACCATACTGGGTAGCATAAATCTACAAGGAGGCGAATAAAAAATTAATTACATGAAGGAAATATTGCAAAAGCGAAAACAAGTGGAGGAAGGTAATTGGTGACAAACGTTTTACCATGTAACATCACACTTGATCCGCAATTTCAAATTCCAGAATCACCCAATAAACCTCACGACAAGGAATCTTGACATGAGACCTAACAATGCTAGTAAAATAAATGCGCAATTACGCTTGTGCCTGGGACCTGATAGTATTGCTGGAGGTGCCCCATTCCAATTGTAACACCCAGGTGTGAGAAAAACTGTGAAGTCTGGAAAGGAATTCATTTGACTATATGGTAATCATCTTGCTTTATGGCTTGTAATGCGATTACAATAATTATTATTATTTCTATCTGGCCTTGAACAGGATTTTAACTTGTAATTGATGAAAAAGCAGTGATCGATAAAACAATAAAATTCCTTCTGAACACAGCCAACGATTTCAACATTCCCTTAGATTAATTATATGTTTACGTCAAGATTATCGGCTGAAACAAATCCTTGGCTCCTGCCAAATTGATTGCCATAAACACATAAGGAAGGCATCCCGAAGGAGGCACTTTCAAATAATACAATGCTCCTGCTTTTCAAATATCCATTTTGTCAGTGCAGACACCGTACAAAACTAATTAATTAGAGGGAAAGTAGGAGCAGCTGTCAATGAAGTACATATGCAAATACCGGAGAAGTTAAATGCTTGTAATAACGTGATTGGATTTATTAAAAAATCCAGAATTAATTACACAGTCCTAGCCTGTCAAATGTGGTTAGGAATTATTCATGGATCCGTCTCATTGGCTCCCAACAGTATCCGTTCCAACCTGTTTCCCATTAACCTATTACTACATCTGGAGTTACGCAAGTCACTTCCACATCGTGCATCACTGATGACAGATTTTCAATGGAGTCGTATAACTAGAAAAATTACAGTCGAGCCTTCATATAACAAAGTCCCATTGATGGGACTGTCAATAGAGTTGTCTTTCAAGGGGGATTAGTATTGAGCAAAAACACACATGCACGTTCATAATACGGCGAGATTCTCAAAGGTATCGTTACAGGGGGAGTAACGAGTATCGTCCCAGAGGCAAGTCATTATAGCGAGATTGTACTGAATACGCTCCGAAATATCGGAATACTTTTTTTAGACTTAACCACTACTCACAAATTGGTAATGCTTGACGCGTTTTAGTATGCTACTGGGTGGCAGATGCGGAAGAATGGGAGATTGAATAAAATAATTGAGAATTCATTGAACCGCATGAACAAAGGTGTCCGTCGTTTGAGGTTGAATTAACAGAGCATCTACAGTGGACTCTCTTTATAGGACGGATTATTTTTGTTCCTATCCTGTAGAGTGAGAGCTTTTTAAAAATCACTTATAAAGAGAGGGGACTGTACAAACATTAATTCCCTCATCCCAGATCTATTCAGTCATGCGGGACAAAGGCAAATCCAGATGCAATTTAATCATGCCGTTGAAATTGTTAAATACACATACAATTTTACTACAAGAGCTCCCCTAAAGGGAGCAAAATTACATCCTTATATTATTATTAAATAAACTATTGTAATATGAAAAAATAATGTGGAAAGCGGGAAAGTATGAAAATATTTTGACGACTGCAAAGTAGACACAGACACTACTGTAAGGGGTATCTCACAGCTCTACAGTTAACTACTTTTAAATATAATAAATTGCATCTCTGTAGTGCTATAATATTGTCCAAACGTTTTAATAATTGCCACGCAAATTGTCGTACGGAAAATTTGAAAGACGTTTGCAATCAAATTCAAATCACTCATGAACGAGTACGTGCGGCATCTACCGGTTGGTGGGAAAACAATTTAATGTTAACAACATATCAGACAATAGACAGCGAAAGTTTTACCTCCCAATTTTTGTACACTTGTATCTAATTGAATGTATTTATACGTGACCTCATTGTCAGTTAAATTTCGGGGGTTAATCGAGTGACCCCAACTCATTCAAAATTTCAGATGCTTCTAACTGTTTACTAAATTTACCAGTGAATGGTTTTCTTTGGAGTCGAAAAAACGTGCGTTCGAAATACACTTTGTACTCATTTTATGAAATATAATCTTGGAACATAACTTCATGCAAAATATTGCGTGTCCAGCTCTACCTCAATGTGCACAGTTCCATTGGACACAAATTGCTTAGGCATGGGGTTAAAGGGGGCGACATCTCTCATGATATGTCAAATTGCTGTTTGAATTTGACAAATATAGTACAATTTAAAAAAATGGTATTGTGTGCAAAAGAGAATGGGTTTTATAGTAAGAGTGCCATTTTTATAATCATATTGCCGGACGAAAAAAATGGGGAAAAAATTTCAAATTGTCTAAATGGATTTTAATATGGTAATTTCTGAGTTACATGACCATAGGCTTATTTATATCTCTTATAAAATTAATGGATTCTCATGTTATTATAAGACAAATAAGATGTATTTATTTTTTATACAATGTATGACTGGTCACATAACCTCACATAGGCGCCATGTCCAAGGTGTCAAATAACTGCCAGAAAGACCATTACTGGCTACCATAGACAACTGTAAAATAATATTACGCATAGGTGCTATTGGATCACTGGTTTTACGCAACGTGAAAGATGTCATTGGATTATTTATGGAAGTTTAAGACCGATCCAAGGTCACTGGATACTTCCTAACTTACAATTAGCATGTCCGTTTGGGGTCATTAAATCATTGCTGACCAATAATGCTCATTCTATTGTCACTGATTAACTTGCGACCCAGTATTACCAATTCTATGTATCATTATGACCTGCCCAGACCTTAGATATGTGGGCAGACAATATATTATAAACAAAAACCATTTCTGTTCAACAATAGTATCTACTTATTTTGGTAATTAACTCCGCCTCTGAAGAAAATCCATTTTATAACATTGTTTTCAATACAATTTTGAAATACGAAACTGCAGACAACAATCAAATAAGGAATATGAATTGTTCAAAAACGGAACAAAACTCGGTTAATAAAATACAATTTGAAATTTGTTCAGCATTTGTTCATATCCAGACAGAACAAAGCAAAACAAAACGAAGAAATTACAGCACTGCATACATGAAACACCTGGTATTGTATGAACCTTTGTATCCTAAACCCAGCAGTATACTGTAGATCAAATTCGTTCTGACAGAAGGTTCTTATAAATTAGCATTGGGGCAAACGGGAATGTTTCCATACAATTTTCCCTGTACAAAACAAGACGCTCTCATAAAACTAGTCTCTTATATCTGTTGTAATCTGTAGTTTACAGGGTTTTCCGAATTTACATTAAAAGAGTGATAATACTAAGACGAAACAAGAATCCTGCAGGTGATGAACTTCTGATTTATCTAATCAAAAACAAAACCATGCCTCTTATTCGTCAAACTTGATAATATTTAACGTGCATGTAAGTACATGCGTAAATATGTTTAGAAATAATTTTGTTATCTACTGTATGGTAAACATTATTTCATTGCCATGTGAAAATACTAATCTATGAAGAAGGTGAGCACCCCGAAATATTATTTACGATGTATTTCCTTTCCAAAAGCAGCCTCGACAGGGCCAAACCTTGACTTTTTGAAAGCCTGCTCTGACAACATAAACAACTAAGCATTGAATTACTGGAACGTGTTCAAATATTAACTCCCTCCTAAGGTCCCTTGGAAAGAGAGTGCAATTCGTTCCAAACTTATTGTTAGAATGAAGGAACTTCTACTCTACTAGGTTATAGGATTAAAAAGATAAAAAATGGGAGTCAACTGAGTCACTTAAGATATGTGACCTGGGGAGGTTAAGTATAATTAGGCAATGAAAACTTTCTTAAATCTTTCGTTGAAACCCCCAAAATTACTTTGAAATTCAATCATTTAATATTTATTTTCATCCGTTGATTTTTGATCTGCCTCAATCCGACCTTAAAGTTGAGCAAGTTAAGCATGGGAGGACAGATTCGTATAGCCTTGTCTATAATAATTGTCATAGAATAGGGCGGAAAGTTAGGAAAACAATTTGAAATGCGGTTTGTACCATCAAGGGTTTTAAAAATTCTGAGACCCAGCTTGAACCCAGCAGGGAATTTTAGCATCCCAACTTATCACAAGAGGGTTAGAACGGGCGATACGTTCTGTTGAGAAGTGTATAGGTAAATATTTCATTTGAGAATTCCATTACATATGAGATGTGTGGATGGAGATGAAGAAGGAGTTTAAATTAGAAATGTGGAGCATGGTTTATAAAAACGTTGAGGCTGGGGTTGAGGAGGCGAATGATTTAACGAAGTCCACGTATCTACAGTAATTATAAATGCACTGAAGCCCCGTGGTATGACTCAAGTGGGATTCCAGATTTGCATATAGGAAAGGTAAAGGTTGGAAGGTGCAGCAGGACCTACCTTCGACACAGTAGAATTGCTGTGCACATTCATCCTATATTCCCAACTCGTTCCTTCGATCTCAGCCGTTTCCCTCAACAACCTTCGAGAATCTTCTAGAATCATAAAAAAATGTTGTGAACGCTCAGCTCTCCCTGAGCAATTCTTTATGGCGGCTGCTTCTCCACCTATATGCAATTCCTAAGAGTTCCTATCAAGCTTGAACTTTACATAAATATGTCTGCAGTATTTATTGCACAACACGTGGAGTGCCTTTATTTTTAATTGCTCCCACTTCCAAAGCACTAGAACAGTTCGAGAATTATTGGACCGTGACTCCTCACTTTATTATGAGAAACTGTACTAAAACAATATAGTATTGATGTGCTTGGTAAAAGGGAGTTGGAGGTTGATTTGAGAGGAGGGTAGTGTTGTGATGATTCTGTGGAGGAATCAAACTGACGGAGGTCAAAGCGAGTTTATATTGTGCAAACAATTTTAGGGAATGAGCAGACGTGATGAGCTTTGAAAGAGATTCTTGTGGAAACTGAGGAGAGAAAAGAGTGAAAAATGAGGAGATATCAATTGATGTGATGACGTGTTCCCCTTACTCTCTTTTCATCTCTTATAAGGATCTCCGAGCAAGTCCACTTAGTCACTCCCGAGATCTCCATTTAGCCATAGCACGTCAAATCACTCTCAGGACTCAAACACTCACTCTCAAAGTAAGTATAGCAACTTAGACGGAGTCAGTGGTCAGCTGGACATTTGTCTTTATAACTTGTCTTCTCTTTACTTTCCTCATAATAACTATTACTATTGGATATCTTCTCCAAGCAAACCCACATAGATCAAGTATCGTGCGTGTCCCTTTTTAATTTAAAACCATTATGTACATATCTTTACTGTCTTCCTTTCTTTACAGTTACTCAGCTCCGATTTTCTGTTTCTCCTAAGGTTTTCTTTTCTTCTCTCTCAATTTCATATAATAAAAGGATCTGTGTACTGTAGGGGATGAATTTTGGGTATACATATCTGCAAGCCAGCTAAATCTTACATCGCCAAACCTAGAGTGACAATAATTATGAAATTGTGGCATTTTTGAAGAAATAATCGCCAATAATAACTATTGCCAAGTTCAATAAAAGGGGGATTGGTTATTGAAATTTTTAAAAAGAATGGAAAAGTACATGTTGTAGTACCTTTGCATGAATTAAAAGATTGATGTTTAATGTTATGTGGTTGCTTTATTTGCCGGACTCAGAACAGCTCATTATGTTATATAAATAATTACATATGTACATATGTAATTATGTCATAGTGTATCTGGGTGGGATTAGAACAATAATGAAGGGAAAGAAGCATCACAGGTAGAAAGTTTCCGTTATGGTTCCAGATTTGGTATAATATTCATTCGCACTCGGAATGTTTTTTTCGTTCATTATTGTTCTAATCCGATCCAGATACAGTATGATATACATAATTACATATGTAAAAATTATATTTAAATAACACAATGAGTTTTTTTTGAGTCGGGCAAATATGTATATCATTTTTTAATAATTTCTTTGGGCTGTGAAATGCTTTATTCCCATTGTAATAATTTTGAATAGTGTAAGCCTGTTGAAATTTCCAAATTTGTTTGAATTTTCTAATGACAGTGAACTCTCGCTATAAGAAATGTCCATTGAAATTATTTTAAAAAATTATATAAGGTAAGGGGTCGGAATTTTATACTTTATTACGCACGAACAACTTGAGCTATTGATATAAACTTTAAAATATATATCACCTTATCATGTTATAATTATTACTAATTTTAGAGTTTGAGGATAATTATTGTAAAATGAAAATAATAAAGAGCATCATAGTACAAATAAAATACATCACAACATATTTCATATTTTTGTCGGTATTCAATTTGCTGCATTTTTTATTCATCATTTTTGCAATTTTATTATGTTTGTTGATTTGATCATCCTTTAATTATTATTATATTTAAGGGTCCAATACCTTTTAGCAAATCACTAAACTTTGCAAGTGATATTGTGCGATAACAATAGAAAATGACGCGGAGTGAGGTGCACTCAGTATTTATATTAAAAATTGGTAAAAATCTCACTTTTGAATAAATAAAGGTAACTAATTCCTGGAATCAAAGATTCCGACAGGAAATGATCTTACAGTATCTGCAGACGAGCACGTTTTGACCTAGTTTGATCTCTTTAGTGCAGAGCAATTGGTTCGATGATGTTGAACCAAGACTGTGGTTTTCCGTCTGAAGATAAAAAAAAACCGTCACCCTTTCTCTGCTTTGCGGTTTCATTGAATCCCATTACTATCTCCAGACGGAAAATGACAACTTTATCAAACCAGAAGCTCTATACTGAAGAGACCCAACTATAGGTCGAAACGTACACGTCTGCAAATACTGTGAGGTCACTTCCTGTCTAAATCTTTGGTTCCAGGAACTATTATATTATATTTATTATATATTATATACTTTACTATATCACAGTAAATACCTTTATTTATTAAATTGTGTGGACATGGTGCACCTTTTTGTCAAATTTTATTAGTTATTTTTTATGGGAAGAACCTTAATGTAATGTTTTTTAAATGGTAGCTATATGTAGCCACCAAACGAGATAAGTTGGTGATTTTTGGGTATATCTCGGAACCCTTAAAGGCCGGTGTTCAATAACCTTTGAGCCCCTAGGCTTTCCAAATCTAATTCATGCTACAACACAATTGCGAGCGTATATTTTTGTAAATTTTATTCTGGGTAGGGAAAACATTATGTCAAGTACAATAATTATATTGACGATTTGTGGTATTGTATGCAGTGGATACGTCAAAGCTTCCAGAATTTAAGTCTCAAAGATTGTCAATAAAATAACGAACTTTAGTTACAACAGGGCTGGAAATTCGACCAGGGGTCCGATTTTTGTAGAAAGATTTTACCAAAGGAAAAACACCTCTGGCAGTGAAAATTTCAAAGAGAAGGGAATTATGTTTTTTTTAAACAGCGAGCATCTTGTAGGGAAAACGTTTTGGAACCAAGACTTTCAAATAGGTTGGTCTTTATTCAGCAGGGATTTTTGAAAATATTGCTACTTTCATTTAGAGACATTACATTAAGCAGGGAAAATACAAAAAAAAACTTTAAATGTGATTTACAAAACATTTACCAAACTATTGCATATGCATTGGGCGAATGTGAGAATCATACCTTTATTACTATAAAATGAGGGTGACGTGTGTGCATGAGTCCGTCACGCTTTTTAGGTGATTATTCGTACAATTACTTTTTTAAGCAATTATTCGGACCACAGTTAGATGGGATGGGGCGGAGGGGGGAGGTGCCCCGTGCCAAGTGCACACAATGGGGCAAAACCCCCTGGTTTATATAAAGTATAAAGATTAATGAATCATGTAGACTTGGTTTTGAGTTCTGAATTATAATAACTAAATTTATTAATGTTGAAATATTAATGCGAAAATATTTTAAAATGAAAAGACGGGTGGTCACAGAAAGATTATATAAAGCTGTACTACTATTGTTAGTATTAATTTCAGACAGAAATGGAATGTAATACAATTCAGGACAAACCAAAACTCCAACGTGTCCAAAATGTCCGGAAAATTTTATGCCACAATGCTCCAAAAATGTCATGGAAATTTAAACAACTGTCCGTATTCCCAAAATGTTCTAAAAATAGGCATTTTGTTTCATTCACGTTTCAACATGGCCAAAATGTCTTATCATTTACAAATAGCAAACATTGTATATGTTCACTCTTATACTTACACTAGTTCAAATGATGTTAAATCCGGTTGTAAAGTTAAAAAACCTAAAGGTATAAAATTTCTTCAACAATATTATAAATAAATTTGCCAGTTTTAAAATGCTTAGCTCTTGGTGATGTTGACATTGAAAAACACCTAAAATAACTAAGCAGTCGACTTATAGATAATGCATTGAAAATCAAGTAGTGATACCAAAAATTAAAACACGCAGTATAAATTAAAACTCCTGTGTGTACTTCCTATTTTCAAAGTTAATAAAACCGAAATCGTTCATTCAAATACAGGATGTATGATCATCTTAAATATACAACAACAACAATAGCAGTATTGAAGCATGTTGAAAAACTACAATTTTTAATAAAATGTAAATTGAACAAAGTTTTGTTCAACGTGGTGTTTATTTTGTGACCATTACAAATTACAATTCAGAACAAGGTTATACTTTTGGCCAATCCCTTTTCACGTGTTAATCTTCGGTGAGCATGGGGGCGGGAATTAGCCAGGAAATAAGCAAATCGTTATGCGTTAGGGAAGGTACATATATCGTTCCTAACGTTCTAATCATAATCTATCATAAACAGTCAAAACGTTTTAGTCCTATAGGTGGTGCTGTAATTTGTTCATTTTGATTTATTTTGTTCTTTTCGAAAATGAACAATAATAGAACAATTTAAATTTTGTTTTGTTTTTTGAACACTCTGTATTGTTCAACAAACATTTGGAATTGTTTTGTTCTACGGATCTAGAAGACGTGAGATATTTGTGAAGCTGATTGTTATTTTTAAGTACTAAAGGATATAGTAGTTGATTGTAGAGCTTCTACCGGGGACGGGGACGTCCCGTCGGGACTCGGAACGAACCGGGACACGTCCCCAGGGACAAAATAATTGTCACCATGTCGTATTCGGGACGGAACGTGGACAAAAACGCGGTGTCAGCTTTTAATGCTCATGCGTAAAATATTCTGTGAGCACTATTTCACCGAATAGACAACGTTCTGTACACAACTGAATTTTACAAATGACGTCAAAACAAGGAGACTATGGAGTTGAAAGACTTCATGTACGAACTTGCATTTAGCGCTGCCATTCTAGTGATTTCATAAATAAACGTTTTATTTCAATTTAAAATTCACAAATGAGTGAAGAAAGTGAAGTTTTAATCGATCTAGAGGAAGAAAAAAATTTTGATGTTGCAGAAGGATTTAAATTGACACAAAGAAGTTCGACATCGACAATTTACAAGCATTATGTGTTGTTGCCATACTAAACAAAGTTGAAGTACTGTGGGTAAGTTTTACTGGTAGTTACGATTTTATAAATGCGTTTTTTATGTTTTTGGCACAAATATTTGTTGTACGAATTTTTCCCCACGTCCCGATTTTCGGGACGGGATTGGGGGGGGGGCAAAGGTTTTGAAAAAATATAGGGACGGGACGGGGACGGGATAGAAATTTTGTCCCCATTAGAAGCTCTGGTTGATTGGTGTGAATTGTGCCCGCTTATAAATCACGTTAAAGCTAAGGAACGGTCTTTAACTAATTTTAGATTGATTTGCCTTCCAACTCCCACATGAAATAAGCATTAAGCATATTGGTAGTTTTTAAAGGCGTAACGCTCCTCACATAAATAAGTTGTATGAAGAAAAGTTCCTGTAAGAACTACATATTCACCATGTATTAACAAACGAGTTTTGTGGGTCTAACCGAAACGCATCGTCTTGGGTACCTCTGTTGAAATTCCCATACAGGCTGTGATAAATGTCAAAATAAATACCGAAGGTCAAATTGAGATCATGGGTTTACCTATTACTCAGTGAGGCCAAATTGAGGTCATGTAACTTCTGAGGTCAATTTGAGGTCAGGAACTTTTTGTGGCCCACTGAGATTAAATAGAGGCCTTAATAGGAACACTAATGATCCATTGAGGTTAAATTGAGATCGTGAAACTTCTTGTGGCCTACTAAGGTCAAACTGAAGTCACGATGAGGCTAGTTGTTGCCCACTAAGGTCAAACTGAGGTCACGAGACTATGTGTTACCTGCCAAGGTCTATAAGAGGCCATGTGACTATTTGTTACTCTCTAAGGTCTATATGAGGTCATGCCGCCTACTTATAATGTATTCAGGCCGATAGGACGTCCTTTGACCGTATATAATTACTAATGTTTGTCAGCCATTTTGTAATATTAAATGTCATTTCAAATTTACAATTTTGTGCCAAACATTGACACCAGCATTCTACCAGCTTACAGGTGATGTAAGGGCAGTCAATAGTTTAAAAAATGAAGCCTGCCTTGAAAAAGTTACTACCTGCTCTGGTGCAAATTGTTTGTTATAGTTTTGTTTTGTTCTAGCTTTGTTTTTTCGAAAACGGATTTTGTTTGTTTTGTTTTGTTCCCATTACAATAACTGTACAAAAGAACAAACTAAACGTGAACAATATTTCAGAACCCGATAGGATCGGTGAAGTCATGCTAATGCGTTACGTATGCGGAAGAATTAGTTTGAATAAAATAATTGAGAATTCATTGAACCGCATGAACAAAGGTGTCCATCGTTTGAGGTTGAATCAACAGAGCATCTACAGTGCACTGTATTTATAGGGGGACCCCGTTTAAAGATTAACATTGTGGTAAATGACAATTTGTACAAATATTTTTGCTTCTATCCTTCAGAGTAAGAGCTTTCAAAAGTGGTCACTTGTGACGAGAGGAGTCTGTACAAACATTAACTGCCTCATCACAGATCTATTCAGCCATACAGGACAAAGGCAAATCCAGATGCAATTTAATCATACCGTTAAAATTGTTAAATGCAAATTCATAGAATTTTACTACAAGAGTTCCCCTAAAGGAAACAATAGCTATGAGGATGGAGCATTTGAAACATCTGGAAGACAATTTGCTGGGAAATGGAAAATCAAATACGTTTTATTGATATGATTAGCCCGTATTTAATCACTACCAAATAGTTCACTAAATTATCTGTTACCTGATGCCAAACCTTACAGAATATTTACCATTTTGTAAGCATCCCTAATTGTTATAGCGTTTCAAATTTAACATGAAATATGATTCAAATATTTTCAGCAAAAATTCAACTGCTTATGGAATGTTGTCCGAACGTCTGTGGTCGCAACTCAAAAAACAAACAGAAACCCTGAAACAATTTTGGCTAAATTTTATACATGTACATACATAATTACTTATGTTGCTCACATGAATAAATTATTATAATTTGTTAAAAATCGGCACTATGGGTTGTAAATAAAAAATATTGAAACAATAAGTCGTTGAAACGACAATAATAATTAGCAGCATCACTGCCATTTCGCAAACATATCGTAGCGGAGTATCGAGTGTTTTTAGGGGGCGCTTGCGACCTTTATAATTTTTGTAAAGTCTGTACAACTCGCACGTCGACACGATAACTCAAGACCCCATGATTAGATTTTGTTGAAACTTAGTACACATATAAAGACTCCAGGTTTAAAAAGCTTCAGTGAGTTTGTTGATGAGCTCAATCGGTTCTACTGCATCGGATTTACCCGGGTTTTCACGGACAGCACTACGATAAGTCAAGAATTCGTTATTAGATTTTATTGAAATTTGGTACACAGTGTCCAGGCATAAAGCTGGGATGAATTTGTGGACGAAATCAATCAGTCAAACCTCACACTCAACCGTGAAGGAGTTACCCGGGAATTTTGTAAAAGCAGCTACCACTGATACAATTTTCTTACTATTCATGACCAAGGACTATAATTTATTATTACAACATAATCCTCGTTATTCGATTTTGTTCAAACTTGGCACACATAGTATCCAGTAATAAACCTTGGAATAATTCATGGATGCATTTAATCAGACAAATCCTTTTGAAGTTACACATCGCTGTCCCTTCGCAGTTGTTTCCTGTTAGGGGTGCCATAAATCAAGCGACGATTTTTATTCCCTGTGACTGCAGGTACAGTGACTGTAGGATTTGAATATTTTAATACATTATGGGAAAATTAAAGTCACTGATTGGCAAATACAAACAAGTCAAAATTTTGTTTAAAAATAATGTTTAAAAAAGTATACTCTCGTGCACACGAGTTTTTGGTTTGGTTTCGCAGCGTTGTTGAAATGATAGCACCTTCTTGTCGCAATCCATTTTCACAAAGATTTATTAATGCAGTCCCGGTATTGTAAATTTTGATTTGGTCTTCAACATTTAAGCTCACCTTACATTTTACATTAATACATTTCTTTGAACAAATTACATAGTAATTACTACTAGAAACTTATTTTTAATTTGCAATGACCCAAAAAATAATCCATTCCTATAGTTTCAGAAAACTTTCTAAGCCTTACGTCATTCACCGCCGGGTAAATTTTGGAGCCAGGGAGAACGCGAATGTGAAGCAAAGTTAGAATTTTTGAGGATTTTTTCGATTCCCACATCAAACTGGTTTCAGATTTTCAGTTTTGACTGAGGGCCAGGGTACAATGTTTGTGACTACACAACTGGCAAAAAGTATGTATGATCAATCATTATGTTTAAAACCTTACTACGCACAGGGTTGCACAACTGAAAACGCCATGGCATTTTCGGCATTATGCCTGCCCCTATTGTAATTTTATGGCATTTTGGGCACTTTGGGCACTTTGGACATATTCAGCCTAGGGCAGACATTTTGGCCATTTTCTCCCTGATTTTTTCGATATGACCTTAAGCAATCTACTAATTTTACATACTAAGTCACAAAGCAGTATGTTTAAATACGAAATCGTAAATACGAAATTCAGCACAAAAATATTTAAAACTGACAAGAAATCCATTGTTAATGAGTTTCAAAACTCATCAACAAACATTGTAAATTATTGTAAATGTTTGCCTTGTAAAATTTAGAACTAGAACTTACAGTGTTTTACTAGGGGGAATAAAAATTCCCTATACAAGCTCCAAGTAGTTTTGAAATATTTTATAACCGCAAAATCTTAACTAACAAAGTTATAAAATCCAAAATTCATTAGTTGAGTGTTTGCAACTCTTTAAAGAAAATTAATGTTACAAAATTTTTAAGGTTTTTAAAAAATCCTTTCTTAATCCATTTTTTAAACCACTAACCATGATGAACTAATGAATTAGGATAAGTCGATTTTTTAGAAAATCAATATTAAAACTTTCTTCAGATTGGATGGGCTTGAATATGTCATTAAAAGATTCCCGTGTCTACGCTGGAGGATCAATAATGGTCATAGTGTATATGTTTCTGCCAAACTGCTGAATATGCCTTCCCAAAATGCCGGGAATTTTCAAAGCATGGCATTTTCAAGGCATTTTCGGCATTTTCAGGTGGGCGTGGGCAGGCATAAAACCCAAGGCATTTTCATTTGTGCAACCCTGGCTACGCATATGTTATAATTGCTTGTTCATGGAATTTGAAAATCAAAAATTACAGCACTTCATATTGCAGTTTTGTCCCAAAATTTTGCTCAAAAAGTCTTTAAGAGCGTATATTTAATGGGCAAAAAACTAAGCCAGTGAAATGACACTCAAATAGATACAAAGCCTGTTCTGTTAAACACTCCCCCAAAATTTCCTGTAAAAAACCCTACTAACTAAAATCATCTCAACCATGTACAATCATTATTTAACCAATGTTACAATTAAGTGCTTTAGTGAATAAATGTCTGCACTGTCAATGCTCTGCCAGTTAGTTAGATGTTCTTAGACTGTTCTAACTAAATTATGTACAGGAGATCGTTCTGCCATAAAAACACCTGCGCGATTTGTCATCATTGGCCCGGCTGTTTTAAAGTATTAACCGAAATTGGTGGCCCGTCCGAACGCGGTGAGATAAGTAGATTAAAGCCCAAACATGACCTCAGCCCAGTCCCGTTATTTATTTACAGCCCGAACCCGGTCGGAGTCCGACATCGATTATTATTTATTAATGCTTTAAAATGCTCATGTTTTTTCCAAAATTGTCCCCCAAAATTGTTTCAAGGAGGTACAATTTAAGTAGAATTTGGAACAACATTTGTTAAAAGAAAAAATATTCATTAAAAGAGGAACAGTCATTTTTCGGGCGTAAAAAATCATTTATAGTACTAGATCGTTGAAGTTCAGGTTCTTGCAGAATTAAAATAAAATCTACCACCCAAATAATTATCACCCAGATATCTACAATCAAATATCTATCACCCAATATCTGCAACCAAATATATTCCACGTAGACATACATCTCCAAAATGTCTAACATCCAAATAGGTACCCCTAGGCTTCCACCATTCAAGTACATGACATCCAAATATCTACCACGCAGGTGACTCGCACTGATACCTACCACGCAAATATCTAACACTCAAATATCTGCCACCCAAATAACTACAACTGAAATATCTACGACATAGATAATAGCCACCACCCATACATCGACCAATCAGGAATGTACCAGCAAAATATCCCAGTAACCACCTCCCAAATATCCTTGTCTTGAATCGCCTTTGGATTTTGGATGGCCAGATACTTCTTGATACTTGGTTGCAATATTTATGTAGTAGATGTCTGAATAGTAGCAGACATGGAAAACGTTTTCAAACAGCGTTATTAAAATACGTTATTACCAAAAATATTGCTTAACAGTTTTTTAACGAAACCGAAAATCGAAAGAAAATATTTTGGTTAAACGCAAACAAACGATAAAAGCGTTCCTATTTTGATAACGCTATCCTATCAGTCTCCAAACGGGTAGAGGTTCCTATTGATGTAGAACAAGTTGCATACCAAAGGCAGAGCTATGCAAAATACTTTGTCCGTGTCGTCAAAATACAAAAAAAAACCTTCCCCTAAAGAGTCAAAATACCATGCGAAATACATTTTCCAAAGCAAATAAAATAAAATTCGAATTACAAAATACCGAGTAAAATACTTCGAAAATGTGCCTTACTATTCAGTATTAATATCAAGAAATATCTTAGGGCTGAAAGATAGCTCACGTGTTATGTCAGAACTAAGATTATGTCCTGTAAGACTTTAAATATTTTTGTAAATCGTACTGGACCTGGAACTTTTCTACAACAAAAATATTTCATTTGAAAACTGAATATTTTGTAGGTGAAAACATTTTCAACAAAAGAAAAAAATATGTGCATGCACGTGTATGCATATCGTCGGCTAAACTTCCTTACTGGCTATAATTTAAAATGCCTAAAATGAAAACCGGCTATAGCGCTCCCGCTGGAAACTCTAAAGTGAAACCCGGCCATAATTCCTCTTTGCAGTATATCCCACAATTCCCCTCCACTTCCAGTCCACTTTGAAACCACTGCCCTTAACTTCCCTCCACTGCCCTCCACTTCCCTCCACTGCCCCTTCACTTCCATCCCAACTTCTCTCCACTTCCCGTCCACTTGCCGTCCACTTCCCGTCCACTTCCCGTCCACTTCCCGTCCACTTCCCCTCCACTTACGCACTTCCCTGATATATGATCCACTTCCATTTCAATTACATTACCCCTCCACTTCCACTTCACTCAAAGGAGTGGAGGTAGAGACAGAGATTGGAGGGGTTATGCATTTGAAGGGGAAGTGGAGGTGAAGTGGAGGGGTTATGTATTTGAAGGGGAAGTGGAGGTGAAGTGGAGGGGTTATGTATTTGAAGGGGAAGTGGAGGTGAAGTGGAGGGGTTATGTATTTGAAGGGGAAGTGGAGGTGAAGTGGAGGGGTTATGTATTTGAAGGGTAAGTGGAGGTGAAGTGGAGGGGTTATGTATTTGAAGGGGAAGTGGAGGTGAAGTGGAGGGGTTATGTATTTGAAGGGGAAGTGGAGGTGAAGTGGAGGGGTTATGTATTTGAAGGGGAAGTGGGGAGGGAGTGTAGAGGAAGTGGAGGGCTAATGTATTTGAAGGGGAAGTGAAGGGGGAGTGTAGAGGAAGTGGAGGGGAAATAATGGGGTTATTATTAGTAGATGGGTAGTATGGGAATTAGTGTAAGGGGAGCGGAAGGTGTGGTCGAGTTGAGGGAAACGGGGGAATTATGGCTGGTTTGAGTTTTGAGCGACAGCGCTAAATAGCCGGTCTGCGTTCTAAGCATTTTTTATTTTAGCCGGTTAGGAAGTTTAGCCGACGATATATGAACATGGCCAGAGTGTCCCCTTCATTATGGCCTTTGTAAGGGCAAAATGTCTTTGACGTATGCATATATTTGACCACGCCCACTTTTTTAGCAACTACTACAGATTTTCTAAAATTTGTTTTCTCGACTTAGACACGATCACGGTCAAAATCATTAAAAATAGCTGTGCTTAGTTTGGACATTTGAAATTCAGAATGTTTCATTCTTTCGTATGCTCGTGTAGGGAGAAAATTCCACGTTGATTTAAACGAAAATGTTCCTGTTTTACACATCGACTTGTGTAGAAAAAGCCCACTGCGCGTGAGTTTAAGGCTTTAAGTGTCAGAGTTTGCGACACAAGTTTGTGGATTATCTGAAAAATTGTGGAATATTTCCCATACCATTTACAACGAAATAGCATTTTAAATTTGATTTTAAAATGGTCAGATCTTCCACGATAAAACTGGGAGAGATCATAATCTCATCCTCTGAATCTTTGTCATTTTCTCTCACAAAGCTTAATTTATATTTTATCCGATTGTGCCCTTAATTCATAAGGCAAGGACTAATCCAATAGTTTTCTGAACAGAACGTTGCGTTCTACAAACTACAACATATATTATAAAAGTAATTTAGTGCATATACAAATAAGGACGTTCCTCCCTGGTAAAAATGTAGGGGGACAATGTCCCACCCACAAGGCCTGTTGTTTTGCCCCTGCTAATGTTTATAAAAACTTGCAAACCCATAACTTATCCAATTACCAAACTGGAACTGAATTATCGTTTCCATTAATATGACATAATTTTATTATCGGATGAAGACATTTCAGAGAGGTAAGAGGAAATTATAAAGTACTACGCAATACCAAACCCAAACCTTGAATCAAAAATACAAGCATAGTGGGTTCAAAGTTTAAAATAAAATAAAGTGAAGAACAGAATAAAGATGCTTGGATATATGACCTAAATTTAGATTGTACTCAAAATCAACACACAAGGTTACACCCTCACAATCAGTTTTCTCTTAGTATCCGTATACTGAACATTGAGTAATGCAAAATAATATTGTCACGGACTTCAAACTGGGACATTATGCAAAATCGGATTCCGTAACTAATGCTACATTAACTTACTTACACGAACGGTGTGGTAGTCATTATATGTATCAGTAATTTTAATGATTGTAAGTAACAAAATAATTTGTTGCAGCATTACAAGTGGCTTTAATCGTTTCTACGTATAATGAGATTCTCCCGAGATGTCAAATGCCCTATCAGCAACGACACCTCCTTTGTACCCACACAAGAAATGTATGTTATGGGATGTAGTTACAATAGGAGAGTTCATTGCAAATGTTTCAGTTACATTACCGTTCAGTTAAGCCTTCGTTAACAATTTCAAATATTATATATATAATATAACTAATTTCAATATACTGTAATTTAGCTGCATTTGTTTGAAATTACAAATTTAATGCCCCTGACAAAATGGTTTTACATTTCTGTTTGTTCAGCACTCCTACCAAAAAAAACTGGTTGTGACAGTATTGTTTGTTGCTTCTGAGTACAATTAAGGTCAGAGTTCAAAGTACCTTTATTTTGTTTTTACCTTTATTTATTTTTTTGCAAGATACGGCCGTTATAAATAATTTCAATAGGTTAAGCTTATGGGGGCTGGCTTGGTTGCTAGTAAATATAATTGTGTAAATAAAATTCCTGTTTTAAGAAGTACATCTTCGGAGCACCTTCATGAGTACCGAAGCCCCAATCAAGTCCTTATTAATAGCAACATGTTATGAGCTTGTGAGGTGAGTGTAAATGACTACTACTTCCGAAGCTACAAACATATAGAATCCTGGAAAAATGATGAAGGTTTAAGTATGTACCTACTTTTAGCGGTGGGACTGTAAAGACGGCCACTAATGTCAATCCTATATTTCAGTGTATTATAAATGCGGTCCAAGGTGTTACTCGTGGAATACCCCGTCACAGGGCATGTTTAAGAATGCGGAATGAAGCAATAACAAGTGTTTGTTAATTCGGCACAAGTTTTCCATAATACAATACACTCCGAGTGGTTCACCGATAGAAAGGTACTCACAATGTAAAGAATAATCAAGTGGACGTGGCGGAGCTACAGTAAACAAAGGAACACTGACAATAAGTGTAAGTATTTATTTAAATAAGTACTATTATATATTATAGTACAGTGTATTCTCCATATAAGATACTCGGTATAACCACTGTCTCTTACAGGAGTGCAGATATCCTTACACATTACCATTTATCGGAATGTTTGTTAGAGTCATATATTTTGCTCATTTTATAGGGACGCTCTTATAAAGTGGGTGCGTTTTATAAGACAATGCTGTTTTTACGCATTTAAAGCCTGACAAGTGATATAAAAGTAAGGTACGGGGAATATGGGAGCAATGAACAACATTAAGAGAACTGTTATAGGTAAAAATGCAAGTGAAATGCTTAAGTGAGGATGTTTTCGTGATCTCACTTGGCCCCAGACTTGTTCCTTAAAGTACTAAATTATGCTAACTTGGAGTAATATTTATGACCATTAAATATTTCGCATTAAAATGTTAATGAATGGCAAAAGAATTTGGAAAGAGGATTCCTGCAAGTATAGGTACTTACATAATATGTCTTGCTCTATAGTATGCAGCACTGCCCTTTACGTCACGCTCGTCAGTTTAATGGGCTATGTTTTGCAGATATTGCTCACAGAATATCTCTATGAGCTGGCTCATTTGAACTGTGCTGTAAGGATTGGAGTATGCCTTCCCTCCTTGGTTACATCTTTTATTTAGTGTTTGCTCAACTCCGCCAATCGCCATATATCCCACACAGAGATATTGTAGAACATTAATTTAAATTTTTCCCCACTGACCTTTACCATTGGTGGCCAACTTTTTCTCACTCAACCATGTATTTACTACATTACAGTAGAGAACTATGCTGAGGAGATACTCCAGGCAAAAATCGTAAAATCTCTTATCCATCTCCTTCCATCTCATCTGTCCATTGCATTGCCACAAATCAACATTCCCTCCCGCCACACACACGTCAAATGTGAGTGCATCATTAGTTTTCCCTCAATTCCCCATAGCCTTGTCAAAATTCCAAAGTTTATCAGGCTCTGTAATAAATTGTGTAATCTTTATATCACTGAAATCATTGTATGAAGTACACATTATCCACAAAGTGTAATTATACCTTTTGCTACATAATTGGAATTATTCAAAGTACACTAAATTGTGCATTTATTTATTCGCTGAGAATTAATACACTCTTCTATAATAATTATTATTATGATAATCCAGGAATGGTGATTGTTCACTTGCTTTCCCATAACAAGTAATAACACGTTTTAGAGGGCAGAGGTGCTGCTCCTTCACCAACGTCTGATAGCGTTCAGGACTATTGACCTACTGCGGTTAAGTAATGATGTAGGTAATCGTGACCACGCATAGACAAAAACACAAGGGCTGGTCATCAAGACGAGCATTTTTCACATTCAATTTAGAGGATTCAATCCTGGGCTCTGTTTGGTGAATCATTCGTTAATTACTGATTACACTTGTTGGATTGTGGCCAGGAAGTATTATACGGTTATAATCCGGCCGTCCCTCAAATGTGCAATTCTAAACTGGAAACACTGTAGCTACTCCATAAACAAATGACGCGAATAACATTCTGGAGTTCCCACAGAAAAGAATTGCAGAGCAATTACACCGGAGTCGTTTCGCTCAGCTAACAAAATTTATATAATCTAACAATAAGACTCATAAAAGCGCTCCATCAAATCTTGCGTAAGCTTCCAAATATTGCGCTGTTGCTCATGTTACTTTACCAACTCTATCTGCAAGCTAACCTGACCTATTGTAAACGAACCTGGCCTATGAGAACTATTTTATATATTGAATATAATCGCATATGACAAGAGTTAGCTTGGGATTGGAGATGTTATTTTGTAACGTTTTATTGTGGGAGGCTCTTCTGAATGCTGGAGGAATGTTTCTTACCTTTGAGGAAGGCGACGCAGGAGTGTTTGATACGGACTGGGTATTATTGTGCTGGTGATGGTGTTGCGGGAAATGCTTGAGGTTGTAAGAGCAAGAATTGCCCATCTTCAGGGTGGCCGTTGAGGTCCACCGTTGGGGTTCACCGGGGTCAAAGGAATTGTATTCAATGGGATCTTGACTGGCAGTCAGGACCACTGGCGGACTTGTAAGGACAGATTGAGTTACAACTGAAATCCCTTCCCGTTGAGGAGACGCCAGCTTTCCCATAAAATCCGTATCCACAAGTCGTCACGACAATAACAATAACAAAATGAACACAGAGGACCTGATATTTCTCACTATTATAATTCACTCCAGTACTACCAGCCCATGTAGCTCCTCTATACATACGAAGATTTTAAGGACTGGCTTTCCACACGTGGACTGTCACGATTGTGGTGGAAGTGAGGAAGGGGCGGATGCTGGAATGGGACTGACTCAAAGTAAGAACTAGTTATTGGTGGGGTGACGAGGGAGGATGTGTGAGGAGGGAGGGAAATAAATGAGCAAAAATAACTGAATTTTGAGGTGCAATGATGTAATAGCATTAATTATTTAATTTTTTACAGTATTTGGTGGACAGGACGGGAACAGGGAAGGTATGGATTTTTTTAATGCTGGAGGAGGACGTTTGTGAGCGTTGATGCTGGCGCTACTCTTCAGCGTAAACTACCTTTTGCAATTGGTGCTGGGCTCATTGTCAGTGGTTTAGTGTAAATAGTTGCTCCGACGAGATCTCACTCAGACAATTAGTTAATTGATGAGCGCAGATAGAGAGTTGGAAGTTATGACTGGTGAGAGAGTGTGAGAGGACCGTGCGTATAACGTAGAGTTGATAGGAGCAGTGGTGGGCAGGCTATACATGAAACAAATGTTGGATTACGGACTATACTTGATAAGATTTAAAAAGCTGAGTTTGAATAATTACATTCCAGAAAACAGTCACTAATCGGTGGGATGTCTGGACCTGGAGTTGGCGATATTTGGCAGCACAAATCTGGTGGACTATATTTTACTCATGTATGAGTACTCAAATCTACATTGATGCCTAAACATGTACTTACAATAAGGGCCCCATAATATTTTAACTACTACGAAGGTTCGATGGTAACTTCATATTACCTTTGAACCATTTTGTAGCATAGTTTGACCTTTACCTAGTTATCTTCATGACTTAGAAAATACATGTGAGGGAATAATCTTTTCATGTAACTATGCGTGAAAATTTCTTTCTACATTTTCATCTCTGTTACTTAATTGCATTCCTAACCTTTAAACATACGAGGTTTGAGTCGGGAACAAAATGGAGTGTCAAAAAAAGCATATCATAAAATGTTTAATGTACGCATATGAATGTCTACGCAAAGGTAAGAAAAAGATACCATGCTTAACGATCTGAAGCCAAAGTCAAACATTATGCCGGATCACAGTTTCCAGTAATTACTAGACTTTTCAAAAATAATTATCCGGTTGCTGTAGCTTCATAAAAATAATTACTGACTACACTAATAATTGCAATTCCTGCATAAATGTCATACTTAAACGGCTTGCATTTTGTAATCTCAACAAACCAATTTCATTATATATGGTGCAAACAAGACTATACCTCTTAAGCACTTATAGGGGTTTTTTAAAAATTGATTTCAATGGCGTTTTAACAGCTATTTGTTCAGACTTTCAATAAATTATTCCGTGCGTACTTTCCCTCTGTCCTTGCTGTGTTTCAGGTCGTCACTTGGTTTTTTACATCTCTATACATATCAGTGAAATCCAGCACACCAGATTAGTTATCCCAACATGCTAACCTCGACAAATCTCGGCTTCCAGACATCCAGTTCACTTCCTCATATCCTACCAATTAATGAGGTATCCCGGAAATGTCGGAATGATATCTCAGGATTATTGTGGCTGATTACATTTAAAATATCTGGTGTGATGAGGGATTACAGACTGTTTTTTTGCCGACAAAAATTACAGATTTTAGATTATTTTTCTAATATTTTAAGAGCGAGATTACTTGTACATATATACCTGATTACAGTTCAAACAATTAACAGCAATATTACGGTACGGGATAATTCTCCAAAACGACTAGAAGCGGATTTATGATTTGTAATATTACATTTGACACTGTTGATAGTCTCAAATACAGTAGCACTTGGAATATTTTACTATCACTTTGAATGTCGACTGCTAAATATCAATTTGGATTCATGAGCTCTTCAAATGTATGACTATCATCTGGGCTGCGCCTGCTAAATACTTACTTTCAAAAGTAAATTGTTCAGGACGGCCCGTATTCAGTACGTCGAACTAGTGCTGAGAATATTCCGGTCTATCCCAAGATTTTTGGTCTGGTCCTGTCCCAGCACAACCAGACTAGAACTATCCGGACTGGTCCTTTTGGACCAAACATTGGTGACAGCGACATATTTGAACGAAAATATCCACCAATCAGCATTTATTTCTTTTTATTATACTAATATAGTTGAAATAAAATCGGGGTTGGATTAATAAAATAATTTTTACACTTACTATAAGCCTCAAAATAGATTTACTCGCATGCAATGTGACAGTCTTCGTTAATGTTTTTTACCCTGACCCTAAATTCTACTCCGTAAATCCACCCCTAATTGACGTTTATTGAACGTTTTTATATTCTTTTGGGTATTCTTGTCAAAAATCAAGTTTGTAATTTGGCCCGACCAGGGCCCGCTCTGGTCCTGGTACAGGAACGGTCTTTATGGTGTTGTCCAAAATTTGGAACAGATTCATTGGTCCGGCATAAATTTTGAACATACCATTTCAAATAGTCCAAACGTTTGGACCAGACCAGAATTTTTGGTCCGGACCGGAACAATTCCAGCACTATGTCGAACGGCTAGTGTTTACATTTAACTTGCGTTAGAACGCAGGAAGGAAATTATACACCGGAATAGATTGCTGCGATAAATATGTACAGGCAAGCTAAAACAGTAAGTCCGCTAAGTATCTGCAGAATATTGGATTGTATTTATCTACATTTTAAGGGGGAAACTGGAATAATAAATATTCTTTATGTAGGATTACGGGTATCAGATTGTTTTCTATTAGATCCTGCGGTGGGAATAGTGATTAAGGGTTATTTGATTATTAGTAATCAAATTATATATTTGATCAAAATAGATTATTGATCAATATTTAAAGAAATTTGAACACAGGACGGGATTCCCGTTAAGGTTTACCTCTGTAGAGCTTTCCAGAAGATATTATAAATACTTTAACGACCTGTTTTCAGTATCCCGAATTATTGCAATCTGGATAACGCCCAACGGTGGATAAGAGGAACACACAAGAACCACAAGATAGTATATTTTGCCTATGGACTAGTGTAAAAAATGAGAATTCTTTTCGGCCACAAGCTGATAACTACTATATGCATAGAGAATAGTTTGGGAGACATAAAGAAGGATCTCACTACGAGTCACCACAAAACCAAATCATATGATATTATTATAACCTGAGACAGCTTCATAGACACAGACCTTGCTAAAAGGGATTGCCTCGTCTTTCCATTGCCAAGTGATGTCATCCCGTGTATTTAATTTGCGAATATTTTTCCTCCCAGGCTTCTCTCTGTCTCTTAGCCTTTCTATATTGAGGCTCACGTTACACAAAATCATATCATGCTGGGAAGATACGCGTATTTATGTGCTATGAGTCATAAAACATACTATAGGAACGTATTTGGATTTGGAGAATCCCTCGTATTACTCCCCGTCTCATTCCATTCACCGTCCTGGCATTTGGTGTATATTTTAGTTGTTTAGTTCACGCTCACTAACCAATTGATCACTATATTGGGGATAGTGTGTTGTATGGGGCAGGTTTCATCTGTCAATGCATTGGCAGATGAAACCCGTATTAACTTAACACCTTGATATAAGTCAGTGCCCCCCCCCATGGGTGCAGATATTGTTGGCCACTTTGAAAATGTCAGGGCATTTTCGACATTTTGGGCATTTTGAAATGGACATTTTGGGCATATGGACATGTGGATCATTTTCATGACATTTTGAATTTTTGGGTCATATTTGTGGGCATTATCAGGATATTTAGGGCATATTGGTTATGGTCACATGCGGACACGGTAGTTAAATGTCGAACGCATACAATTGTGCCTAGATGGAGGGTTACGAAGAAGTGAATTTTAGATTTCTACAGTGTTTCAAACGCTGATAAAGTTTCATACATATTGTAACTCATCATACAGACTTGTAACTGGGGATATTTTAGCTGCTATGTTCTTCCAGTTAGTGGAAATATCCAGAATTATACTGACTAGCGATTCCTAGATAAGAACAGTATCATTCAGCATCATTGGTTGACTTGTGAGTCTCCGGGTTAGACAAGTATGACATTTTAAAATTTAATTTGGGTTAACTTCTTAACTTTAATAAGACCAAGGCAGTCGGTTAATGTAAAATTAATTTCATACTTTGTATTGTCACTACATGCACTTCTAAATCAAAATGCCCTAAATGCCCTGGATTTTGAATTTTCGATATAGGGCAGGCATGTAGGCACTTTCAGGGCATTTTGAAAATGCTAACTCTAGGAGCAGGTACCTACGTATTTCAGTCCAGGTACTAAATGGTGCATAAATTGTGGATCCAAAAGTTTTGATTTTCCCTATGTTTACAAAAGGTACCGCCACAGAATTTCTGCAAATGCCATATATACAGTATACAGTTGCTGGAGCATAGCTGAATACATTTAGAACGTTCTATTAAAGAGCAACCATGTATGACCATAACTGACATGCACTGCAAGCACCTGCTTGGCATTGCTTTGTTTTTTTCGAAAAGGAAATTTTTTACCTCTGCCAGATTGTTTTTCGGGTTCCCGGAAATCCAGTTTACATTAATTATTTCCATTTTGATGTATTTAGTAAATGAAAGAAAACAAGAAACCAGATAATGTCGGCATTGACCTGACATTTCTCGTTATGAAATGGCAGGTTGGTATGCTTGAACAAATATGCATGCATTGACTTATCATTATACATCATTCATATCAACGAGTTCTGATTATTTATATAACAAGGCGGGATTATGTCATTATTATCTGGATTATTTTTGCGGGATATAATACATAGGATAAATGGACGGTAAAATTAGCTGTTAACTCCCGTAGAACATGCAGTTTCGGAGAATGAAGACGACAAAGTAACCAACTGAATATAAAGACCGGCCCGAATACATTTCCAGGTAGAGCAAACAGGGTTTTTGACTTGTAACAACGATTTATTTACATACTTTAAGATGCTCTATATAAAGTAGGCCTCTATAATCTTGAACACAATGCAAAATGAATTTGATCATTTTAATTTATTTAAAAACTTCATTAAAAGACAATTTGTTCTAACGAAGACAAATTTAGGTGATTCCTTCTACGAAAAAAATGTTGGCCGACAAACTATAGTCTTCGAACAGTCGTGGTAACCCCGAATCAAATTTCAAGTCTAATTTAAGTTTGTCCAAATTTTTACCCGGAAATTAAAAAAAAATAAACCCTTGACCTATTTTTGGACATGACATTGTTTTAAGAAAAGAAATTGTAGAAATTATCTGAGACGTGACTTCAGGACAAATAGTCCTATAATTGAGTACCTAAATATTTTTAAAAAAGTTCGCTTCGACGGGTGTTCAAAATATCAAACATGATGATTTTGATGCCTCGAAGTACTTCCGAAACTGTAATAATTATTACTTTAGGCTCACATATCACGTATTAATGACTTATTAGAAGCAAGTTAAAATGATATGACCAGAATTTCCAAATGCTAGTCAAAATTAACGGGGGATATTCAAAACAATTTTTAGTAAAATTTCCACATTTTTTATCGTCAGGGAGGAATCACATGAGACGTCTTTTAATGAAGTTTTTAAATAAACCAGTCCACACAGCCTACCCTCGTCCCCTACTCCCAACTCACTCCACCCCACCAATAATACCTCAAATTCATGTTGACTGGTATTCTAAATTTCTAAAAACTTGAATTTGTGAACCATTAAGAAATTCGAAAAACTGCAGTAACTTTTGACTAGGATGTCGTGTCCCAGTCTTTATGGATTCATTAAAAGTATTTAATTGCTATAAGATCTAAATTGTCCTGGGATTAAGTTTCCAAATAAATGTAAAAATTTCAAATTCATGTTGACTGGTGTTCAACAATTCTGAAAAATTGATTTCCAATAACTCCAACATGGCCTCAATATGATGTCTTATCTCAGTCTACGGGTCCATTCAAAAGCTGTTTAATTGCTGCATAAACTGATACGAAATCTTGCCTGAAACAATATCGTCGGCAAAACGTTGGTTGGATAATTAAAATTAGCTACTGTTTAAGGGAATGTTTCACATCTTTTCTCCAACAAGGAATTATTTTTGGCATTGACCCTCCAAGGGGGTCCGTTCATCGGCTAATACTATTTTTAATTTTAACATTCATGTTGACCTGGGTTAAAAACGACTTAAGACTCAAATAACTTTTGTCACGGATTGAAGCTACAGTACTTTTTGAAAATTTTTGAAACCCTTGTAGAACGTTGATTTCATCATAAATGAATATAATGACAATATATGTAAATGATACAAGTACTTTTTGCTTTTGAATTTTCAAAATTTTTGGAGGGTTGAAAAATAAGGTTGAAGTGGTTGTAATTAGGGATTGTGGATTTGAAAATGCCATGGCATATTGGGCATTATGCCTGCCCAAAATGCCCTGGTATTTTGGGCATTTTCAACTTCGGGCAAATACGTAGATTTTGGGCATATTCGGCACGGGCATTTTCGGCATTTTCATTCCTGGGCATATTCGGCATTTTGGGCATATTCAGTTCAAATTTTCGCGGCGATTACCTTTTCCAGACGTTATTGGTCGCTGCTACTACAAACACTGTACTTCCACTTGCTACTACTGCACACTACCGCACTCATATCGTTATAACTAAAAGCGATTACTCGACGGTATTAACACACAGGAAAATAAATCTGGTCAGTAGACAATTGTAGGAGTTGTAGTTTTTAAAACGTCCAACCATTGTTACTACTGGACAAAACTCACATTTTCGAATTCAATAAACTATCAACCTCGAAGCACTGGTCAGAAAATTTGAGAAATTTTATTTACGCTGGAGGCGGAGCAACTGCTACAAAGCATGAAAGTTATACAAATCAAAGTTCTGATGCAGAGGATTTGTTAATGACGTATTTATAACTCGAGTCTTCTGATTAACTTTATACAAAATGAAACAAAATTGCATTAGTCAATTATTCAATATAAAGTGTCTGTATGATACACGTTGAGTATCTTTTGAAATATAATACATTTAAACAAAATTGTCGTGTACGCCTTTAATAGGATTTCATTTTAATAGTGAATAGTGGCATTTTTGGCTCGATCGTATTACTGAGTTTTACCTACCAGAAATGCAGAATATTCCCGGCTGAAAATGCCGAAAATGTCGAATATGCCCAAAATGCCCTGACATCTCTATACTACACTTTGAAGATGATGAGAGAGGGGCATTTTTAAATCTTCACTCTCTCCTACGCGCGCTTTATAGTTTCGAGACTACCATAAAGGCTAAATGGTTTAATGATGCACCAAGGCATTATACAGTAGCAAGGGCGGTGATGTTGTCACGGGCTACATTTGCTGGCAGGTTGCTTTTTCGAGGGGTGTCTACAGAAAACATCAAGGTCGTTGTAACTGATACTGCCGAACAAGGTGAAACAATGGGAAAAGGTGAAGGTATATACACAAGTAACTAGGTTTTTAATTTGACATTTAGTAATTTGTTGTATCTTTAATTATTATTTAAAAAATGGAGTAAAAAAGGCCTTACTAAGGCTATTGGCTTTTTTCATACTAGAATTTGACGATGAGAGGACATTTTTAAATCTTTACTCTCTCTCTCTCTGAAACGCACTTTATTGGTTCGTGAGTAAAAATAGCAAATTGTGTGTTTAAAGAAACTCTAATGCTAGATAAAATGTATTTCAGAGGCAAATGTCATTATTTTAAAAAAATAATCGAATTGATTTTGTTTTATTTGGACATCGAATTTTAATGCTGGTGGATCAAGCCACTAGACTGCGTCGGTGTTGTTATTTGGAAATAGGGGTTAACCACTGACGCAGGCGGTGGCTTCACCCGCTATCTGATAACTTAATTTGACGATGATGAAAGTTAAATCTTCGCTCTCCCTCTTTAAGGCTAAATACTCCTATCGGTTTACGATTGCGAGTACGAATTACCTTAAAGGCTAACTACCCGGCTTGTTTGCGGAATATATTTACAATTGCCGTTTTTGTATTTTCCATTGGCGAAGCAGATGGATGTTTTATACATCTCATTAGCCGCATTTTTTCTACAATATTTATATACATCTACTACACAGTCAGTTATTTCTGAATTATGTGATATGTGACTGAACCAACAAGTTATGAAGACTTTCGCAGCCAGCGATAGCTGGCTGTGCAGTACTAGTGCGTATACTGAGGCGAGTCAAGCAATGCAACTGGGAACGCTAGAGTTGACCCTCGCTGCAATGGATCACCAACGGCATGATTTTTAAGCAAGCAGTAGTCACTATACTTAGGGAGGCGACAGTACGTGAGTGAGTGAGACAATAGCGCTTCGTGGTACAGGAGTGGCCCCGCAGGCCATTTCCCTACCCAACCCGAGTCTTACCCACAATTACGTAACCCGAACCCGCCCGACCCGAAAGACAACCTCTGTAACGTCGGCCCGCCCCGTCCCGAAAGTAATTTTTTAGGCCCACGCCAGACCGCAGCCCGCTGGGTTTCAGTTGACAGGGCCCGACCCAGCTTAATAACTTAAGTAGAATAATAAGAGTAAAACGCTGTCAGATTCGCTTTTCGATCGGTCTTCTTCTGTTTTCTGAATCATCCTCCATCACAATGTTTAAAACAGAAGTGTAAACCGTACAAACCAAAGAATAAATACTGTTTGTTTTTCAAATGTTTTAATATCTGTAGCTGGTTTGATTTTTAATAATTCATGTCATTTTGTGTTTGAAAATCACTTCTCAGGAAATGTTAACTATAGTTAACTGTAAGAATACTGCGCTAAGAAAATTTACATGCTTTTACTTTTGAGTTCAGAGCAGCAACTTCAAAACGTACTTCAAAACTTTACAGTCACACAATGATAAATGAGAAACACGATGAAACAGGAATAGTAACAACCAACACTTACAAAGGCACAAACATGTGAGCAATCGCAAATGGACGCAAACCATATAATTCTCCTGGAAAAATCTTAAACGTCGTTGATTGAAATTTAAACGTTCTGCGGGATGCTTGCGGGCCCAACGTATATTTATATCCCGCCCGCAACCCGCACTATGTGCATAAAGTACAACTTACCCTCCCCGTTGAAATAAGGGTAAAAACACAGCCCGATCCGCAACTTGCAACACGACAAAGCATTAAACCCGTCCGGGCGGGTCGGGTCGAGGCCCGACCCGAACTTTTACCCGCGGGCCACGCCTTTACTTCGTCGAAAAACTATTCCTTACTCCTCATTCACTCTCACTCTCTCTCCCAGTTCTTCGTTTTCTTTAAATCAGAGGTAGAAGCTGGACCAGTGTTGTTTACTACGCATGTTTTGCCGGAAAATTGGACGTGTAATTGTGTGCTGTATATATTATGCTTGGAAAACAACAGTCAACGTCACAACATAATCCTTCAAAATTTCAGGAAAGCATACGGAGGAAATATGTGTTAGTGATTGTGCATTGGCTTAGATTTTGTGAAATTCGACGAATTATTTTGCGCTTTTATTTGCACGCTTCCTTCCAGGGGTTCGATTTTTGTAAATCTCCCTGGAAGAGCATTTCTGAATTTCCCTGCTGAATCAAATGTCTCTGCAGGGATGTTCTCAACGATTTCAAATCCCTGCTGAAAACAGGTCAACGATGTTCAAAATCCCTGTTGGCAAAACTAATTTTCCTACAAGACATCAAATCCCTGTCAAATCCCTATCAAATAAGATCAATCTATCTAAAAATCCCTTGTTCAGTGCTGAACTGTATTAGGTTTACGGAATTTAGTTACATTTAAATACATATTGCATATCGTTAAGTAATTTCCGAGTTATTATTCTTCCAACATGGCACTGAACGGCCAGCATAGCTATGCGTGGAGCGCCAGGTTAGCATACGTCCGAGGCAGCAGAGGGGCTCGTCCTTACTTAGCGATATCCTTGCCATGACTCGGTATGGGCAAATACCATTAGTATAAAGCTGTAGCGTCTAGAGTTACCTTGTTTGTCATAGAAATAGTGTAAGTTGGCAGGGAAATACTCATAGAACTTATTTATGTTAACAGTTCTTGTACTTATTATTAAGAATGCTGTTGCTACTGTAAAATAGCGTTTTTATTGGTCACATTAATAAGTTTTATGAAATGTTAGTAGAGAATAATGATCGATAGAGGACTCTCTGAGACATTCAACGACAACAGTTGCACTTATTTGTCCTGCTTTTGCCTTCTCATTTTCCTCTTCTAAATTGTTTCCATGAATTAAAGTAGTGATTGTTGTACTTATTGAATTCAACCTTCTACTCATTTGGGAGTATTTCCTTTGGCACCACACCTTACAACATTTCATGAGCACCCCTCTTTTGCTGGAAAATAATTCCTCGACATCCCTGTTTGCATAACGAATATCCCTGAAATACACCCACAATTTTGAAAATCCGTGTTCACAAATAAGAATCCCTAACCGATGAGATTTTCCCTGGGAAGAATCTTTCCGTCTTCCCACAAAAATCTGACCCCTGGCTCTTCCTTTCGCCATTTCACAAAAATCAAAATGTAGGCACAATCCAGCACATCAGAGATTTCCGTCGTAGGCTTTTGACGAAGTTCGGAGGTTTTATTTTGTGCTTTTCTTTACATGCTTTCCAAGCACACACTATAGATTGTGGCCCATTCAGTACGATTGGAAAACACAAATAGAAGCTCAAAATATTACTTCAAAATGTAGGGAAGGTCTGTTAATCGGATCCTGATCATTTTGTTTTTCAGGAATCCTGTAATCGCATAGGTTTTAAACTACTGAAGGCTTACCTTTGAGTCAAACCACTGAAAGGCATACCTCTGAAGGCATACCACTGATCGCATACCTTTTAACTACTAAAGGTACGGCGAAAGGGGAAACAATGTTTCTTCCCCAGAATTACAGTAACGTCAAATGAAGGAGAATGCCCATTTTTTGTTACAGGGACCAAGTTTTAGTAAAGTAGGCATTTGGTTATCAAAACTTGTTTTTACTCATGGTCATCCCTGTGTAGCATTTTCTAAAACCACTTCTCAAGAACATGTGAAAGTATTGGTTGACAAAAATGAGGATCAAGGAGAACTGCGGGTTGAAGGGAATGTAATATTCACAGTTAATTGTGTGTACCCCAAAATATTATAATTTATTATGGTTTATCATTTTACCGTACGTTAGTCCAAACTTACTAGAGCAGCGCAGCCAGCTATTACATGCAACTATGTACAGCTTTCCGAACTTACATTTGCCTTGCTGAGCCAACAATAATTGACTGTGCAGTACTAGTCGTCACTGACAGTAGTGATGTGCAAATCAACCAAGAATAATTCATTAGATTTGCAATATTTTAGAACACTACCCGGTCCCCTCAAAATCTGCCTCAAAATTACCAATGAAATTCATGCGCCATACTGACCAACCTTCTCCGTTATGCACGCAGTCATTGCCATATTTTAACACATGCACTCCTACAATGCTTCGTATTTATATTAATCTATTTCGCAGCAACCCGTCCATACACCGTGATGATGTAATTAAAGTAAAGCTGCAATAAATGTGCAGCCAAAAAAAATAATTACACATTTATCAATGTTGATAATTGTAAATTTGAAAACACGATCATCCATTTCAAAACATTACACTTGTAAAATAAGAACACAATGACACAATCAAATGAGGACCATAATTTTAAAGTTCTAATATTCAGCACCTTGGCGACATTTTTGTGAAAGTTGGTTCAACATTTGCTGACGAATCTCAGTCACCGCATGCTGAGGTATTTTTATAGTCACACTGCTACTTTCATATTTGGTTTGCATGTTATATGAAACACTGAAAGCGTCAAAATGTGCAAATCAACCAAGTTTAATTTTATGTTGTTACTAATTTTATAGGTATATTATACTAAATCATTATAAAAGCATAATCTAATGATGTTAAGGAATGACTGACACTGGAAATTACCTTATTTTATTGGGCGTTTACTACTGGATGAACCGCCACTTGCAACTGCGCGTGGCTGAAATGTTGGGCATTTATTTTCGAACGTTGGTGGAAATTGTGCAGGTATATGGGGAACTTTTTGGGCTGCGTAGGAACATTTTATCACTATTAATGTTAATCCTGTGGAGCTAATTTATTATAGTGGGAACTTATAAATAATGCTTCAACAATTTGTTTTCCACATATTACGTAACTTTTTGTAATGTAACAAATAAATATAAGAAATTTAATTACTTGCAATAATGGTTTTAAGGATTTTTTGTAGGTAGTATAGATGGTGACTACTAGGGATGCCAGTTATCGCCATTCATCTCATATCGCAATTATCGTTCTCGGGCAAATCACATTTTACGATATATCGCCTATCGGCGATATATCGGACCCTGTCTTCATTGAAATTAGATATGCTGGGGAAATTTATAACGTAATAATTTCAAAGTGATTCAATTAAATTTATAAATTTAATCAAGCTTATGAAACGTTATTTTCATATAACGTAACAAATTAATCCTCTGCGTCAAAGAACAGACCCGAGCAATCCTCTAAGTCAAATTGTGCGGTGACGAAACTAGCGTTGTCATCCTAGTCAGCATCTTCTGACTAGTGCTGTCCATGGGAACGGAAATTTGGTACCCATAACTGTTCCTGTACCTGTACCCATTTTTTCAGGAACTAAAGCAATGGTCCTGTTCCTGTTCCCATAAAAGTGGGTACCAAGTCAAAGTTCGTGGACCTGTTCCTGTTCCCAAAAGTACTTAAAGACTAGCAGAAAAGTACAACCTACACATTTATGCCCCAGGGAACTCCATTTATGCATCGATTTAAAAAACCAAATATCAAATCGACTTTATTAAAAATAAATGACAGCAGACCATCTCCAATACATTTAGCTACTGGAATTTAAATGAGAATTCATTAACAGTCATTAAATTAATCATCGCAGCGCAAAGTACAGTAGTAACTGAAATTAGCTAGGACAAGTAGCACTTTCAATATACTTTTGCTGAACTAACAAGGATAAAAGCACGCTGGAGTTTTCTGAGCTGCAATTTTGTCAAGTTACAGAGAGTTCCATTTTTGCCCCGTATTAAATAATTAATATTTTTGTAAAATAATAACGTGTGAAAGAGTGACTTATTTATATGTTGCGACGTATTTTTAAAATAATATTTTATTTGTGAGATATTTTTATATTTAAAACTTCATGTGAATACCAGGTAGGTACACGTTTTGTTCCTGTTCCCAAAGCCGCTTTTGTTCCCATATTTTGGGAACAATTTTTATGTTCCTAAACGTTCCCAAAGTGTTTTTCGAACAAAATGTGTGTTCCCGTACGCACCCATTCCTGTTCCTGTTCCCAAAAACCTGGGTGTCTCCTGTTCCCATGGACAGCACTACTTCTGACACGTGCAACTCTTGAACAACCGAATTCTAATGCTCTTCACCGAAGACACTACGCACTGCTTTGAGTTAGAATTTCATATCGAAAGTGTTATTTTCCGTAGTTGGCATAAGTACTGGATCTGTTTCAGCAGAAAATATTCCCAAACCTGAGCTCTGTTTCCATATTTTCCACGATATTTTACCGTAATCCTTCGAGTTATAAACTTTGTTCATGAAAGATCTCTATCTAGTTTTTTAATTCTGTGTGTTTTACCCCCTCCATTGATTCCGCTCATTTTCACTAATTATTATAAACGATTGTTGTTTCAATAAAATACATTTTTAAACCGGAACTGCGTCGAATAGAAATGAAATGGGGACTGCACGCACAATTATTGTTGACGGCGGTAATACATGTGTGCAGTTGTCCTTTCCTTACATGAAATGTTTCTAGTGAAGGAGATTGTACAGCAGCACTTTTTAAGTCAATAATGCTTGTATGTCATTTAGATGAATCCCTTTGTATTATTATCATTTAACCGCGCTATCGAAGCACATTAAAAACAGGCCAAAGTATGGAAATTGATATTTGCGAGACACCGATATTCTCGACACATTTGGCGATTTTTATCGCAAGTTTTATCGGTGGTAAAATGGCGATATTTCCGAGAATATCGTCTCGGCATTATCGTATTTGGCATCCCTAGTGACTACAGATTTGTGAAAGTGTACCTTGCATGCCTATCCTTGGCGTAGGATTATTGCAGGTTTCTGAAAATTAGCACACTTGTTATTAATGGCCTTATCCACCTTTCGTTATGATCAGACCTAAAATGTGTGGTGAGGACACTTAAGGACTCGGAGCGGCCAATTTGGCTATTTCCGAGGATAAAAGGTGATCTGCCGAGATCACTCGAATTTCAAATGACCAAGGAACTAGAGTGTCAGACAGTTCATATAGGTTCAGGGTTAATAATCAGTTGTGTGGTAAATCTCATGGTTGTAAACTATTTCGTTGTTTGAGGAATAATTATGATTACACTCGTCTCCTAAGTTATGGCAAAAAGGACACATGCACAACAGTAATGTTGAAGTGCATTTTATTTTGAAGCCATCGGGACATTTCCAAATGATCTTTTCTTCCAAAGTTATAATGTGAACAAAATGACGAGAGCTGATAATAATGGATTGACCGAAAGTTGGAAATTGAACACGTCCATTCACAAGTAGTTACTTCTGTGTACTTTGTAGTAATTGATTGTTGTTATATGTTGTTTTATGGAAGTACTGTTTGCTACATGGATGAGAAATTAGCCAGTGTGCATCAAGTAGTTGTGAAGTAATTGCAATTACGGTTGTTTTATTTATACAGAGTTTTTTTGACTTGATATTCATTAGATGTCATTCCCTGTTTAAACAGAAGTGTTAAAAATTCATTTTTCTTGGATCTTTGAACCAATTCAAAAACATCTTTCACCAGCTCCTGGAAAAAGAGTGGGAAGTTAATACGTGGACAAAACGGGATGAAACTAATAATTAATACTAATGGCTAAGTTTTAAAAACTTTGTGACAGAGGTAAGGTTCATGGCGAAGCTAAAACCTGATCTTATGAACCACGCTCGTCAAACTGCCGTCTCAACAAGCCACCAACAGCAAGGAGCACGCCGGAGGACTTAAGTGGAGTGCAGTGAGAGACGTTGCCTCAGTGACTCTGGAGCAACCGATCAGTTTGCAGTAGTCTCGTAGCAGTAGTTCTCTGCTTTTGTTTCCTTTTATTATTTTGGAACTTCAAGTTAAATTATCAAGTCGTTACTAATAAATAGCCAACACAGAGAGTCACTCAGTCCATTGTTATTGGCATACCTTTTGACTGGTTCACATTATTATTTTATTCTCCTATTTGTTTACTATTTTTGATGCTTACAAGCGTTCGGGCATAAGCGTACTTAATAATTATTATTGTGAGAGTGAGGTTGGCATATGGATTTGTGAAGCTAATTATTATGTTTAATTTTCTGCATTATAGCTACGGCACGGTCATATAGATACTAAGCTTACCCCTGATCTCTCACAAAGTGGCGACCGTGACTACGGACTTTATTTCGGAACTTGGAATTTTTTGGAGGGTATTGGCAAAAAAAAACAATCTGCCGGCCCGTTTTAGGAATTTTTCCGAAGTCCGCGAGTGTACTTATTTTTTCACTGTAAGTAAAATTAAGAAAGCAGCCACAGTGATCTGTAGCTTGCATTTTTTTTGTGGCTTTGGTGATCCCGAGCTACTCAATTATTTCTGTGCGTAAATTATGTCAGGGTGATGAAATTTCGGAAATAAGTATTATAACTCAAGTAGCGTTGAAGTACATATACTATTTTAAGATTAGTGTGAACAGATTTAATGGTTAGGGTCACGCTGAAAATTAGTAGTGTACGAGAAAGAATGTTTTGCTATAGTCTGGGCATTAAGAAAATTCCATGTTTTGATAGTACGTCATCATATTATAGTTCAAACGGATAATATGGCAGTTACATGGATGAAACGAAATCCAAGTAAAAAAGCTAAAGTAGAACGCTGGAGCATAGAACTTGAAGAGTACAGTTATGTTCTTATTCACATTAAAGGAAAGGATAATATTTTAGCGGATGCATTGAGTAGGGCACCAAAGGATTCATCAGAGCCTGATCAAATCTTGGATGATATCGCCGAAGGTGAACATATTCCTTACATTAATTATTTATTTTCTGATGTGACTCAAGAGAGACTAAAGGAAGCTCAGCTTGAAGATGGAGAGTTAGCAAACATCATAAAATCTTTAGAAACTGCCAGTAGTGATCCAAGTAACGTATTTCAGTTGGAAGAAGGATTACTTTGTCGGAGAGTTCCGAAATATAATATGTTTGACGTTAGGAAGCATCAACGGAAAGATCGACAGGAACTATTTGATGCATCTAGAAGCGATGAATTACTTTGTAACATTAGTCAATCAATGAATTTGTTACAAGAAAGATTGCAAAGACTTGAGAATGCAATTATAAAACAGCGAAAGGAATACTCTGTAAACAAATCTGCAGGGAGAACATGCGAAGGGCATACCCTTAACACAGCTCTGTACTGTAAAAATAAAGTTAAAGCAGCTCTGTACTGCTCTACACTTACGAAGTGTGAAGAGCACTTCTCAATGTGTACAATGTTTCGGGAAACACTTAAGCGTGACAAGCGCTTAGAATCGGCAGAAATTCATAAAATATTAACTGCCACAAAGTTAAAACAAGTTGAAGAATTAAAGTCTATCAACACATTGACGGTCCGTGACTGTTCAATGAGGAGAAATAAACGCTCTGCGATTGCCAGCAAAAATATGGAAAATCTGGTTCAGATGTCCATGTTGGTTCCAGTTGTTCCAAAACGGATGCAGTCCGAAATTATTTCATCGTTCCATGATGTCCCAGAAAGCGCGCATTTAGGATTCAAGAAGACTAGAAACATGGTAATGAAACGATTTTGGTGGAAGGGCATGACAGCCGATATAAAATACTTCGTCGAGACCTGTGAAGTATGTCAAGTAATTAAGTGCTCAAACCAGACCCCACAAGGTCTGATGGGACATAAACTAAATATTGCTGAGGCTCAGGATTCTATTTTTATAGATATTCAGGGTAAGCTTCCGAGGACCAAAAGACAGTGTGAGTATATCGTCGCTGAAGAGGCAAAATGGACTAAGTGCAATTTCGAATAGAAGCAAAATGGTCTACATGCCTTTTTCCTTAAAGGCAAAACGGAATAGTTGCAAGCTTTCCTGAAAGCAAAATGAACTACATGCAGTTTTCACTAAAAGCAAAATGGTCTACATGCGTGTATACTTTCATAATGTATGTAGACCATTTTGCTTTTAGACGAAATTGCACTTATTCCATTTTGCTTTTAAAACTTGATGCATCTATTCCATTTTGCATTTAGTAAAACTGCATGTAGACCATTTTGATTTTAATCCAAAATGCATGTATTCCATTTTGCCTCTTCAGCGACGATATCCTTGTCGTCCAGGACGAATTTACAAAATGGTTAGAGATTTTTCCTATTAGGAATTGCAATGCACCTACTATAATTGAATTATTAGAAGACCAGGTTTTTTGCAGGTTTGGTTTCCCCTCAAAGATTATTACAGATCATGCTACTTATTTTGAAGGGAAAGTATTTGCTAAATTATGCGACCGTTGGGGTGTTTCTCATAGGAAAGTAGCATATTATCACCCTCAGTCAAATCAAGTTGAGCGCAGTAACAAAGATCTTAAGACCATGATCACAGCTTTCTGTGGCAAAAGGCAATCAGACTGGGATAGACACTTACAAAAATTCGCTTTGACCGTTCGAACAATGATTAGGGATTCCTTAGGTTGTAGTTCAGATGTTCTGATGTTGGGTAGACACATTCAATTGCCCATAGACAGATCGTTGCAACCAAGAGAAAGAAAGTCTCTGCAAGCGTCAGACGTAGCTCAGTGGCTGCCTGCAGAATTAGCGTGATTGGGTATTAAAAAATATGCATAACTCCTATCTCTCCCAAAAACAGCGTTACGATAAAAACGAAAGCCATGTAAGTTCAAAGTAGGAGACAAAGTTTTACTAAGAACTCATATATTGTCAAATGCGGAAGAGAAAATTAAAAAGCTCAGTAAAAAATGGTTTGGTCCATTCAGTTTAGTAGAAGAGGTTGTCACAGGTTTAACTTTTAAATTAGTTCATGAGCCCACTGGTGAACCTTATGGTACTCATCATGTTTATGATTTCCGACCATACCTTCAGGATAAATCTGATGATAGGTCCAATGTTTGGAAATCTAGGCAGGAAAAGCGTATTGATGTACCTAATGAAAGTCTCTTGCAAACTCCTTCACTTACGGATAGAGTGCAACCAGTGGAGAATGACAAAAGTACGGTTAAGTCTGGCAGGAATCTTCGAAAACACCAAAGATTGATTATTCTAAGTAAACACGGGAAAATGCATGCTTTAAATTTAATTCTGAATAATAGTGAATTTTACAATTAGGTTAAAATATGATAGGAATTTCAACTCGCGATGTTGCAATAGGTTAAGATTATTTTAATTACCGCATTAAAAATTTTTGTTAGCTGGCTCTAATAGAATTTTAATGCGTGGTTGTAGTCGAATTTTACATTGCTTTTAAATGCTTGTAAATATTTTAATTGTATGTAATTTTGCTTTTGCTTTTTATATAGCGGCTAAGGTGTACCCTTAAGCTTCAAAATGTCGCTTGGAGCAAGTTACCCAGGTCGCGTTCAAGTTAGATATATATGGCTTAAGAATCATATGAAGCTTATTAATAACACCCAAAGCTTTGAAATTAATTCGCAACAAAGTCATGCTATTGATTTGTGGAAGTTTTACGAAACGCACCGTACTAATTCGTTCAAAATTCTAACTATTAAGTCTCCAGTGATGTATTGTAATTCGCTTACCCTTATTAATGCTATGTATAAACATGTCATGAATGAGACTGAAGTTGGCTTACACATTTGTACGCAATTTAAGTACGTATGGTTACGGATTTGTTGTCGTAGTTTCAATAGCTACTCAGTCTAGAAGCTATGTTGTACCAGTGATAAGCGAACGTAGTTTGATCTGCTTGAAACTTAAAGCTATTTTTGAAAATACTTTACTGCTTAAAATTGTATGTAATGTTGGCCGAGTAGTGAAGTTTGTGTTTCGAGATTTTGATTCTGTTCTGTTAAATTTTGTTGATTTAAAATGTGCAAGTTATTACTGGAATGGAAAGCATGCTTCTGATATAGATGTAAGTCTAATTGAGTTAGGGAAACGCTATATAAATTTCGAGCTCCCAAAGTCTGATTTTTCTATAATTTGGTCAAGTCCAATTATTGATTTTAATTCCCGACTTGTAGCTGCTAGATTGTCTAAAATTAACATTTGTATCTGGAATAATATTAAGTCTTTAGCCAATGCTCGGGGGAAATTAATTTCTATGCTAAATTATCTGGAATCAAATGATTGTAAATCTTTGTCCAAAGCAGTCCATCAATCTGTGCTTGGTGTCACCGAGCCAATTCAATTTATTGAATCCATTCAGAAAGATTTAAATAGACCTGTAAATTCAGATGAAGCAAAAATTTGTGTATTGTTAAACACATGGAGGTATCAATTAGCAAGGGACGAAGATCTTCCAGTCCACCAAGTATTTAGTTCGGACGCCATAAGAATTACTCTTGGTCTTCCTAAACCTGTATCACGTTTAACTTTCTGCCAAAGTGTAAAGCTTTCCAAGCTAGCTTTCGCATACAAAGATCCTATTTTGGAAATTGTCAACGGTAACTTGTCAACTCTTACAATCACCACCGACGACGGTGAACATGAGCCTATGGAGGTGGATGTACAAGAGGTTTCCGAAAGCTCGTCAGGTTCTTCCATTGACCCAGCCGAAGTGGTTTCGGTAAATTTTTATAAGGATGGGGATTTTGAAGTCGCTCCAATCAACCCAAACATAAATGTAAATGTTGTAGAGAGCATTGGTGTATCCAGCGCTCCCATGAATCGGTCTGAAGATGTTGCTTCTGGAGCCCAGACCCCATTTTTCGAAATTCCACTACCACCAAGACCGAACATGTCTAAAGTTAGATGCTCCAAGTGTTGACAGTTTGGCCACGTCAAAAAGCTCTGCCAAAATGACCGCGTTCCAAACAAGCTGAAGATGACAAGATACCAGCTTACTAAAAACAATCGTAGGAGATCGGGCAAAGTCATCCGTGCCAAAAAGGCGAGAAAAGTTGCGTCGGTGACCCGACAGCAACATGTCAACCATCAACTCACCAAAAATCCGGAGGATTTTTCCTTTCCGGGGGGAGCGTGTGACATAGGTAAGGTTCATGGCGAAGCTAAAACCTGATCTTATGAACCACGTATTATTGGAAATTCCCATACAGTGAAATCTCGTTATAACGGACGCCTTTATAACGGAAATCTCATTATACCGGACACATTTGCACATTCCCGCCATAAGTTGCTATGTTAACAATGCACAATATTTGCTTATAGCGGACATGTTTATAACGGAATATTTCGTATACCGGACCCTTTTTTATGTACCCTTAGAAATAATTTGTAAGCCTATAGCGGACTTCGGTTCCCTTGCTGAAACCAATGTTTGCAACACCGGTTCACTCACTATATACGTTTAAGTGGTCGTGGTTATAAATTCATTTTGTAGTCAAAGCTTATTAAATCAATGCTATATATCTATGGCAAGTTACCTTAAAAATCTTAAATATTAGTCATGACAAGTGCTAATTCTGGTATACATATTGAGCAAGAAGACAATGATACAGAAACTGTAAGAAGTGTTTTAAGTACACCATAAGCACAGCTGCATGTAACCAACCTCAAGACGTGGTGGCTGGTGGCTAGCACAAGAACATGATGAAGATTCTGAATTTTTAAAAATTAAAGTCGAATAGCTTTTTTTAAAGCGAAAATTATCCACTCCTGTGCAACCATTAATAACTAAATGCTTCCAAATTCTGTAGTGTGTGCTAATTACTTTAAGTTTGGACTGAGAGTACACTAATGTTTGATATTTTGTGTTTTGGGTGTTTGGGCATGTCTTCTGATAAACAATTTTACGATCAACTTGTTAAATATCATGTCACGGGTTATGTAATTCGTTTTCGGAAAATTAGTTTACCTTTTAATACATTATTCAAGGTCCTATTACATTATAACGGAATTGGTCCGTTATAGCTTATAACGGAAAATGACTATAACGGACAAAAATATTAGGCATCCTGCGATTCCGTTATAAAGAGATTTCACTGTACATCGAATCACTGAAATTATAATTACTTAATCATTATTGCCATCCAAATAGTCTGGTAGAACTCGAATCGTTAAATACCACACGCATGTGAATGTCAACAATTTCTTCGGTAAGTTTTAGCTGCTGGGGTACAAGATGCTTTTTTAAATAAGAAAAATTCCTCTCAACTGGAGTGCTACTGCTAGGTACGGAAATCACTTTCAGTGCCACCTCCGACTAAATCCGCATTTCTCGAGAAAATTTCAGCCAGAATGCCATAACGTCAACTTCCGCTGTTTGACGCAAATTCTCCATTTCACTCAGCGTACGGTATTGAACCAAATCTTCTAATGGAATTGTTTTGCTGGAAAATTTTAAAAGCGACGAGGGAATGCCCTCGCAAATATTTTCCGGACAAAACCGAGGATCCAGAATTTGAGCGTCTTCCCAGAATTTATTTGCTGGGTGTTTTTGGTTGAGATAAAGCGATAATTTATCAGACGGCACTCCTAAATTGTTTATTAAATTTTTGATCTGTTGCAAAGTACTCCACACTGAGCATGCGGGAACATAATTCCCTTCTAGATATTTTAAAGTTTTTGACAGCCCAGGATACACAGCACTCACCCTCTCCAACTGTTGAGCCATCTCTTCCCCATGATCTTGTAGTGATAGTTTAAGCTTTAAAATGACAGGTACTTTGTCACTAGAAGTTGCAATCCAGGTTTTAAAAACATCGAAATGTCTCCAATGGAATAACGTGACTATATGAAGAGTAGATTCTCGAGACAGAAAATATGCTGGACAATAGAGAGGTTATGACTAGTGGGAACTTTACTATTCGTGAAGTATTTAACATTACAGCATACGAGAGAATCTCCGGGGCCAAATTATTTTATGACTAGAAAGACATTGTTTATAGCAATAGTGACTATAAAGAGAATGTATATTGAATACTGAATAAATATAACTTGCTTGCATAAATATGTAGCAAGTACATTGTGCACAGGCATGTGTGCCTATCTTATAATGCTCAAGATTATGATACAGGCAATTGAGTCAAAGAATTTACATAATTCTACTGTGAGGATGACCAATAATTAATCAATACAACGTAGAGCGTATCTTGAAAGCATCTGGTGATGCAAATAAGATCAAATTCAATTTCTGTTTGGTTGATTTGTTTCACAAACCCCAATAAATTTTGAAATTGTTTCTGCGAAAAAAATATCTAAATACATTTGAACTATGGTTTATGACATGTACTCATAAAATATAAACAATGTTTTTCTCAATACTTTTAATTTTTCAGATGCGTATCAATTAAATGGGGACTTAACTTGGAAAGAACGGTAAATAATTCATAAAATTTGAAAATCAACCAAATATAACAAAATTCAATGTACAATATTAACAATAATAATATAATATATTTATTCGGTCGATTTCTTGGCCTGGGCCCTTACAACCATTAAATGTACAATATTTAAATTCAACACATGCTTTGTAAATCGATTTTCATGACACATTAAATAAGACGTCAATTATTAAAGTACTTGAGACCACGTCCAGATAAGCAATAGAGTGTACTGTAGAACGTTGCGTTGGGTCTTGATACGATGTACTTAGCCCTTCCACATTTTTGAGCTTCAGTTCGGAAGTTGGCAAAAAGTCATCATTACACGACCTGCTGTATATCGCCAAGTTTTTCACATTCACCCCATCTTTGAACAAACAAAAATCTGTCTTAGCGTAAACAAACCGTTCGCTGAAATTTAGTTATGAGTTCAACTTAATTAAACAAATTCTGGACATTTCTGCAAGTTGGAATTTGTTTTTCTTGGGGACAAAATAAAATGAAATAAGGCAGTTTTAAAATCCTTCACGTCCAACACAACATGACCATCGTAACACAATTCATCAGTCAAGTTGTTATTCACATACACAATTATAAAAGGATTCTTAATTCGAGCTTGTTGAATGATACGAACTGCATCGCACGGGTAGGACAATGTTTCCATATTGTTTATTTTACACGCAATCCTGCCAAAATCGCCGTCTATAGACATTCGCGAATGACCCGGAAAAGGATACCGTAGGCAAATGTTCTCAAACCTTGTGTCTGATAAGTATTGCAAAGCAGCAAAAATGTCTCTACACTTACTCTGACTAAAGGTATTATCACAGTATATGTGCAGATTTGTAGCGGTCTGTGGTATAATTTCTTTAACATACCAAATACATGTAATTACTGTGTTGGAACCTTAAATGTATGGATTATATTTGTTCAGGTAAACACGGTAAATAAGAAAACCGAAATGGTCAAATGTACTTGCTATCTTACCTTTCCAGCAAAATGCTCGCTGAATACAAACATGGCACTTTCACCGCTTCTCATGTTTCGAATACCGAAATTGCATATCAACAACTGGCTGTTGAAATACTCCTTGTTAACTTCTGTTGAAGGCAATATGAAATTATTTTGATAATCAAAGCAAATTACGGAGTGATCACCAGGTAGCTGAGGGGTTTCTAAATTGGGACACCATATTTACGAATGAGAACACAAATTTCAAATACGTTTCTCAATTATGGTGCTAAACGAAGAGCAATCAACCTCCTTATTGTGGTTTGCTGAAAATTAGATTTTAAAAATGTAAAAAGAAAATTCGTTTCATATAAAACATGCGCTGCCAACTTACGGAATGAATTCTACGTTTTTGAAGCTGTAAACATTTAATCCGCAACTTGCACGACCAAAAATTATACTCAAGTTTCCCGTTTCGGTTACATAGAACTATATTGGCTTCAAAACAATCGCGAAAATGATTATAGACTTCCGCCCCCATTCACCATGCTTATTCTCAATATGGGCTAATACCCATACTCGAAATACCGGTATTGTAATATCTTTTATCTACACCCGTACACATCACCCCAGTAAAACTATTTCATGACCATAAATTAATGTAATCTGAAAACATGTACTTGTATTCTAGTGTATTCGTATACGTACGATACTCTAAATGTTCACACGTACTAGTGTATCTCAGTGTAATCGTTCTCATTATCGGGTACGTTATCAAGAATAGAATACATCTAAAGGTATGCTACATCTAAAACGAATTGAACCTTTATCTGAAATTCTGACTAGCTAAAACGATATTTCATATTGTATACTTCTCACAATTGAAGGAAAGATCCTGATTATTGGTTTTTAGTAGTTTCACTTGATGCGGTCTTCAAGAAATTTTGAGTTCTCAAATAATCACGTTTTGCTATGCTTTGGCTTTGCATATCCTGCTCTTTAGTGCTGCAAACATTCTTGCAGACCACGTCAAATAAAACAGCACGTATTTGTGTCGTCATCGATTTTAATTCCGTTCACACAAGATTCTTTCAGCAGCTCGGGATCTTACTAGTCACATTCATTATCACGAGCTGCGTCGTTCCGACCAGAACACGGCTCTGTTGGTCGAGAACTAAAACGATTCATCATGAGCAAGAAAATGAAACTAAATTCCTTGCTATTTTTCCCTTGTTCGGGGTCAATCTGGTGTGATAACAAGGACTGCAGGGCTACTGTCAAGTTCCGACAAAGCAACTCGAGATCATGACTGCGACTAATACGATCCCGAGCTGCTGAAAGAGACCGGGATAGTCTGGACCAAAATAAATTAATATCAGATCTCTAAAGTCAGTGAGGTCCTCCTAAGCTCAGGGGGGTCAAAATGGTTCTTTAAGAACCAGTAAAACAAACGATAATATTTCGCGACGTCGTTCCAGTCCGGAGATAAAATTGAGCATGTACAAAAGCCGTGGGAACTTGTCGGCTAGCACTACGCAGCTTGATATACTGAATGTGACAAATACGATCTCGAGCTTGCAATCGTAAAACCCTCGCTGCCAACTAAAACGACGACACAAAAACACTTCGTCCCATATTACTGGTTCAGAAAGAACCATTTCATCAATAACGTCATGCTTCTTACAAGCTCGTCAAATTTTGAGAACTAGCGTTGATTTTATTTCTATTCCCACCATCCGGGGTTCTTTCAGTAGCTGGAGATCGTATTCGTCGCATTCATGAATTGGAGCTGCTCCGTCGGAGCCTAACAATAGCCAAGTGGTCTTTGTCATCGCACCAAATTGACCCTGAACGTGTAAAATAGGGCAAGAAATTTCCAGCTCCTGTATCTTGCTCGTGAAGAATCATTTTAGCTCCTGACATACAAATTTAGTCATTTTTTGGTCGGGACGTTCCAGCTCGAGATCACAAGTGTGACCATTTGATCTCGAGCTGCTGAAGGAAACCAGCATGGTGTAAACAGAAATGAAATCAATGACAACACAAACTTGTAGTTTCATTTGGTGCGATCTGCAAGAACTTTTGAAGTTCTAAAGAGCAGTAAGTGGAAAGCTATATGCATAGGAAAACGTGCTTATTGACAGCATGTCTGTTTCAACCATACTGATTTAGCCAATTTATATTTGGGTCGAAGCTGCTCGAGAGCATGATTGTGACGAAAACGATGTCGAGCGGCTGTAGTCAAAATGAAATGGTCGTAATAGAAATTCAGCCAGTAGTCACGTTTTGCTATGCTTGTGCTTCGCATATTGAGCTCTTCAGAAGACCACATCAAGTTGCTAGAAGTTTTTTGTCGTCATTGATTTTGTTTCTGTTCACACCATACAAGATTCTTTCAGCACCTAGATATTGTATGAGCTCTCTGGTGGTTAGGATGAAGTAGGATTACAAGGAAGAATCTAATTAATTGATTGCCATTAAGATTTCATTTGTTTTAAATTACTGGTTGAAATAATTACCTCTCGGCCATGCCTTCTTTTTAATACTGTAAGTCCAATTTTCTAGGATTTTAATACGTTTTCGTGGTTTTATAGAATGCAGTGGGTTTAATTGCCAAAATTTCTTGTTGCTGTTCTTGCCACGTGTGCCTTTGCATGACTAAATTAATGCATGGTGTGTGCTGGTGTACATAAAATGAATGAATGGCTTCCTTTGTTTGAATTTAGTTGGTTTATTTTTGGTCGCTAATGCTTTGGGAGTCATTTATTGCATACAACCTTTTATGTTGATTTAGTAATTAGTAATATTATTTAATTTGGGCATTGATTTTTGAAAGACCATCATTTCAATAAAATTGGGATGAACAAATTGGCATAGATACGCATAATTTTAAGCACAACGGATTTTAGGCAAACAAGTATTGCGTTAATTCGCGTACTATTCTCAAATAACAACTGAGGGAGCTGCTGCAGTTATAATAGGTTCCTTGATTTCGTACATGTCACGGCGCCTCTGCTTTGTCAGTGGGATCTGCTCTCGGATTTCTTGCAGGTACTTCAAATCTAAAATGGAAAATTATTAAGTTGGTTACTATTTGTTTAAGAAAGAAATTACCAGATTTCGAATGAACGGCTTTGTTTTATTGCTCTAATTTAAAAACGCACCAATATCTGCATAGACTATAGTTTCAGTTTCTTCAGCTTCCGTAATAATTTTACCCCAAGGATTTACGGCTAAGGAATGACCCCAGGCGACATAAGGTGCTTGTTCAACTCTAGCTGGTGAGACTGAAGCTACATAGAGCTAAAACAATTGTGAAATAAATATGTAACATACTATTTTTGTATAAATATATACATACACATGCAATCATACATCATAAAACACAAAACAACTGGTTTCATATTTGCATAGAAATATTATCCAGAAATTAAAAACCTGGTTATCAATTGCTCTAGCTTGCTGCAGTAGCTTCCAATGAGCGGGCCCGGTAGTCATATTAAAAGCCCCAGGGTAGATCAAAAGCTGACACCCTTTTTCGCGATAAAGTTGTGCCATTTCCGCAAATCGTAAATCGTAACAAATTCCCACTCCAATTCTGCAAAACTCAGTGTCAAAAGTTGTAAGATGTTGGCCGCTAGATAGCACTTTCGACTCTTGAAACGAAATCTTTCCCGGAATATCAATATCGAACAAGTGAACTTTTCTGTGACTCCCCAGCAAATCTCCGTTTGGGCTCCAAATTGTGCATGTATTATACAACTTGCCATTTTCCCCAGATTCTGGAATAGAACCCCCTACCAAATATACCTTGTTCTCCCTGGACCACTCAGATAGTCTTCTTGACGTTTCCCCATTTGGAACAGGTTCGGCATACTCCGGGAAATAATCTAAGTGCAAACAGTTCTTATGAATATAAAATTGTTATCGATACATTATGCAGTTAGTGTCTCCAACCTAAAAAATAAATTAGTTGATTATGAAGAATGGAGACATAAGTACAGTTTACTAGCCCTTCAAAGATTTTCATGAAACTTAATTGTGAAGTGTAAATTAAGTATGGAGATCACGCATCTAAAATAATTGTGGTGCTCTCGCATGTAGTTTCGGAGATACAGAAGCTCATACGCCACGTTCACTAATACTAATGGCACTACTGACGCAAGCTTTGATCACAAGTTTACGTGTTAACGACTTTTACGCTGAGTAAATCTCTTCCTATATATAGTTTTTTATTTTTAGTTAGGTTAGGTTTCAAAAGCAAAAGTTTCCTGGGTGGGTTGGGTAGATAGATGCCGGGTGATTTTTCTACATGTAATTTTCAGAAGTTGGAAAATCTAAAATATTGCGAAGAGGTCAGAAATTTTTGTAAATCCAATGCACAAAAATATTTATGTACATTTTAAAGTTTTTTAAACCTTGATTTCTATTTGAATTCTAGCTGCAAAGATAGAAATCTTGTTTTAACACATGTTTTATTTTACATTTATAACTATGATAATTAAGTTCTTTACCAACGCCGTAGGGAGAATTGAAACATTCCGGTAATGCCACAATTTGTGCTCCGGCATTTGCTGCTTCCTTAATTTTCAGAAAGGCATTTTTCAAATTATCAGCTTTACTTGCAGTCACCGCCAATTGGATCATCGCCAGTCGGAAACCTGGCAGCAAAATAAAAACAGTATCCAACTCAAACGAATGGTAACACAAATCGTGAAATGGTAGTTAAGAAAATGTAAAATAACGGATATGGTTAAGCAATCACAAAACAGAATAAAACCCAAAATCCATATTTATAGACGCTCGATAATAACATTTTAAATAAGTACTGTTTACTAGATCTATGTAAGTAATGCCGGTTATAAAATACCGAGCACTGCAGGTACAGCCAGCAATTGAGGCTCAGGGCAATCGTAAATGGACGGCAGTAAATAGTTGTATGTAATAGCTAGCTCGCTAGCTGCACAACCCTAGTAACAGTAATATATTAGATAAGAGATTCACTTTTTAACACAAGGATTATATTTTATTCGCAGCAACGTTTCGAGCTTTGGCTCTTCGTCAGTCAAATGATATACTAGTAGTAACGTTAAATGTATTTTATTCTTATTAATTGTATTTGATATTGGATGGAAGCCATAAGAAAATTCTAACTGCTAATTTCATTCATCAAGTCTAATTTCAAAACGATTAAATAGAATGCGAATAAAATTTAACGCATTCAATCATCAAACTATGCCCAGCCTGATCATTCAGAATGATTTATCCACAAGGAATGAACAGCCTAATATCATTACCGACTCTCAAATTGATATCAGGATAGAAAAAACAGAAGAAGATCCCGAAGAAGATGCCAAGTGGGTTCCCATTCCATTTCTGGGTAATTTATCAATAGAATTAGCTGACTACTAAGAAGAAAATTTCAATGGAAAATAACATTACTACCTGGTCAGAAAATCAAAAGTATGCTAAACCGAATCAAGGACAAATAAGGAAATGAAAATCATGTCATATATAAGATTCCGTGTAATTCTTGTGACAAAATTTATTACGGCGAAACTTATCGTCCTTTACACATACGATTGAAAGAACATATAAACCATGTTCGTTTGAGGAACTATGGGAAATCAGCAGTTGCTCGACATATTTACAACAATAGAAATCATTCCATCGATTCTGATAACGCCAAGTCAACTAAAAAAGAACCAAATCAATTCTTGAGGAAAATTAAATAGGGTCTAATAATCCAACAATCTGACAGAAAATTGATGAACGTCAATGATGGTTTTTAATTAGATGTTGCATGGACGCCATTAACTCAGAAAATTCTAACTGCTAATTTTTAAAAATAGCAATCGTCAAAAACTGTTTTTTTAATTGTTTATTTTTTCCATTGTGTGAATTTATCTGTCACTTACTTTTTAGTGCCTGAGGATGACAGTCTGTTACATGTCGAAATGAATATAATTTAGCTTGTTTAATAAATATTAACCACTTAAACTGAAGATATGGATACAATTATTAAATGTATTGCATATTTCACTCAATAACAAATCAAAAATAGAAAATCATGTTTTTACAATTATCTAAAGTGATTATCACTCGTTTTTTTAATATGAAAATAGTTAATCCTTTAAAAACTTTATTGGCGTCTTTAACTAATTATAAAAATACTATTATTTTATCCTTTACTTTCTAAAATGTGTGTAGAAACTCTTAACCGTCGTACAAATCATTTCTCTTTTTGAATATGCAACTAGATTGGATCCAGAACATGTTCAAACATTAGCACAAAAATACTTAACTACTTTTAACTACTTCACTCTGTATTTTTAAGTAGTCGAAAATAGCAACAGGATTTTATCTACTTGTGTGGAAATAGGATATATACCAAAAGGATTCCGACATAAATTTACATCAACATGTGTTGAATCAGATCAGGAGGCCATTTTAAGAAACCTGTGTGTTGCTCTTTGAAATTAATGAAACAAATCCTGTGTGATTATAGAAGGAAATGTAGTTTTACCGAAGAAATCGCGTATTTCAAATAATCGCTGCGCCAATCAACTCCAATGCCATCGTTAAACTTGATCATATCTTGCGCAAAAATTGAATAATCACGTGTATAGTTTATACCAACACAACAAAGTAAAGATACCGATGCGATGGAGACAAGTTGGGATCCTTGGGTGGCGCTAATTGTAAACACATATTTTTTATCCTCCCAAATTTCAATTTTAGGAAAGTAAAAAATAAGGAGTATGAAGTGAATAAAACTCGAAAAGGTACTATTCTAAAACCTTTATTAACCCAAGGGGAACTTGTTTGACAGTGTTTAAACCATAAGCAAAGACAAATCAGTAACGACATAGTGCTTACGGGAAAATTACAAGCAGTGACATACATATACGCCTCTTCAAGTTATCACAATAGCTGGGCCCTGGTCCGACACACGGTTGGGTTCGTAAAGATTTTTGGTAAACATAGGAAAAACAAATATTACTCGTAACTAAAGCTGAATGCACAAATATAATTTTTTGTGAGGACCGCACCGGGAGGGAAAGTACGTTTTTATTATTAACCGACGAAAGAATATTAATCTTGAAAAATCATAAGAAAGAACAAAGCAAATTAGCAAGCAATTTGTTTCAATCGTCAGGCCGCAGCGGGAGAGCCGAGAACCGAGACAGAATTTTATGGCAAATACTGAAATCCGTCTACAGCAACTCGAACAAGAAAATTAAGTCCTCAAAAAAGAAATTGAAAAGCTCAAAAAGCAAATTTAAAAACGACTCGAACTATAACCAGCCTAATAACAAAGAATTACCTCGTTGTATCCGGCGTGGACAAAATAATAGATCACTCAAACGCGAACCAAGCAAAAGCAGTAGTTATTTCGTTCCTCACGGTAAAAATGAAGATCACCGAAACACTCCTTCAGCTGCGAAATTATCCTTCCGATAACTAGGTCAGATGAGACAGCAAGAAAGTCCATAATCAAGTGCAAATTCAAGAACCTCTCAGAAGCCAACAAGGTAAGGAGCAACTGAAAAATACTGGCGGAACAAACAGTCTGGATAAACGGCGACCTCAATCAAATAATAAGCAACTTGGTGGAACGAAGGAAAGAATAAAATTCAAAACATCCTGAGAAAAAAGCACACATCTATGGTAATCGGTTTCTAATTAAGGGATTCCGGAAAGGGAAAGAAACCTACGAATCGGATGGCTTAGAAACTATTGTGAAATATGGAATAAATCAGTATTCACTATATTTCTCTTGAATAATACAATAGATCTCTAACTTTATTCTCTGATTGATTATTATCGATTATTATCCAAAGTTACAGGTTCATCTGCTTAAATAACATTATCTAGTCCAAGTTTACATCAAGTTTAATTTAGCATCTAAATAATGTACAAATAACAAGAGGAAGTTTCGTCAATGTATTTGTGTGTCACAAATCTTATATATACTTGAGCTGGTCTTGAGTCTTGAGTCAGTCCCGAGTTTTATTACCGTTTCCTCCTCTTGAAACTCTTGCTTGAAGTGTGTTATCCCTTAGTCATCACTTTCAGTTCCTCTTTTCATACTTCATGATAAATACTTTATACATGACAAAATCATTCTCATTTCAAATCATTCTTACAAGTCCATTTGCTTAATTCCTAAATGATTTACTAATAATTTCAACATCCTCCTTAATCAATTTTCTAATATTACTATTCAATGTATGTACATATACAGAAAATTATTACGAATCTTTCAATTGTAAAAATTATTTTCTACGATTTCTTGAAGTGGAATGGATTCCTCCTTCTTTTCTCCTTCTGCTGTTGCATTTCGTCCTTGTCTTTGCGACTTGAACTTTTTGATGCATTTTCTAGCTGCAATCAAAAATGCAATGCTTCCACATATGCATGCACTGATAATCAGTAAAACTTCTGCCGTTGTCCATGAACTATTGGAGTATTGAAATACAGACAAGTTATGCACTTCTCTTTCAATCTCAAGTTCGCTGTTTTTCCAATCTTCATCAATCTCGGCTGTGAGATTTTTCCAATTGATGTTCGGATTGAGATGGTAATTGATCTGCTCAATTAACAACGGATCTTCTTTTTCTCGGTAATTGACCTTTAGAATCGATCCTTTATACTCTATTCCATTCAATGTGAATGTCGCCGATAAGGGTAGTGTGAACACATGGAGTGGACACAAAATACTTCTCCTTCCAATTACATAACTGCTTCCTGGACAGTATATATAATATAGGTTGTTGAAGAGTTTAACTTGGATAAACTCCTTCTCATCTTCGTCTCTGGAGATTTTGCATCTCTCAGTTTTGTAGTAAGTTCCGTCTTCAAAAATAGAACTGTTCGTACAATTTAATGACACGTCTAGTGACAATTGTCTCATTTCCTCCTGGAATTGTGTATTGTAGACACAATCTTCCTCTGCTGATATGGTCGCTAAAATAGGACCGTTATACTTCAGTCTGCATGTAACATTATTCCTTTTCGTCATAATGTCAAATGGATCGGCTTTGACTCTGATAAGGCTCCTATTAACGATTGGAATGGTGAAGTCCAATGTTATTGCCTTTTTGTTTTCATCCATCACACAACTTTGAAAAGTTCCATATTCTGCAAAGCAGTCTTCTCCACACGGTAATGTGATGTTAAGGTAATTGAACAACTCAGTGGACAATTCCTTTTTCCTCCAGGTTCTCTCCGTAAGTTGTAAAATTCTTTTACCCTCTAACAGTCGTCCTGTGAGGTAGGAAATTACATACTGAAGCTCGATTACTTTCTGTTTAAAAGACATTAGATCTGCCTCTAATGTATCCAATCAGGAGGTTACTTTGCGTATCTCCATTTGAAATGTCTTCATCCTTTTGTTAGCTGCAAAGACATCTCGTTTTAATTCATCTAGAGCTGCCAGTAGCTCTGATTGACGGGTCTCCAGTTGGTAAGTTTTTGTCAGAGCAAAGGTTCCTATGCCCAAACCTGCGCTAGCCAGTACCGCCACAATTATGAAACCTGCAATAAATATCAATCTCTTCCCTCTTTTGTGGAGAGTTTTCTCGCTGGGACAAATCCTTTCAATGTTCCTAGAGAAAAGTTCATCGTAGGTTTCTTCACACTGTTTCCTCAGTGCTTCCGCCATATTTACGTCCGTACATTCAATAGGTAGGAATGTGCACGGCGAAATTAGGTTTATCTTCATTGTAAAAGCTTTGAAGCCAATTACAGCTGGGTCATACGTTTTCCTCCAAAGTAGTGGGCTTCCATTACTTGCTCCTCCGAGTGTCAGTAATGACAAGAAGAGTGATAAGGTCCAAAACAATTTTGGCCTTTTTGGATCCACTATTATACTGCATAAAGCTCTGCGCTTTACAGGTTCTTCTTTTGCTTCGGGTGGAAGTTGCATTCCCATAATTGATCTTTTCTTCAAGAAATTGACTCTTCCAACCGCCTTGGTTAGAATGTCAGCTGGTTGGACAATATCCGGCAAATGCTTTAGAGCAACTTGCTTTGTCTCTACCAAGTCTCTGATAAAATGGTGTCGGATGTCAATGTGTTTGGATTTTTCATGGAACTCCGGGTTGTTCGCTAACTTCATAGCACTTTGGCTATCCGTGAGAATAGAAATAGGAGTGTTTGCTACTCCGAAGTCTTCGTAAATCTTCCGTATCCATACAGCATCCTTTCCTCCTTGAGCTAACGACACATATTCACTTTCCGTTGAGGACAGTGATATACATGTCTGTCGTTTGCTCAGCCACGAAACTGGACTCCCATTGAAGGTGAATAAGTTTCCTGGTGTGGACTTCCTAGAGTTCTTGTCTGAACCATAATCTGCGTCAACATAAGCTTGAATGATATCATCTTCTGATTGCCAATAAAATATACCGAGACTTTGCGTCCCTTTGAGGTATCTCAGAATTTTCTTTCCAGCTTCATAGTGTTCTCTCCCGTATCCTGCAAAAAATCTCGCGAGGTAGTGAACAGCATATGTGATGTCCGGTCTCGTGCATCTTGCTAGGTATAGCAGAGCACCAATGAGTTCCTGAAAATTGTAGGCAGTGTCTGATGGACTTACTGCGGCCAACTGTAGACCTTGGTCCATCGGAATCTCAACAGTTTTGCACTGTTCCATGCCAAATCTTCTCAAAAGCTCTTGAACATATGATTCCTGGTGAATAAAAATTCCGTCCTCATTCCTGATAATTTCTATACCAAGAAATTTCTTCAGGGGTTGAATGGTGAGCTTAAAGCTGTCCTTCAAGTCAGCAATTATAGCCTCCAATTCTTCTTTGGACTGTCCTATAACAAGTCCGTCATCTACATATATAGTCATATATATAGGATGTCCGTCATGATCCTTCTTAAATAAGCAAGGGTCGCTGTCCATAGGGTAGAATCCCATGCTGGATAACTTTTCCTGTAAAGTTTTATTCCAGTTCCTAGGAGCTTGTTTCAATCCGTAAAGGCCTTTCAATAGTTTGCATACCATTCCAGGTTCTGCATTGTAACCTTCGGGCTGCTCCATATATATATCTTCATCTAATGGACTGTTCAGGAATGCGGTTGCTACATCAAATTGCATGATGTGTATATTCCGAGCAGCTGCGATGGAGAGTAGAATCCTGACGGTCTCATATCTGCTGACTGGAGCAAATGTTTCTTGAAAGTCAATCCCTTCCTTTTGACTGTAACCTTTCGCAACAAGTCTTGCTTTAAATCTTGGTCCGTCAGGGCCGTTCTTCAGTTTATAGACCCACATATTCTTTATGAGTCTTTGCTGTGGAGTTCTTTTTACAAGAGCCCACGTTTCTTGCTCTGCAAGACTACAGACTTCATCGTCCATCGCTTCTTTCCATTCGTTCTTGAATTTGGAATGAATTGCTTCTTTGTAGCTCTTAGGTTCACTGATTTGCTCAGCGAGAAACCCTGCTTGATACTTGTTCGTCTGGGTAGTTACTCTCCCTGAACGTCGTACCGTTGGTTCTGGAACTGGATCCTGTTCCATTTCTTCATCTGACTTCTCAAACATCTCTGGTTCTGTGTCAGGCCATGACACAAACCGTTTCCTGGGTGTAGAACCCTCATCGTCTGAGTTAGTTGGTGTGAATAAATCCCTTTCGGGGGAATTATCACGGCTTGAGGTAGGACTTAAAAATACCTGTTCCGGGGTATTTGCCTTGCTTGTGCTCGTACTAGGTAAGTTTGCCTTACTTTGTACAGGAGGACTTGATTTCTTCAATATGCTCCTGGGCAATGTGTCAATTTGTCTGGCGGGACAAATGACTTGCTCATGTACGGTAACCTCATCCTCAGGAATAATACTCATAGAGTTATTATCAATGATACCCAGGGTGTCTTCATCAAAAGTTACGTGCTTTACCTGCTCTATGTATTTGTTGTGACTGGTACCCACAGTTTGTAATTTCTTGTTGAGGGAATTGTATCCTACCAGAATTGTCTCCAGGGCTGCGTCGTTCCACTACTGATGCCCATGCATGATTTTGGCGTATGCAGTACAACCAAACGTCCGTACATGTCTTAAGGATGGCTTCTTCTTGAACACCTTTTCCCAGGGTGTGATCTCAGTATTATGGGAATTGAGAGTCCTGTTGAGCATATAGCATGCTACTCCAACTGCATCTTCCCAAAATTTGTCACCTAACTTACTTTGCGTAAGCATAGTGCGTGCTGCGTCTTGGATTGTGCGTACATCACGCTCAATAAATCCATTTGCTTGAGGGGTGTGCGGGGCGTTGAGCCCATGTAGAATTCCTTTCTCTGAAAAGAATTGCTTCAGTTTGATTCACAAACTCGGTTCCATTATCTGAACGGAAAATCTTGACTGTATTTCCAGTCTGGTTACTCATGAAGTTAACCACTTCTTTGATGTTTTCAGCGGTCTCATCCTTTGTCCTTTGAAAATATCCATGTCTAAAAGACGATTCTTCGTCTTTGACTAATAGACAGTATTTGCTAGCGCTATTTGATGGTGTGAGTCCATATATCAAATCTACATGTAAAACTTCACCAGTCTTAACTATCCCAGTCTTTGCGACTTCTGGGTAGGACTGTTTTACCGCTTTTCCTATCTTGCATATTGAACATGGTGAGTCATCAATTTTCATGTCTTCGAGACCATATACTGCTCCTTTGTCCTTAGTTTTCTTCAAAAAACTGTAGTTGATGTGTCCCAATCTTGAGTGCCAGTTAACTTGCTTTTTGCAAGCAAATGCATTGTTAATTATAGGTCTGAACCTCATAATCTGAAGTCCATTCTTCATGTAGGCTTGAATGTCCGGTACTCCATCCTTGAAGAAAATAAAATCTTCTGTTCCTTCTTTCTCTATTCTGTATCCCTTTTTCAAGAGGACATTTTCTGAAAGTAAGTTTGCTGCTCCAGGGATGTATAGAACATTTCCAATCTCGATGGTTTCCCAATTGCCTCGTTTGAGAGCAAGGACCTTCACCTTTCCTATTCCAAGGGCCTGCATGAATGATCCGTTCGCCAGTCCAATTTGCTGTGGTTCCGAATATTTTTCATATTCCGAGAACCATTCTAATCTTCCACAGTAATGTGCATCAGCTCCACAGTCATTAACCCAATCAACCGTGTGGTCTCCAGCTGCATAGGCAGTTCCACCAGATTTGAGTTGACTTGTGGTTGTTGTCTGCTTAGACTCGTTCTTTTTTTTCTTTTCTGAACATTCCCGAGCCCAATGCCCTTGCTTTGCGCAAATATGGCATTTTGTCTTTTTCTTCAATTCAGCAATTTCCTCTTTGGTCAATTTGGGTTTCTTCCCATTTTGCTTCTGTGCTGAGAAAGCTTTTCCACTTTCACTGTTTTTCGCAAGACTTCCTGACTCTTGATCCTCGAGTTCCCAGGTCTTCAGTCTTGATAGTAGAAGTGCAGTAGTTTGCTTACTGACATCTACAGATCTCCAGGCTTCTCTGAAATTCCTGAATTTCTCTGCCATGAGGCTAGAGATTACGCGAGCCACAATGGAATCGTCGTCCATCTTTGATCCTATGGAGTTTAGCTGGGCAGCCAAGTTCTGGACTCGCCCATTGTCTTGACCGGAGAGTTGTAGTCTCCTTCCTTTATGCTAAAGAATTTCTGGAGAAGAGCTTGCTTGCTCTCTCCGGATGTGCTTTCATACATTGTTCTTAGTTTAATCCATACTTCGTTTGAGGTTTTGCACCCCGAAACTCTATCTACCTCAGCATCAGACATAGAAAGATACATACTTGTTAAAGCCTCCGAGTTGGCTTGGTCCCACTTGTCCTGGCTGTCTCCAGATGTAGATGGTCTGGTCAAGGATCCATCCACGACATCCATGATTTTGTGAGCCGTAAAAACACTTACTAACCTTGTTTTCCAAATCCGGTAATTGTCCCCGTTGAGCTTCGTAATTGACGCTGTGTCAAACCTCCGGGTGACATAATGGTTGTTTGTAGTTGTAGACATCGTGACTGTCAACTGGAAAAACTTTTGAATAAAAATTCCTTAGCGGAGTTTTTGGTCACTCTGTATGAAGTACACACACTCTTCTGTTGTCACAGAAATTTCCAGCTAAATCCGTCGTCGGGATTTAGAGTTGTTAGTAAAATAGTTTTGCACTATTTCACTCGGGGTAAGTTGATACAGAACTTTACTCACTGAAAGTTATCACTTTTAAACTTTGTTGTACGTCAACAACAAAAAAATGAAATCTCTCGTAAAAAAACTATCACTCTTAAGTTTCACTCTTTAAAATTTTGAAGAACACCTCTGTGCAGTCTTAAAATTCACTGTAGAAATTTCCACGTCGGAAAAAATCTTCTTTTTCACTTTTGCAGTGAATTTAGCCAGTGCTGATAACGTATTGTGAAATATGGAATAAATCAGTATTCACTATATTTCTCTTGAATAATACAATAGATCTCTAACTTTATTCTCTGATTGATTATTATCGATTATTATCCAAAGTTACAGGTTCATCTGCTTAAATAACATTATCTAGTCCAAGTTTACATCAAGTTTAATTTAGCATCTAAATAATGTACAAATAACAAGAGGAGGTTTCGTCAATGTATTTGTGTGTCACAAATCTTATATATACTTGAGCTGGTCTTGAGTCTTGAGTCAGTCCCGAGTTTTATTACCGTCATAAAACTGTCATCTGCTGTGTCAGCAAAGTCCAATGCGTTGCATCCTCGCGGTCAAGTTTCCTCCTCTTGAAACTCTTGCTTGAAGTGTGTTATCCCTTAGTCATCACTTTCAGTTCCTCTTTTCATACTTCATGATAAATACTTTATACATGAAAAAATCATTCTCATTTCAAATCATTCTTACAAGTCCATTTGCTTAATTCCTAAATGATTTACTAATAATTTCAACAGAAACAGTTCAAATCAAAGAGATTCCGGGACTTTGCCCGAAAAAACAATGAAAGGACGCCTCGCTCTTAACACAATCGCCAAGGTCAACAACAATCTCTTTATGGCACTGCAGCAAACTGCGGTTTAACAAACTTTAAAAACTTGATCCCAAAAGACATTTATACGTACGTGAAACCTGGTCTGAATAAGAAAATCCGAAATTACAGAAACTATTAATGTTCAATTAAAACGTGGTTGTATCTAGAGCAAAACGAATGCAAGTAAAAAGGAAGAGCAAGCGGAGGGTAATTACTTTTAACAGGAAAGAATGCATTTGAAATTACAGAAGTGTTATACAATTTGGATTCATCGCAGCCGAAATCATCCCTAACGGAAATCGGAATGAATCTCTAGTTTTATTAGCGATCTACATACCTCCAGGAAACGAAGCTGATTACTTGATAACACGTTTTATTGATATAATTATTACAGATTTGAATAACCGATTCTGGGCAAGTACGATCGACCTAGTTTGGGCTAACAGGAAGTGCAGTCAAGATTCTAGACTTAAAGGTCAAATATGTTGTCTCACTCTATTGGCACACTCACTCTCAAATGGGGAAACCAAGAAACGTGTACATACAAAATAATCTCCAAACACTTTAAGTGGAAACCAGGGGAACAGGGTAATTTCCTAACGATCACAAGTCAATTTCAACCACAATGAAGGCAAGATGCAATAAGGTTATCTCCAGACACTGGATGTAACTACATTAACGCATGCTTTAAAGAAGCAGTGGAGCAATCAAATATTAAATTCCTAAAGAACTGTAAGAGTGTATGGCAAATGAAACCACGGGTCGACTCAGAATGTAGGTACTCAAAAAAAGTTTGATAACTATGGAAAAGTCTTGAAATCGTATGATGACAATCGAATACAAACAAATTCACTAAAATCTGATAAAACAAAAGAAAAGGGAGAGTTGGGAAGAAACTAAAAGTAAACTACGTGAGTACAAAAGTACATCCCAATTTTGGAAAACAATCAACGTATTTCGAAATGGCAGACAACCCCCAAAATTAGAAAACGAGGAAAAGTGGGCAAATTTCTACAAAGAACATATACCTTCCAAAAGCCTTGGTCTTTACATGAATTTAATCACGTGGATTATAACCTAAACAAATCAATCTCCCTGAAAGAACTAAACGCAGCTCTTACTACACTGAAAACAAACAGCTCCTGGGATCGACAAAGTGACAAAGGAATTCCTAAGGAACTGCCACTCTAACCTACAAAATGAAATCCTACTTCTGTTCAACGAAATTTGGAAGTCGTAGCAAACTCCAATGAAATGGTCAGAAATAGAATTAGTGCCTTCCCAAGAAAAGAGATTCAGAAGACCCATTTAACTACAGAGGGATTGCTCTGATCAATACGAATGCAAAGTTATTTACTACAATAGTGTACAAGAGGCTCTATAGTTGGTGTGAAGAAGAGTTATCCCAGAATTTCAAGCAGGCATTAGGCAAAAACGTGGGTGTACAGATACGATTTTTTGCTTAAATTCTAGTGCAGTCACGACTATTAAGAAACTCAAAGCTTTTTGTACTTCGTAGATTTTAAGCGGGCATTTGATTCCTTCAAGCATCATCTCCTTTGGGGAAAAATGGACAAGCTAGGAATTAGTGTAAGCATTATTAGAATCATTAAATCTCTGTGTGATAATACGAGCTTCATTATAGGAAGCGTGGAAGGTCAATCCAGCCCTATTCAAGTAACAATGGGAGTACTCCAGGGAGAAATCCTTAGCCCGCTTTTGTTTTCTATATACATAGGTGACCTGGATAAATATATGGACGACCACGGAGCACCTCCAATTAACATGGGATACGAAAGAATAAATCAACTGTTATTCGTAGATGACACGTTCATCATTGTTGATGGTAAAATCAGTTTACAGGAAAAAATTGACGTACTACAAAAACACTGCGCTGAAATGGAACTTGAAATTAATCTACTTAAGACGAATATTATGGTCTTTTCCCCTAGGGGAATTTTACCAAAGAGAACTAAGTGGTATTGGGAAGGAAAGGTGATAACGAAGGTAAAAGAGTACACATACCTAGGCATAGTTTTTCAATCCTCTGGAACGTTTACGAAAAACTTCGCCCATGTAAAATCTAAACCTTATTCGGCCTCAAGTGCTTTAATAAATGCAATAAACTCCTCCCATATGGATTCCTGGGATATCACAGCTAATCTATTAAACGCAACAATACTACCAAATACCAATACGTCTCACCAATCTGGGGGCTAAACTTCCTCCAGGAAATTGAAATTATCCAACGATATTTTCATAAAAACTTTTTGTGGTTACCTAGATCAACATCGAGATACTGGATACGAGTCGAGACAGGGATAGTAAACTCATTAGTTCAAATAGTGAAATTAACAATCCGTCTGTTAACACGAATTGTCTCCCTTAACAAAAGCACGTATGTGAGACAGTGCTATGATAGGCTGAAGGAATTATCCGAACTAAAAGATACTAATCCTAAATATAATTGGGTGCTCCAAACGAAGAACCTATTCCGCAACATCGGCTTAATCTGTCTGGAAGAAATAATCTCCGGAATTGTTTATGGAAACCCTTAATGATATACTGGAATCGGTCAGACTGCAGTGTGAACAAGGATACATGCAAAGAATTCTAAACTCTTCATATTCAATTGATTTCAAGCACTACAAAACCAATGTCTATGCTTCAAATGACTTAAGAGCGTGTATTCCCCTCAGTACTAAAAGAATTATAGCTCAACAAAAAGCAGCAAGTGACAAAATTTATTTTAGGAATTTTAAAATTATATTTAACCAAGAATCCTGCGTAATGATACATTGTAATACAAGTATGTTTTGGGTGAGACCCGATTGATATGAATAAATCTATCGATCTATCTATCTATGCAGACAAGTTGCAACCGAAGAGGAAAATGAGAAATCAATTGTAACCATCCCCGAGGAACTACCACTTTCTACAGCACAGGAAACGTTTACAAAAGGGTTTAAAATTTACTAGAACACCAAAAGTGGACGCATAGTAAACCAACACTGAAGCTTTTTTAGAAGAAATAACATTAACTCACATTTTCAGAATAATCAATACGCAAATCCAGAACCTAAGGATGGAGTAGCAGGTATACTGGGAAATATTGTCCATGAAAAACGTTCTTGGATTAGTTGCGCATTACATCGAAGAAGTTAAAACCCGTGTTAATACAAAATTGAGTCCAAAATTTAAAGTAAAATGAAATAGCACTATTTAATAATCCACCGCTATCAATTCACTGAAATCACGTGATGATATTGTCATCAAACCTGCCGACAAAGGTGAAGCCACTGTTGTCTGGCGAAAAGATTTATAAATTGAAGACTGTATGCGATAGTTACCTGACACGACTTATTACATTCCATTGACGGAAGAACCGACAACAGAAAGCCAAGATATCGTGACAGAAACAATTTCAGAAATGATTCGTACTTGACAAATTCCAAGGAAAGCAATTAACTCATTTGCAAAACACCACGATGTCCAAAATTTTACTGTCTCCCAAAAATCTATAAACCAAATAATCCCGGTAGACCAATCATGTCATCAGTAAATAGTACAACCGAATTGGTTTCAGCATTTCCTGATACCATTTTATGACCTATATTTCAATCCACACTACTTATCTGAAGGATACAAATGATTTACTCAAGAAACTGGCTGAATTTAAATTTCAAGGATATGGACGTTATATTGTTATTATGGATGTAGTCGAACTACAAACCTGATTTTTCAATTTTTGTGCAAAAGATATGATCAAGTTGAACGATTACGTTGGAGTTGATTGGCGCAGAGATTCTTTTAAATACGCTATTTCTTCGGTAAAACTACATTTTAATCAATAATCACACAGGATTTGTTTCATTAACTTCAAAGAGCAACACAGGTTTCTTAAAATGGCCTCGTGATCTGATTCAACACATGTTGATGTAAATTTAAGTCGAAATCTTTTAGGTATATATCATATTTCCACACAAGTAGATAAAAATCCTGTTACTATTTTCGACTTTTTAAAAATAGAGTTAAGTAGTTAAAAGTAGTTAAGTATTTTTGTGCTAATGTTTGAACATGATCTGGATATAATCTAGTATATTTGCATATTTAAAGAGTAAAATGATTTGTACGAAGGTTAAGAGTAATTTCTACTCATTTTAGAAAGTAAAGGATGGCGTCAAAACAATAGTGTTATTATAATTAGTTAAAGATGTCAATAAAAAAAATTTTTAATGGCTGAACTATTTTAATATTTTTAAAAAATGAGTATAATCACTTTAGATAATTGTAAAAAACATTTTTTTCTATTTTTGAATTGTTATTGATTGTAATATGCAATACATTTAATGTTACTACTAGTATATCATTTGCCTGACGAAGAGTCAAAGCTGGGAACGTTGCTGCAAATAAAATATAATCCTTGTGTTAGAAAGTGAATCTGTACCCTGATCTAATATATTATGTATATTTAACTTCGCGTCTTTAACTAATTATCCTAGTAAAAGTGTAAACTAACGTATGGTAAAATGATTTTTAAATTAATTTTGCTTTAATACAGTAAAACCTGTATATAATGGTTTTCCTAGGGACGCCGAAATTTGACCACTATAAACAGGGACCACTGTATAAGTGTATGATGGTCAAAAGTCACTATATAAACACATACAAATACAGGCATACGAGCAGGAATGAGGCTTGAATTGCATATACGTTATTGACAACCAGCAATTTTACACTTTTTAAAAATATTTACTAATTTACTTCTGCTTGAGACTTTGCAAGGGAATCTTGAAGAATAGTGCAGTGATCTTCAGACCATCTTATCTTTTGAGACATTTTGCATAGAGAAATTGGGTCATAATATTTATTCGACGAAGTTTCGTGTCAAATTACCTCAGGAGGATTAAATCATCTGAGATCTTTTAAAGCTACTAATAATTTTTTAAGATGATTAAAAGTAACCATTAATTAATTGAAATACTTCAAAGGACCAATAATAGAGCCAGTGAACCATCGTTTGATTTGGTACAATTACATGCAGTAGGAAATGCTTAAGGTCAAAACGCCCCACAATGCCTTTAATTGCACTAAACTCAAGCAGCTGTGTCATTGGTTCGGGTTTGCGCGAGTTGTATCCCTTCTTTCTGACTGGTTGACCACTGTATACAGGTACTTTAAGCTGTATTTTGAACTGAAGGGGCGTGCTCATTAGACCACTATGAACAGGTTACCACTATATAGAAAACCATTATATGGAGGGAATTCCCTACGATAAAGGTTAGGAGGTGGGACCGGGAAGCCAAATATGACCACTATTGACAGGAAACCACTATATGAACGGCCATTATATACAGGTTTTACTGTACTTATTTAAAATAATTCTCTCCTCTAATTTGAAAGAGTGGGCCTAATTATTAAAAAAATTAATAATTTATTTAACCAGTTATTGGTGGCTCAGCAAATAAAAAAAGCTAGCTTAAATTTTAATCTCAAATCCGTACTGCACTAACAAGCAAAGTCTTCCGATATGAACTTCAGAATTAAATGAAAATTGGTGGAAATGTAGGAACTACTAACAGTATTCGCACAAACCGCAAACTTGATGTCATCTCCTCCGGGTTCGAGCAATAGGACATCTGAAAGTTTGATTCTTTTTTAAAATTTGACAAAACTTGATTTATTTTTTCCCTTCCTCGCTTGAATTTGTGCATGTTAAATCCCATAAGAAAAATCTATTTTCGCAACTCGAACAAAATCCGAACCATTGTACACACATGTTCGGAACATGTACATAAATAAAAATACTAGTCCCGTATTCAAGGGTACACTATTTGAGCAGAAATAAGCCAAATTTTGAAATTATAGGAATGATTTTATTGTATTCGTCTATAATTTGTTTCATGTAAACTCTCGATAAGATTCAGTCATTGCCAAGATCACCTGTGCTTTGAATATTTTTTAAACTTTTAATTTGCATGCTGAATATGCATATAACTAGGGTATGTCGATTTGAAAATGCCCGGCATTTTGGGCAACTCGCCCGCCCAAAATGCCAGGGCATTTTCATTTCAGGGCGAGGGCGGCATAATAGGGCATATTGGGCAAGGGCATTTTGGGCATTTTCATTGAGGGCAAATTGGGCATTTTGGGCAGAATCGTGGAATATAATAGAACAATCTATACAATTTGACAATGAATTTGAAAATTTCTTTGTAATTTTGGAGAAAAAGCGTTCAAAATTATCTTGAAAATTTTATTCTGTATGTCATTATTTTGACAAAGTTAATTCAACCGGTGATGAAATACGTTTGGATATCACAGGTCATATTGAACATTACAATTTGTGAAACACCTGTACAGTACACGATACGGCTATAAATTAAAATATTCTAGGAACTATTTTTCCAAACTGCAGACGATGTAAAATGAACCTCCACCATCCTGGGAATATTCACATACCCCTATGCATGTATGTATATTACTGTGATCAGAAATGTCTTTTCGGTTAAAATTTGAACCCATACGGTAATTGCTTTATACACTATAAAACTACAAACAACAATATTTGGGGGACCCGTATGGAGGATGTATATTGGTTTCTACTCGAGCCATTTTTGGCTGATCGTTGCAAACTGCAGACAATAGTGATGTAGAATAAAAGGAGTATAAAATTCAGCTACATCACCCATTTAAATTTTGACTGATCCATTACCACCAGATTTTTACTTTAGGAGTTCGTACTTCAAAAGAAAATAGTACTTCTGCCCGCCCGTCAGTAACGCATATGAAAATTTATTTCATATTATTGTTTACGCAGAAATTTATTTTCGTAGAATAAATAAATGATATCACCTCATGTCAATGAAATTAAATTGATTTGACTGTTTTTGCCATTAAAATATACACGAAGAAGCGAATTACCAGACATTCACATTTGTAACTTACCCTTGGCTGGGCTTTCATGCATTTGGAGGGATATTCTGAATACAAGTATGCTAGTAACCCAATTTTGGTGCCATGAAAATGCCCAAAATGCCCAACTTGCCCTGCCCAAAATGCCCAAAATCAGGGCATTTTCAAAAGCTGCCCACATGCCCAGTTTTTGGGCATGTGGGCAGGTATTTTGGGCGTTTTCAGCTGGGCGGGCAAATACTGCAGGGCATTTTCAATTAGAGCATCTCGGGCGGTTAAAATTTACGGGTAAGCCCGCAAAAAGCCCGGCCCGCACGGGCTTCGAGCGGGTACGGGTAAAAATTATTACGTTTGACGGGTTACGGGCGGGTACGGTCTTTTCATCGCGGCTAAAAAAGACCGTGAAAGCCCGTAAAAGCCCGTGAGAAATTCCATTAGTTGTGAATGCAGGAGCAGCGGTTGTGAATGTACATACAACGAATTTCAGACGTTTGCAATTTTAGCTTTCAAACAAACTAAGGCTTGGTGTACGACAGAGCATCACCCCGTGGGATATTTTAGGCCCGTGCCCGTCTGTACGACTGTTACTAAATAACAAAAGCAGGTATGCAAGAAAAGTTTTCTTGCATACCTGCCTTTGTTATTTAGTAAGTTTCATTTGCTCCTCATTACTGTGGAAAATTCCATTTAGTCTAAAAGATGAATCCTGCTTGTAGTTCATGTATTTGTAATAAGAATCCAGAAGTTAACATTGTAATAAATTCAAGAACGCCACCAGAAGTGCTTACCAAAGCCGAAATAGCAGCACAAGCTTTTGTATTGCCTTCTTAATAAACAAGGTAGTTTAACGACTGTATGTAACAGTCAAGAACACCAATATTTTAAAATACAGTTTTTCAGTATTTAAGATGTATGGTAATTGCGGGCGGGCTACGGGCTTTTTTTAATTTAGCGGGCCGGGCCGGGCTTTTTCGATAGACATTAATTTCGGGCCATGCGGGTACGGGTAAAACGTTACGAGCCACGGGCGGGCACGGGCCTAAAATATCCCACGGGGTGATGCTCTATTTTCAATCGACATACCCTACATATAACACATTATATATGCATATTATACATTTTAACGTACCCCTTCGACTTTTAACTGTATTTAATTAATAGAAAAAAGGTTTGAAGACGGGACTAGTATTTTTATGTATGTACATGTTCCGAACATATGTGAACATTGGTTTGGATTTTGTTCGAGTTGCGAAAAAGGATTTTTCTTATGGGATTTAACATTCAAGGCAGGGACGGGAATTCGAATTCGAATCGGAATTAGAATCGGAATTACATTCAAAAAATTCGGGTATCCGAATCGATATTAGAATCGGAAAACAACTCACCACGGTATTTGTATCCGAAATTGGATTAGAATAAAAACAAGGGTATTCGAATCGGTATTCAAAGTTAGCAAAAAATGAGGGGGGGCTCATGGGGTACCAAAAAATTCAAACAGTGAAATTTAGCAATATAACTTCAAAAATGGCAAGAATAAAATTTAAATAACGGGTGATTCGAATGATTTTTGGGTACCAAATCCGGTATGGGTAATATATTGACCTCGGGGGTCACAGCTGGGTCATCGTGTCACCAACTGGAACCAAACTCGGCACACGTTTAATATGTGTCTAATTAAAGCCCTGATTCCAATTTGGGCCAGTTTTGTCACCGTTTAGATTATGAAACCGGTATCGACGCTCTTTGACCTCTTGAGGTCAATATCTTGGAATTTTGAGGTGATATCTCGCTGAAATTTTGTTTGCACGTTATTTAAATTTTATTCTTGCCATTTTTGAAGTTATATTGCTAAATTTCACTGTTTGAATTTTTTGGTACCCCATGAGCCCCCCCTCATTTTTTGCTAACTTTGACCCGGGATATCTCCGAATCCCGTCGTCAGATTTTTTCGGGGCAATTATCAAAAATGATCTACGCATCAAGGCGCACCCTGCAGTAATTTTTTCGTTCAAATCGAACAGAGGACATTTTCTCGTAAGGATTGTGCGGTGTCCTTCCTACAAATAGGATGAGATAGCCGTAGATTAAGTGAATCAAGTTTCTTCTTTCTTAAATTTTGTTCTCATCATGGGGATGCGTAAAACTAATTCCGTTGAAGTGCATTTTAGTTACCATGTGTTATCAAACGAATCGATTTTCAAAATATATACTGTCAGAAAAAACTAACCGGAAAAGTAGTTAGGCAGGTTAACAGATTCCTCCGAATTTTTTAAAAATGTTATTGGATCAATCCTTGCTTTTCTAGTTACTGAAATTTCAGTTGAGCGTGTGTTTTCTGCGCTTAAATTTATATTAAATGATTGCGTGGTAATGTATAGATGCAAAAACGCTTAATGTGTTATGTATCGCTTATTTTTTTGCGATTAAATTGTTCTTTTGAATAAATTCCCATTTTTTGTACGAATATCCGAAAAGTATTTGAATCGGAATTCAAATTCAGCAAGTATTCAAATATATTGGAATTCGTATCGGAATTCAAATTTTTAAGTATTATTAAAAGTAATTAAAATTGAAATCGAAACTAGAAAGTATTCGAATCCGAATTAAATCCGTATTTTTCCGATATCCCGTCCCTGATTCAAGGGATGAACTTTAAAAAAAAATCAAACTTTCAGATGTCCTACTGCTCGAACCCAGAGGAGATGACATCAAGTTTGCGGTTTATGTGAACACTACTAGTAGTGCCTACAAATCCACCAATTTTCATTTAATTCTGAAGTTCACATCGGAAGACTTTGCTTGTAAGACGAAGACCGCCCACTCTTTCAAATTAGTAAAGAGGATAAATATGGCTAGGTTCTACAGTCCCGGGCGTTTCCACCTTTTTCCACTTTTTCCACTTTGTCCACCTTTTCCACTTAAAATTTCAAAATTCCTACCGCACATTCAACTAACGGTCCCAAAATGACCCCAGCATCATTTAGAGCATCTTTCCGTGGAATATTTTAGGCCCGTGGACCGTAAATTTTTGCCTATACCAAACCAACCCGAAATTGAAGTTCAACGACAAAGACGGTCCCGTCCGACAAAAATTATAAAAGCCCTCAGCCGCCAGTGTATACGAGACCATGAAACCCCGTGAAAAACTCCATGAGTTGTGCATGCAGGAGAAACGGTTTTGAATTTACATGTAAATACATACTTGAATGCCTTGAACCAAACGTTTGTAATTTTACCTTTAAAACAAAGCACGACATGGTATGAGGGACTTCTAGAAATCATTGTTTTATTGCATGCCTGCCTTTGTTATTTAGTACTAGTTTCATTCCGTCATTCATTGCTGGGGAAAATTCCATTTAGTCTCGAAGACGAATTATGCTAATAATTCACGTATTGGTAACGAGAATCCAGAAGTTAACGTTGAAATAAAATCAGGAAAATCACCGGAAATGCTTACCAAAGCCGAAATTAAATCGTTAGTTTTCAAAGGCAACGAATTACACTACAGGAAGTAGCAGGAATATTGAAAAAAAAATTAAAGCATTTAAACACATACACTGTGGTTGACCAGGTTGCCGTAAATTGTGTGAAGTGCATTGAGTACATAATTATTTTTAGCTGGCAATAAGGCCCAGGAGGGACATCAACTCTGGCCAGATATAATTTCAAAAATTCTGCAGTGGAAGCACCCCCAGCTATTACCAATTTCATTCAAAATACTTGAAAATAAAAGATTGCGACACAGTAAAATTGAATGAGCAAATGGTTATGGGTCTAACTAAGGATTTACAAGCTGAACTGGTATATACTGGCGGCTATGGGATTTATAATTTTTGTCGGACGGGGGACGGGATTTGTCGTTGAACTTCAATTCCGGGGATAGGTAGGGGCAAAAATTTACGGTCCACGGGCCTAAAATATTCCACAGGGAGACGCTCTAAATACAGAGGTGTGGAAAATACGTGAAATTTATTATTAAAATATAAAATACAAATACATTTCCAGAAACATTAAAATACAAACATAAAATACAGATATTAGGAACAACTTAGTTAAATTACACAATAAAATACAAATATATGTAGGAATTTTGGCAAGATACAAAATAAATTACTTTTCCTCCAACAAAAACGAAAATACTAAATGAAAATACCGTATTTGAAATATAAAATACATATAGAAAATATTCTCAACTTTATTTTAAAATATACGTCTGATATGTAATGTAAGATGTAGTTTATATTCTCTCAAGAACAGTATCTTGAAGATCAAAGTAAATAACATGACCCTAGATACAGAATATTTTTCCTTAAAGCGAATAACCTTCTAACTCCTGGGTAACTTTTCACTGATTTTATGTTCGCTTCAATAATTTTTTTATGGCCCCCACATACATAAAATGAATTTAATGTATAATGTATTTATCCAACTAGTGAATATTGCAAGCAAACCAAAACCGTTAAAGAATTGGTTTCAAAATGTTTCCAATTAGTACTTTTATCTTTAAAATATTTGTTTGAACACAAAGGTGTCCAAAAGGTTCAGCCTACCTAAAATACTACATATTTTTAGCAGCTTTGCCTTCCCTACATATTAACCTACATTATTTATCAAAAATAAATTGCCTACCTATTTGCCTACATATATACTCCTGTAATGTTTCTGCCTATATTTTAGCCAATAAAGGCATATTTTTTAGCCTATAAAGACCTATTTTTTAGCTTATAAAGACCTATTTTTAGCCTATAAAGGCTTATGTTTTCAACTAAAAATCATCTATGTACATATTGTCATGGTCGTCTCCGCTGCAAGCATCATCGACTGGCCATGTTTGGTTTAACTAAAATATTTATTTTAGTTATCCAATTGTTGAAATTAAATCTACAATTTAATTTCTTTTTAAATTAATATAGTTAGCTAATGCTAACTATAGGAAGGCCGATCTCTCCATAGTGGAGATAATTGTTAAGGATCACTCTACTATTATATTTTAACAAACGTGGTGCGTCTCGTTTTGCCTCCTGCTCTTTTCATTTGATTGAATAAAGTCTAGTACATTGTACTAATCTTCGATATATTTTTATCTCCTCCTCCTTTTTATTTCCCCAACCTTGATAATATGTACGTGAAATCGTAACACATGAAAAAAATCAAACTACTAAAATGTCACGTATTTGAAGAATATTTTTGAGATTTATTTTAAGGTTAAATCAAATAATTGCTTGACAAATTTGTCAATAGATTATTAAATATGCCTATTTTTACCTTCGCAAACTGCCTACCTTGTTCCTAAATAAAAAGTGAACTCTTGCAGCTCCTACATATAATATAGGATTAATTTTAGCGGTAATTACTGCACCCTATTTTACTACCTATAATTACTTGGATTTTGCATCCTGCCTATTTTTATCCTATATATAGGCCTATAAATAGGATAGGTGGACACCTTTGTTTGAACATGTGATACATACAATTTTGGCAGTTGCCAGGGCTTTGTATTTTGAAATTGTATTTTGTATTTGGAATACGGGAGGGATAACATTACAAGATAAATAAATACAAAATATGATAACGTTTGTTGATCTTGAAAATACGAAATACCGTAGAAATGTTGGTGCAGACAAAATACAAAATATCTTGCAACATTTTTTACGGCTAGAAAAATACCAAATACAAGATACGGAATGTATTTCAAATACTATTTTAAATACAATATTTCAAAATATTCCACACCTCTGTCTAAAAGAAGCTATGGTCATTTTGGGACCATTAGTTTAAGTTGAATGTGCGGTAGGAATTTTGAAATTTTAAGTTGAAAAGGTGGACAAAGTGGAAAAAAGTGAAAAAGGTGGAAAAGTTGAAACGGCCGGGATTGTAGAACTTACAATTAGCCAATAAATATTCCCAATGAATTTATTTAACAAAACCAGCTACTGTTGCATTATGTAAATAAACTTACTCGTCATACTGAGGTAATTATCTGAAGCTTTGATTGTTAATTGATCTTGCAGGAATCACCAAGTGCATCCGTTGTGAATTGCTGTTCAATATTTTGACCTCGGTTAATTTCACATATGTAAACCTCTTGATGTAATAAGCAGTCAAACTATAAAAAATACGACGTTCTGCACTTCCTGAAAGTAAAGTAAAGTCGTACTGAAGCTTCTGGATCAGAGAGCAAGCGATTTTACTGTAGCTAAAATCACTTAATATTAATATACATACGAGTTAACAAAGTTCGTCTATTTCAACAGAAAAAAATATAAAAATATATTCTCAATGAACCTCAATTTTTGGTGGGCTTTTTGCAACGGCCAAGGAAATCCTTTAATGGGCAAACATATGTTATAGGCATGAACGCGTCAAAATCTTTCGTACTCAATCAAGTTTGGTATTTAGTTTTTTAGTCCTCAAGTTCTCAAAGTACGTACAATTTATTGTAGCCAAGCAAGTACCTCGTAAGTACTTACCTCTTTGAAATTTTAAATTAACAGGACCGCAACCTTTTACAAAGAATGTTTTTAGTAGTAATTTCTATTTTAAAATCATTGGCGATTTTCAGGACCAGTCGACCAGCGGTGCTACTAATTGTAAATGGTGCTGGTGCTAACAGGAACAAGTACAGTTTATTAGCCCCTTAGGATTTAAAAACAAATGCTACAAAGGGACTTTATATATACTTGAGGAGTACAGTATAAGGAACTGAACGAATATTTCTTAGTAATCTTCTACTTTCGGAAATATTGAAAGGTCAAATAATGTGCTATGTATATGTTTTAAGTTTACTAGCTTATCACCGATTTTGATAAGAATTGGTGGTTTGATAAGAATTTCCATTTGACAAATTACGAAACAATTTTGTCTTTATTAAAACCTTGAGAAACATTTTTGACTACTGTGGCCGCAAGTAACGGGTTGGTGATATAAGGCAACAAACATGGGCGCCTGCCTAGATTCTAGGCCCTATAATAGGCTAAGGCTCTAGGATGCTGCAAATTGGAATATAAATCTAGGCGAGGTTCAAGGCTGGGCAGTCACCACTACAATATAGGCTTAGGTAAAATCTAGGATACTCAGATAATTCTGAACAAGGGACTGGGCTATTCCGGCAGGCTACAAGTTCGTCAAGTAAAGGCTAGGCATTAGTGGTGACCGGAACGTTCTCAAAGCAATGATGGGAAAATTCCCACTAGTTACGTCCATATCCCTGGTAACACTCAGTCACAAATCCTTACGTCTCTCCAATCCGTCCTGAACACCAGACGATCTAGTCTCAGTCACGTCCAGTCAGCGCTAACGTCGTTAATGAACGTCCCTGTCCCGTCCGTATCCCTATCCCTCTCTCCATCTCACGTGACAACCATTCCAGGTACCCACCCTTGTTATATTCATTGCTACATATGCATGGTATACAGCACATGTAAATGAACGAGGTAGTAAATAGTGAGAGTGACGGTGACTGGATTAAATCGAAACGTCCCAAGTATTCGTCCCTATTATTACTGTATTTTACGGTCAACGTCTCGATCCCGTCTCAGTCCCTCTCCTCTCTTAATTTTTAGCTCCGAATCCGTCTCGAAGTCCCTATCCCGTCCCGATTTTTGCCGTCCGTCCTGAGAGACGGTATCCCCAGCGAACATCATTGTCAATGATGGGAAAATCCCTACTAGGTACGTCCATATCCCTGGTAACACTCAGTCACAAATCCTTACGTCCCTCTAATCCGTCCTGAACACCAGTTGACAGATCTAGTCTCAGTCCCGGCCAGTCAGCGCTAACGTCGTTAATGAACGTCCCCGTCCCGTCCGTTTCCCTATCCCTCTCTCCATCTCGTGATTTCTTGCACCCACCATTGTTATATTCATTGCAACATATGTATGGTATACAGCACATGTAAATGAACGAGGTAGTACATGGTGAGAGTGGCGGTGACTGGATTAAATCGAAACGTCCCAAGTATTCGTCTTTATTATTAATGTATTTTACGGTCAACGTCTCGATCCCGTCTCAGTCTCTCTCCCCTCTTAATTGTTAGAACCGAATCCGTCTCAAAGTCCCTATCCCGTCCCGATTTTTGACGTCCGTCCTGAGAGACGGTATCCCCAGCGAACATCATTGCAGTAGAGCTCGAATACATCCAACGTAATAAACCACTCCTTCTCTCAACGGTAGCGCCCAAATATAGTCCTTTTTATTATCTAAGGGAGTGTGCACATATTACGTTTCATTTTTTCACCATTCTTGGACCCTACCCCCTATCGTCATCCTAACGTCATTTTTCCTTGACCCCCCCTGTAAACGTCATCAAAGCAAAAACAAAGAAAAAACAAGTTTAATCCGCAGCATTTTTAGGGCGGCGTCAGCCCCCTTATAAGATGGTGTTTTCCGTGATGTCTGGTAGTTCTCCCCTGAAACTACTAGACCAAACCGTTCAAAGTTTTAGTTATCATTGGATAGGCCGAAAACTCGTATGAGTTTGTTAATGATTGAAACCGGTCAGCGTGTTCTTGTGTACAAAAAATAAAATCTGTACTTTCCTCCGAAAATGCTCCACCCATTTTGTTCAAAATTGATGAGCTTGTTATTGGTTGAAATCGGTCCACATGCTCGTACTTAAACAAAATAAACTAAATTTTGAAGGAAGAAACAAATAATAAGGCGGCATGCATAAATTATATAACGCTCATTTGCCACATTTTTGACCACCTCTGACCCCGAGTAACGCATACGTAACGCTGTCATCTCATCCCCACTATCATACATAACTTAAAGGATTAGTACTAAAATTATGTCGGAAATTACTCTTGTCTTGTAGAAATTGCAGTCCTTTGATTTTTACACATATTCTTAAAAATTAAATCTCGCTCTCAAATATTTTCACTAAATATGCCAAGAATGTCTACGCGTAGAAACCGGGTCTAATCAAATATTGCGTTAGGTAAAGGAGTACAAAAGTACCACCTACTGTGCGTAACGCTAGCATAACGTTAAGAAAAACCACCACCGACCGACTATGCGTTACATAATTTATCGACCGACTATGCGTTACATAATTTATGCATGCCGCCTAATTAACGCAAACGAATGAATACCGGTTGGGAAACTTGAGATTGCGGCCATTTTATTTTGGTTTCTCCTTCGCGGACAAAAGCGAAGTTGGAAATTACTACTGTTCTTGCAAAGAGCCTATTATTATTATAACATTAACATTTAACGTCATTAATATCGGCAAACTCGCTCTGTATCGTGGCAGCCACATTTACAATAACTTCCATCGGTGTTTCCGACAAATACTTCGCTTCACATGCTGTGGAAAATGGCATTTGATTACTTTGAACAACAGATTCAATTTTTTTCGAAATGCTTTCTAGCAAACTATGAGCAGCTCTTTTGTGTGGTTCATATGCAATGTTGATAACAAAATAGTAATTGCTGGCATGGTGGGTTTGGCTTTCAAGGTTGTCTTGAATGCTGGGGCAATAGTAGCCAGGGGATAATTTCCAGATATTTAGCATGACATTTGGCAACAAACTACCAAAATAGGCGGATGAATCGTCCGGGTTTTCAAATACGAACTCCAGAAAAATCCTGCTTAAAGAGCACCGGAACCTGGAGAAACTTTGATATTAAAAATTTGTCCAAGTTGCATCGCCAAGGGCGACAGCAACTGAGATCATGAAAACAAATTATTTGCAAAACTGTAATTGATGGACGTGATTTTGTAGCCATTCTTGCGTAAGCCATGAGTTTTCGGAATGCTCATGGTTGTCAGACATTTGGACTAAAGTACGGCTTGCGTATGTTTATAAAATGTATCAGTGGTCTTTCACCAATAAGCAGGGTTGGTTTGGTTTAAACCAAATGATTTAAACCATGGTTTAAACCATGGTTTAAACCAAACGGTTTTTTTATAAAAACCAATGGTTTAAACCAAACACCTGAAATTTTAGTATTTTCAATCCAAAATGCTTATATTTCGTCGTGCACAAAACTTGTGCAGTTAATGTGATATTGTGTAGTTAAACTTTAGTGAAGTAAATAATACTATTAGCCTTTAGTCTTGTACATTTAGAAATTCGGAATCGTTTGTAAAATGAAAAATGCCAAACTTGTGTTTATGCTGCAAATTTATCGTTAAAATTATATCTAAATTATTAAACATTTAATGCTTTGTGATACTTACTGAGTTTTTGAAACAAGTAAATTTGTTCAAATCCACATGTTTTTGCATATTAATGAATGTTTTGGATTGAAAATTTGTTTAAACCAAAAAAACCTGGTTTAAACCAAAAAACCCGGTTTAAACCAAAAAAACCTGGTTGTTTGGTTTTTTTGAAAAAAACCAAAAAAACCCCCAACCCTGCCAATAAGGTTACTAAAAACGCTAGTCTAACAATTATCCGTGTTTATTCCTTTCATTTTTGTGAGAATGGTTGAAACGTCATCATCAAGATTACCCCCACCCCCTTGGTAAACACAAAATCGTCAGCTTCAAGACCCCCAAAAATGAAACGTAATATGTGCACACTCCCTAACTCGGTTGCGCGTACTGTCCAGGCGGCTGTACCACAGACGAAGTAAATGCACCATAGCACCATCAATAACCAATCGAGCTTGTTTCCTGCAATAGTTCAATAACCAGTTTCAGAGCCAGTAGAAAAGCATTGGACATTTATAAATGATATATAATTTTTGTCACCTATTTACCTACTTTTTTCGATATGGACGATATGCAATTCATTAGCGTTGAGTTTGTTAGATATGTTTCGACTGTATTTAATTTTTTCATTACACCAGAGCCACTCTCGACTTGGAACTGAAGTTGATCCCCTCCGATAAGATTAACCGTGATAAAATCGCCACCCTTGCCCACTGCATGAAGCATAACTGCATTACTAGTAGTAGTCTTAAATTCAAAGTAGATATCCCAACTGTGATCCAAATCAGTTAATGGAAATTGAAAGGCAGCATCAGCGAGACGGAATGTGGCCACATTATAGTATAAAACTGAAAAATTAATGAAGTATGACAGTTAAAACTTTATTTTATACGAAATAAATAACATTCTGAAATCGTAGCGAACTTACCATCACCTCTGCGTATATAAGCGGACCCAAAGTAAAGACCATTTTATCATCAAACGGAGTGCCCGTATCACCAATATGGAGTCGCCGGACTGGCAAGTACTCCATTTCACGAATGTAGCCTTCATCCAAGAATCCAGTCCAGAATCACAGTTACACCATTTATCAGGCACGACGCAGCTATTATGTATTCCACAAATACCGACGGGGCCAAGGGGACTGGACCGTCGGGGTGTGGCGGGATTATAAACGATGGAGGGGAAACAAAGTGGGAGTACTCGATACCATTAGGGACGAACACCAGTGTTTCAAAGCGAGTGCTATGCAGCAATAGTGGCCGCATGGTATCTGCAAATAGTGGGGACTGAAGGAAGGGAAGTACATCTGTACTCAGATGGTCAACAGATGATAAAATCTCTAGGGGGAGGGGAAATAAATTCCAGAATCCTCCTGGAGTGTCACGAAAGGTGGAACGAACTGGCCGAAGTGAACCGGGTGACCCTTAACTGGGTACCGGGGCATGCGGGCATAAAAGGGAATGTAGAAGCGGATAAGCTAGCGAAAATGAATACTATAGAGGGTGTTGGAAGGGATGCTGTAGGACCAGAACCCTTTGTACCCCTAGCAGATAGCACAATAAAAAAGGTTGTGAGGGAAGAACTCAGGAACCAACATAAGGTATACTGGGGGAAGGCCCAAATAGCGGAAAAGAGATTCTTGTCAGGGCCTAGGTATGGAACTGACAACTTGATACAGGATAGAAGAAGAAGCATGCAGTGGCTAACGTATACCTACACGGGCCGGGCACCACTAAACAAAGACCTTTACACCATGGGTTGCAAGGATGTCCCGGGCTGCAAATGCGGACTGGGGGATGAGACAGTGGAGCACTTCATATGCGAGTGCCCACTGTACATCGATCAGCGACTTGTATACCTGGGGGAAGGGAAAGCAACATTTGACATAATACAAGAGGCTCAGGCAAAAGACCGGGCAACATTATACATGTACACCACATTATACATATATATGGGCGCTTTACCAGGAGCCAACAGTAAACATGTCTTTGGGGTAGAGTGCAATAAGTCTTTAGACTTGAGCGCCTCCGGAGGAGGAAAAGAAATGACCGCCTCCGGACCCTGCCAATACATACATACATACATACATGTATTCCACATTCACACTTTCGAGACCTTGGAATACTATCTCCCCAATAGTCCATGGGTTGGTTACGTCGGGAAACCCACCACGAATTTGGTAGAAATGGAGATGTTTCAGAAACTAAAATGCAAAACATTCAAAATATATTTTTACATTAAACCAAAACAAATCGAGTTGTACCTCATATTTTGCTGCATAAACAAGCCATTAAGATAGCTACTACAAAAATACCTGGCGTTTTAAATAGCTTGCTACTATGACATTAAAATCGAATGAACTGTTCACAGCTGGAAGACCTACACTGTAAAAAATGCGGTCAGTCCATATGCAGACTTAAATGTAAATAAACTTGGATGTACTTGATTTCTTCCGGTTACCCGGAAACTATAGATTTAATTTAAGTTTGCACAGCGGGATAACTTTCCACCTGCAGTTTTTAATGCCAGCCGGAAAGTGCTTTCGTTAACATGAATGCCGGAACAAAGGAAGTACGGAATGGGTTAATCTAAGTAACACATCCATGCCTAAAATGATGGACCGTTAATATTTAGGCGGTTTAGCATGACAATAGAAGCCGCCATTTGTTGAGAAGTTACTCAAGTGCAGGGTAACTTAGTATTTGTCATTTATCTGTGCTATCAAAATAACTTAGTGTTGGCAGATAGTATTTAAATGATATAGGACATACATATAAACTCCACAAAAAGGTAACTATACAGACTAACTGTTATTTTAAACTGAGATGCATGTGGTTAACTTTTTGCAGATCAACATCTTTCTGACGAGGTTATGTCAATCATTTGCGATGATGAAAAATTAAAGGAAGAAATGCGACAAATCGTCCCAAGCCTTGGCCATCGCGTCAGCATTATAAATGCGTTCAAAGTCAAAACGCAGGTCACCAAGCAGGTAACTGAATGTTCTTTATGTCCATTAAAAATTGAACTAAACTGGGTCTCATTATGGACACATCTAAAACGATCACATCAAGTTAATTCCAAATGCCGTAAGTTTGTTTGCCAACAACAGGAGCTGTATGTATTATTTGTTCATTTTGTGTACAATTATTTCCTACTTCAAAAATTAGCATAACTTAATTAAATATCAATTAATTATACTTTTCTTGTACCCTTCAGATCCAATTTGATTTCAACTTATGTTATCCACTTGTATCGGACAATCTTTCTACAAAATGGAACGAGATGGCTGTGAAGATTTACGAATACTTTAATTCAGCAAAGAAATCTCTGCTCGTATTTGGAGTTACTGCGGATGCTACAGGTTGTATGATTTTTTGCTACTTAAGTATTGTCAATGTTATTTTAGTTGACATAATTTCTTGGACTACAACCAATGCTTTATTTCTCTCTCAGGTTTGGATATTTCAAAGGCTGCCTTTTTATGTTAGCAGCGCTAAATCGGTCGAAAACTAAGAAAGTCACTCAGGTGGGCAGCGTCAAATCGTTTATTGAAGTAGTTAATGTGAGTATTATATTTATTCGATATGCAATTATGAATAGTTTTTGAACCTGAACAAGTTCTAAAATCCACGAATTAATTTCTTACAGCCATTGGTGGATGTCGATGCATTAGCTCATGATTGTTGCTCAAAATCTGCAAGGGTAATTTGCAAGGGTCACCTAGCAGATTTGTATCTCCAGGAATATTTTGTAATATTCGAAAACCGAGCTTTAAAAGAAGACACTTTATTGTCGGCTGTCGACCTGGCATTCAAAACTTACTACGTGTTCAACATCCCTTTTCCCCAAACCTGCGCCGGAACCTGGCAGTTTATAGATTATTGCGTTTACGAAATGTGTCAGAAAGGACCATTACCCTCCATTGTGTCTGAACTTTCGGCATTTATGACTTCTTAATATTTGATTCATTTTTCATTATTAATAAAAACTAACAACTGAAAACAACATTTTTCATCCTTTCAATATTCGTCATGAACGGGGCTTTTGACCTTTTTAATTAAGTATCCATGGCCAGGATCGTTTTAGACCTGGAGGCATCCATAAATTCGCACATATATGAAGGTGGAGCATACCTATCTGGTATATATTCCTGCATGGATCCATACTGATTAGATAGCCTATATGTCCTTGTTTTATTCATATTACAGAAATACTCAATACTATCCCGGCTATGCAGAAACAATCCGGGTATAACTTCGGACTCATCCGGACTTATTACTGCTTGATCCGCATTGCCGGATGAAATTCATCCTGGCCATTATATGTGCTCCCTGCCTTCTTGTCCATACATAAATTTTTTACCGAACATGAAGAAACTCAGCCTGGATTTTTAAGAGTGTATTGAGGACGCCTTCTATTTGCGTTAAACTTCCGTCGTAAGAAATTTCCTGCAACCAACCATTCCAAAATTTTAAGCTGTCACAATACAAACTTGTAACAAAACACGTTCACAGTAAGGTAAAGCGATATCCTTAGTTGCTTCTACCTGTATGAAAGACCCTGGTTTGTCACATCCATTAACAATCCTTGGTCCAGAATCGTGTTTATGATGAATGATCGTTTCTGTTGCTCCATTTTGATAATATTGACAGCTTACGTAGAATGATTCCAATAGACTCGAACCATCAGGATCAATTTTAATATTTGTTCGTTGGTTAGATCCGTGAAGATTTCTGTGAGATTGACAGCTTACAGGGTGTAGAGTAGAGCTAATACAAAAAAAATACATCGACATAGGTAATGAATAAAATTACTTGACATTTTATATTGAATGTATGGCAACTTCTATTGAGAAGTTGTGGAAATTAAGTCTGTATATAGTTAAAACCAAGTCTTGTGCATAATTTAGGTGCTACAATCTTACAAGTAAGACAAACTGAGCCGGTGTGGCCTGTAGTGTCGCAGTCACATTCAAATTCAGTTTTGTTTACAAATACCACCGTGCTCACATGGATTCGGACTACAACGGTCTGTCTTTGGGCACGCATCCAAAATAATTGGATCATCTTGACAACACATTTCTTCATCCTTTTTCCAATTTCGGGGTAATCGGTAGTTGCCATCAATAGCAATTTGTCCCATACATCCAATAAAACCACTAGTTTCAGGCTTTCCGGTAAGCCTGATCCAAATAATAAAATCCTCCTGTGTCTACATTGATCAGACGAACAGTTCTATCATCTATAGATGATGTAGTAGTAGAAATCGTATATGTGTATGCTTCGTATATGTACGTGCTGTGTACTATGGTCGACTTGTCCTTTGGCCCTTGTGTCAAGGATACCTTCATGTGAACACGTTATAAGACACCAAGTTTTTCGTGGAATTGTATTTCGAAATTTTTACCTGCCTGCTAACTCTTTCCCGATTCGATGCATAGACAGGAGGCGGAGTACAGCCTACCTGTCCCTAATTGGCAAACTCCAAGTAGCTTTGCCCCGACAGTACCTATTTAATGTTATTTTCTAAACAAATTATTCTGAAGATACATGCATTTTATATATCTACTCATCGTCATATATTAGTTTGTACGCGTGAGAAACTAAAGCACCTTCGTAGTTATTATCGAAATTAGTGAATTATATATCACTTTACAGAAATATATTTTTAATGAGTAGTAAGTACACAAAAAATTGTTGAAAAGGTGGCTGGAACATGCATTCTTATTGCCAGCTATGTGTTGTTAATTTTTAAAGTAAGAGCATTGTAAATAACTTGTAGGTTTCAATTTATGCATGAATAATGTCATTTTAGTTAGGATTCAATTCCGACAAGATGTATGTAGGTTGTAGGGAGGAACGTATCTAGGGAGTGATCTACATATGTACATATATAGGCTAAAATGTAGGCTCTACGTACGAATCTAAAAATATGTAGGATCTAAGGTATGCGATTATTTTGTCCAGCTTTGCAATTGGGACTAGTCACTAGTGCTGACAAAGAGGAATCAGAAACCACGAGCCCAAGTGGCGGGTTCAGCTGACTGGATGTAATGGGTCCAACGGTCCAATAAGTCAGTGCAAGCATGTGCGTATGTATGTAACATCGTGTAGGATTCCCATAAGTGACGTCTCTTGATGAGGTAAAAAGTGTCCCCATAGGTTATTTCCAAAATACTGTGTTTAAGGCAAACCCGGCGTCACAAACGTGTTCAACACCATACCAGGAGCTTAAATAAAATTTTTGGGCCCATTCGGGTAACAGGATACCCGGTTTAGGTTAGCATGGTTACATCACGATAACTGCCGTTTGTGCTGACCAATTAGGACCAAACAAAATGTAAATACACTTATGGTTTATAGTCTGTCGCTTTACTGCTAACACAAATATCCGGTGGGTATTGGGGCCGGATAATACAATACCCGATATTCGGCCGAGTATTATAAAACCCGGGTGCAATGTCCGGATGCCATTAGCACTAAAATAGTCAGACGCCTAACAATCATTAAAACATATTGATGTGCAGCGAACGTCACTAATTTTTGAATATTTATGGATATCGGGTATTGTATTATCCGGTTCCAGTACCCACCTCATATTTGTGTTAGCAGTAATTAAAGGAACAGACAATAAGCCATATAAGTGGATTTACATTTTGTTGCTTTTGTGCATACTATTTTTAATTATCGAATAATCTCTGTTCAATTGAATCGTTGGGCGGGTGTAATACAATGCTTTCGTTCCATAGAATGTCTCAGTTCTATATTCTTCCAGTCTGATATTTTCTCTCTGTTCCAGAAAATTTCTAAGTCCAGGAGAATCTGTCTTTTTCGCATTATAATTGATGAGTCACGTTGTCTTCAGCCATATATTTACAGCCTAAGCCTAAAGTGCGTCGGAATTTATAACTGTAAAAACTGGAAGTGACATTTATTATTGATTTTAATTTCGTTTGCAATTTATTCACCTTGTGTCAAAGAATAAAAATGATATGTCTCACTCTCACAGAATAAATTCCAACCTTAATAAGGAACGTCCTTAAAAACAACTGATTTGGGCTTGGGTTGCCATATAACTAATTAGTTTTTAGTCACTATGTGGATAATTGTAAATCCGAAAGCGGATATTCGACACATATTAATTAAACAAGCTTTTTCTAAAACAAACTTTATATCAGGCAGTTAGCTTCAAGACATTTTTTGTTAGATTTATTAATCTGTCATTCCTTGCATATATGTTTGGTCATAAATTAGTGCCACTGTCATCATGTCTTCAAAATAAATACAGTTCGTAAACATATTTTGGCGTTCTTTGTGGTTGAAATCAAGTGCTAGGTAAAATATTGGCGGTATACGATATATCGCCAATTATAATTTTACCGATACCGACATTTGCGATACAAGTCAAGTGGCGATATTTGCCATCCCTAGTATAGAGTATATATGAAGTATATGAAGCAGAGATATACCTCTGCTTCAGAGGATCTGCCTTTAAAAAGAATCTATCTCTCAGTTCTATATATTTGCTCAGAACAATTCAATACTGAATTGAAAAATTTAGGTTCAGATCCACTCACTTCAATTCGATTCACTACTTAGAACTTATTCTTTGTTACAGAGATTCCATGCAACAGCGAGGTTCTGTGGATATCAAGATCTGGAACCGAGGGAATGTTTTCAAGATTTTACGGAAGCCAGAGATTCTCTTGAACAGAGTTGTTTAGGGTCAGAGAAACTGAAGAAAATTTTCCAGCTGAGAGTAAATTTCCCAACTAGGAGGATAATTTACAGCTGCTCGTATATTTCCAACTGCCCGAATATATCGAAGAAAAATAATATATACATATATAAAGTTACGTTTCTGATAACAACCCCACCCCCGTAACGCAAGCTTAATTTACACATTAAAATAATGCATTTTTACAGTAGCGTATTCTTGACCTGATTTATACGTGCAAAAAGACCTTTTTACAATCAATATTTCAGTACTAGGACTTACCATCCACTCCTGAATATCAGCTATAACATCAATATCCTCTCAGGGTTTTATACACTCGTCAGGGATGTTTCCGTATTGACTAAAATTGGTGAGGTAAATGTATACGACTATAAGGAACAGTCCCACAGTTGATGACAGCATTTATCTTCCACTTTTGCTTAAATTCGGTCAGGGTGGAGTGAACATGATTATATAAGGGGATTTTAAAGCTCTGATACCCATGACTCATGGTGCGACCTCCACAGGTAAAATGGCTTAACTATGGTAAACACAGTACCACATTGACCTGTGCTCATACCAGCTTAAAAACCCCATTTTACCAAAATAATATGTATTACATTCGGAACCAATTTGAGCAGAATTGGATGGTCACAATCTTGAGAAAAAGATCACTTGCTGAACCGCACCCATAACCGATCCCTCTTGAGTAAGGACAAAAATATTTCCCCAGAATGTTTTTCATGGTTGTATATTATTAATCCACAAAGTTTAGCCAATTCTGGAATATTTCTGACGGCAGTTAAGAAATTTGGGTTTCTTCTTAAGTAATTTGATTTAATAAAATTTTAGTTAGTGCTAACATTTAAATTGTTTCCAATTTACGTACTTATTCGTACTCGCTGGGTCACAAATGGAACGTCTTAAACACTACAACACTAATGTCCACATGGGGTATATATGTATATATGTATTCTTGTAAAAGCATATGTATGTGTATGCAAGCACGTGGCATCTACATCTGTATATTTTAAGTGTTGGTGTACAAATGGGGACACCCGGATTGATTCTACACGTAATTAATGTTTTGAACTAATATATTAAGAAAACCGCAGTTCCTCAAAAAAGAACCTCCAGGCCGGTGATTATTTACACTTGAAAAACATTAAATGATTAAATGTACGAGTGAATCAGGTCTGATTGTGAGTGTGAATTTGTATGTAAACTTTACATTCAAAAACATAAAGATAGGTGGCATAAAATTAATCCACATTTGCCATTTAAGATATAATATTGCGTTACAAATCAGTGTAGCATTACACACCCCTTGTAACAATTTGCAGCATAACGAGTTACCCAACCCCACCCCAGCTGGAGTTACGTAAAAAATGAACGGCCCCGAAGCTCAGATTGCCTTTACAACATCAAATTACCTTAAAACTTCAATTACCTTGGAACAGAAGATTCTCTAGAACAGACTAATCCTCTAGAACAGACTCATTCGCCGGAACAGACTAATTCTCTAGAACAGACTCAATCGGTATAACAAACTAATTCTCTAGATCAGACTCATTCTTTAGAACAGAATCATCCTCTAGAACTAGTGGTCGGATCGATTCAATTTAATTCAAAGTCTTCAATTTCATTCAATTTGAAGCTTCAATTGAATTGAAAAACCGATTTTCGATTCAAGTTGCCCCAAAGCCATTCAATTCGATTCAGTTCATCCAGTGACTCGAATTGACTCATTCTCTAGAACTTACTCATTCGCTGGAACAGACTCATTCTCTAGAACAGACTATAGTGCCCCGCATGGGCACAAAAATGTTGTACCTGGGCCTGAACCAGAGCTTCTGTTGGGGACAAAATTCTTGTCCCGTCCCGTCCCGTCCCGTCCCGATATTTTTTAAAAACCTTTGTCCCCAGTCCCGTCCCGACAATCGGGACACGGTGACGAAAACCGTGTCCCCGTCCCGTCCCCAAAAATTTATAAAAACGTTGTCCCCGGTCCCGTCCCGAAAGTCGGGACATGGGGACAAAAACCTTGTCCCCGTCCCGTCCCCAAAATTTTTAAAAAACGTTGTCCCCGGTCCCGTCCCGAAAGTCGGGACAAGGGGACAAAAAGCTTGTCGCCGTCCCGTCCCCAGAATGTTTAAAAAACATTGTTCCGGTCCCGAAAATTGGGGCATGTGAATAAAATTCATGTACCGTCCCGATAATTACTAAAAACAGTCATACCGAAAATCGGAACATGAGGAAAATTTCGTACCAAAAATATTTTTACTAAAGACATAAAAAACACATTTATAGAATCGTGGCTCCAAGATTCTTCCTTAACTTTTTGAGCAACAAGCTTCATTTTCTACAACCTAAAATCGAATGTCTTACATTCGGTGAAATAGTGTTCACAGAATAGTTTACTCATGAGCATTAAAGCTGAATCGTTATCCTTGTTCTGCTATGCTTGCTCGTCCCGTCCCGTTATATACATTACCAAAAGGCATCTCCCGTCCCGAATATAGCGGGGACAATTTTTTTCGTCCCCGTCCCGTACCAAATATAGCGGGGACAATTTTTTTCGTCCCCGTCCCGTACCAAATATAGCGGGGACAATTTTTTTCGTCCCCGTCCCGTACCAAATATAGCGGGGACAATTTTTTTTTGTCCCCGTCCCATCCCGAATATAATGGGGTCAATTTTTTTTGTCCCCGTCCCGTCCCGAATACGACATGGGGACAATTATTTTGTCCCCGGGGACGTCCCGTCCCGGTCCGTCCAGTGTCCCGACGGGACGTCCCTGTCCCCGGCAGAAGCTCTGGCCTGAACCTATACCTGAAGTATGGGTACATGGATTTTTTGAACCTGTACCCGTACCTGAATACCTGGGTTCAATTTTCCTGAACCTGTACCTGTAATCAAACTAAATCAGGAGTACCTGTACCTGAAAAGAACCTGTACCCGGGTATTTTTGATTGTACTAATGTAAAGGATTACCAAAAATATTACACGAAATGAAAAATTAAAATATCTGCGACCAAGGCATTTTGACTTAATTTTATATATCATATTAGATTTATTTTTATTTGTTATTCTTCGAAAGCATGGCTATAAGTACTGGAATAATTCCATATAATATCAGCAGTTATAAATGATTACAAAAAGGTTGAAAATGTAACACAGGCCTAGGGTATGTCGATTGAAAATGCCCTGCAGTATTTGCCCGCCCAGCTGAAAATGCCCAAAATGACTGCCCACATGCCCAAAAACTGGGCATGTGGGCAGCTTTTGAAAATGCCCTGATTTTGGGTATTTTGGGCAGGGCAAGTTGGGCATTTTGGGCATTTTCATGGCACCAAAATTGGATTACTATAGTATATATTCAGAATATCCATCCAAATGCATGAAAGCCCAGCCAAGGAAAAGTTACAAATGTGAATGTCTGGTTATTCGCTTCTTCGCGTATATTTTAATGGCAAAAACAGTCAAATCAATTTAATTTCATTCACATGAGGTGATATCATTTATCACTCCTACGAAAATAAATTTCTATGTAAACAATAATATTAAATAAATTTACATATGCGTCACTGACGGGTGGGCAGAAGTACTATTTTCTTTTGGAGTACAAACTCCTAAAGTAAAAATCTGATGGTAATGGATCAGTCAAAATTTAAATGGGTGATGTAGCTGAATTTTATACTCATTTTATTCTACATCACTATTGTCTGCAGTTTGCAACGATCAGCCAAAAATGGCTCGAGTAGAAACCAATATACATCCTCCATACGGGTCCCCCAAATATAGTTGTTTGTAGTTTTATGGTGTACAAAACAATTACCGTATGGGTTCAAATTTTAACCGAAAAGACATTTCTGATCACAGTAATATACATACATGCATAGGGGTATGTGAATATTCCCAGGATGGTGGAAGTTCATTTTACATCGTCTGCAGTTTGGAAAAATAGTTCTTAGAATATTTTAATTTATAGCCGTATCGTGTACTGTACAGGTGTTTCACAAATTGTAATGTTCAATATGACCTGTGGTATCCAAACGTATTTCATCACCGGTTGAATTAACTTCGTCAAAATAATGACATACAGAATACAATTTTCAAGATAATTTCGAACTCTTTTTCTCCAAAATTACAAAGTAATTTTCAAATTCATTGTCAAATTGTATATTTTGTTCTATTATATTCCACGATTCTGCCCAATTTGTCCTCGATGAAAATGCCCAAAATGCCCTTGCCCAATATGCCCTATTATGCCGCCCTCGCCCTGAAATGAAAATGCCCAAAATGCCCTGGCATTTTGGGCGGGCGAGTTGCCCAAAATGCCGGGCATTTTCAAATCGACATACCCTAAACACAGCAAGATCTACGATATGAACAACTAAGTTCAATGCAACAATATAACTGCAGTATAATATTTTTTAAACATCCAATAATGAAGAGAAATTAAATAATTTATTACATTAGATTAATGCATAAAAACATTCATAAATAAATAAATATTTTATCGTGTTTACGGAAAGTATTATGTCAAAAAGATATTGTCTTTAGATTGAAGAGTAGTATATTTTCATTCCGTGCGTTTACTCATTGTCGCCATCACAGGAATAATCGCATGGGTCCTTATAAATAGCTGCTTCTTTCATGTAGCTTATGGGTTCGGCCAAAATTGCTGGGGCGAATTTTTCCAGCAGACTGAAATAAACAGGAATAATAAGTATTACTAGTGATATGAGTATTTAATTTGAATTGCACAATAAACTTAGAAAATCGGATTTGAGATCATGTGTGAGTAAGGATTTGTAAGTGTGTAATAGAATAATGTCGCACTTACATAATCAAGAGCTCCTTCCCTTTGACCTGTCGAAGGTATCCTCCAGCACTGCAAGCAGCTCTTTTCATGCATTCCTGTTTCCCTTTGAGTGCCCCATAAGCCGTCCGCATATCCTCAACCAACTGGAGACTGTCGATTACATCATCGTGCTTCATCTTTCTCCCCTTCCTCTTCTCCCGACCCCAAGGAAGTCCAAGAATTTCAAAAACGCGCTTCACCAAGTTCTTGACTTTGGCTGTAAATAAAGTGGAGTCATTTGTTAAAGTCAACCAAAGTTACTTTTGCATGAGCGGCACAATTTTACAAAGTTAGGAATTAAAAATGTGGTTTTTAAAACTCACTCAAGTAAGAGGGCTTAGGGAGTGGGACAACCGTGGTTTCTCCTTCTACTTTGTTATCCTCAGTGTGGGGCTCCTTTTCTTGGTTGGAGTCCAAGGCAATGTCAGATATAGTCTCTCCGCCTGAAGGTTCCTTTGGGGGCTCCACTACCTTCTCGTCTTTCACTGTTTCCGTGGGCTTGTCCTTCTCCAACACGGTTACGTTAGCCCGGTCAGAAACTTCAGCTGCAACCAAAGTCTCATTTGAAGGCAAATCCGAACGAGTCTTGAAAATCTTTTTCTTGCTTTCTTTCGGGATGGCAAAAGTTGCTCCAATGAAGGCAAGCAGAACTACGAGATAAATGAAACGCATTTTGGAAATTCTATGATGAGTTGATTATGCTATAAGAGTCGACGATGGTTTGAGAACTGTCTGGACCCTGACTGCATTTATATGTCCTTTGTATGTGACATTTGTATATGGGACCAGACCTACAAGTTTTGATTGTAGGCTCTTTAACACACAGGACAGGT